>JAEAOA010000745.1:1665000-2255000 GCA_016746295.1 Potamilus streckersoni | reverse complement strand
GAAAACAAGAAAAGTTATTGGAGGTCTCAGTAATCATGGTTGCTTGCAGATGATGATCCATGGAACTAATGCTAACCAAGCTTGTTACAGATAACACAGATTTATTTACAAAGTGTTTCATGGTTTGATTCCAGATGGATTAGTTATGGATCATCTTAATAATATTACAACAGTTAACCAATTGGATAACTTGGACCTTGTTACTCAAGAAGAGAATACTAGGCGAGGTAATGCTGGAATTCCTAACAATTTTGAAAATCTAAGACCGGTAGTAACAACTATCTCTGAAACTGACGAAGAAATGTCGTTTCCTTCTATTACATCAGCTTAAAAGGATTTTAGTATTAATTCAAGATCAATCAAATGTGTCACAAATGGTATCACTAAATCTGCTACGTCAAAAGGAACAAGATATAAAAATATATTTTAATACGAATCACCTGTTATTTTAAATATTAGCGACGTCGCTGTTAAGCAGTAATTGAGATATTTGTTTGTTCTTATTTCGTCCCGCATTGTATTAAAGTAATTTAGATAAAAAAAAATCTTATGCATAAGATGTCTCAAACAAATTTCTTATTCGCGTAAGGTTATCATTTTGTTTTCTGCCATATTAATCGCGATGCCGAGCATCAGCCAACGTATCGGAATTCTTCGAATTCAAATACTGACAGTCATGTAAAGCCGTTTGAGTTCAATCTAGAAACATTTATTTCTTGTCATTGATAATATATTTGCCGATGTGCCAGGTATAGTACAAGAAGATGAACAAATTTATATCGCAGCAAAATTATGATAAAATGTAAAATATCACCTCCCTTAAAAGATTAAAAAGTTTAATTCTACTGTCTCTGAACATCAGATATTCTGGGAGTTGTTAAAATCATTTATGAAACGTGGATAGTTCAAAGTTTATGGCCGTTGAAAATATAAAATTTGATTTTCTGTTCGTTAAGATTTTTAACTTGATGGGAGAGTGTGCACTTACAACAACGCGAAAAGAATATTTGATATCATTTATGCAGGCCAGTAAGTCTGTCCTTTGGAAATACGAAAAAATTGACTGTGGCTGGATAAAAAAAATTGTATTTTACTAGTTGGTATCCAGCTTTTAAAACTGTAACCTTTCAATTTAACCAAACTTTTCTTGCTATCACTCGATGGCAAATATATCATGCACTGTCCGCTGTTGCTCCTATTTGTAGAAACCTCCAATAATTTATTCCCCTGCTGAGTTTTTCAACTTATACGTCATCGGTATTGTTGTTAAAAATTTATCCAGAACGAACACTTCCACGGACCAGTGCTAAGCGAATCATTTCTAAATGGTTTTTTATTCATTAACGAAATTCTAACTCTATCAACTACGTTAAACCTACATATTCGGTACATATTCTCGTTCGCCAGTATTGCGTTATTTACAGCTTCTTTGGGAGACATTGCAAGAGTTTTATGCTTTGGGTTATTGCAATCTGATATAATTTTTCGCAGATCATCAACATATCTGTTGGTGATTTTTTTTTTACTGTGATTCATTTGTAGATCTTTTAATTTTGCGCAGGATTAAATCTTTCGACGATGACACTTTTTCATTCCTTTTCAGTGATGAATTTGGTGATGTAATTTTGTTCCAGATACTGCTTGAATTGATTATTGAAAAGTTATGCTCCGTGGTCTATTCATACCTTATTAGGCTTTCTTTCCATGTTGACAATAATACCTCGCGTCGCATTAGTTATGGTTTTCCCTGTTTAATCTGTAACAAGTACACTAAACGCGTATTTGCTAAAAAAAAATATCAACTACATTCATAGTGTACCTTAAATTGTCATTGTGTTGAGCAATATATGACATATAAGCTAGATCTGTAGCCCCATATTTTACGAAACTACTTTTACGAATTGTTAAGAATCTGAATAATCTGTTTCGTAAACACTTAGCAATGTTCTACTGCGTGGCTAGAGGGAGGATAGAGAGAAATGGGAAATTCGGACTCTCTCTCTAAGACAAGGTGTCATGCGTAATGGTGTCGATGCAGCTACATCTTTTGGGGAAGCTCTGGCAGCAAGAGGTAGCGGAGATCACTGTAAATACGAACAAACTTCTCTGACTGGGGCTTGAATCGACTTTTATCGATATATATGAAACTATGTTCTAAAGATACACTTATTCATACAATACATATTACAATACATTTTGAATAATTTCTCTGTGATCTACTACTTCATATGCTTGTAATATTCTCTGCATTTTAGAATGCGATACAAGTGATTAAATATTTCTTGAATTCAAAAAGCCTAAAATTCTATAGTTACAACTGATGTTATAATCATTTCAAGGAATATATTTTGTTTCATATAATTTAGAATAATAACCTGCAAACGATCACTGGACATTATACTGTATTATGTAAAGAATACTATAAAGCTAGCGAATTCATACTAATGAACACAGAAACAATAAAATATTTCATTACATTATAGTAGTACATAAAAAGAGAACTCACAAAAATATTGCGACTACAAATTACTAAAAAAATTCTTTATAAAGTAATAGGAAATTCTTACCTGTAAATACGAACAGACAAACTTCTCTGACTGGTGCTTAATCGACTTTAGTTTTCAGATAGGCTCGGCCTTTATATATTCCACAATGACGTGGAATAACAACGTGCCCCAATCAGAATGCCTGTTTTGAG
Source organism: Potamilus streckersoni (assembly GCA_016746295.1). Taxonomy (NCBI): domain Eukaryota; kingdom Metazoa; phylum Mollusca; class Bivalvia; order Unionida; family Unionidae; genus Potamilus; species Potamilus streckersoni. The sequence goes on along the minus strand of JAEAOA010000745.1, from coordinate 2,252,302 downwards.
TTAATTATTGTAAAGATTCCGAAATGGCGTGGAATAACTACGTGTTCCAATCAGAGTGCCTGTTTGAAGTTAATTATCGTAAAGAGGCTGTCGCTTTTGTTGTTTCTACGTGTCCAAATCAGAATGTCCATTTTGAGTTAATTATTGTAAAGAGGTTATCGCTTTTGTTCAACTCTTAACATGGATTATGACCAATTTTGGTAAATCGTTTTTTTGTTTTTTTTGTACCAGTCGTGACATGGATTACCACTCGTTATATGGAGTAATAGTTGAAAAGAAAACGAGACCTGATTTGTTCGGCTGATTTTCAATAAAAAGAAAGAGAGGAAATCTTTTATTGCTATGAAATTTAAACAAGGTTATTTAATTTTGTAGTAATCTCAATTTGTAAGGAACAATGATTCGTTCAGTTGAAAAGAAGCGAGTAAATCGTTTATTTTAGGATTACATTTGTGAAAGGCAGCTTCTAAGGTAAGTCGGTTTTTATGTCATTCAAGCCATTGAATTTGAACCAAGCTATTCAATTTGTAATTAATCCCAATTTGTAAGGACCAACATAATCCTATATACTTTTTTATTTCTCTACCCAAGTTTGATATCCTAATACATATATCAACTGAATTTGCGACAACTTTTCATTGGGGAATTTTTTTAGGTATGTGAAGTTCATATGAAAGACCACTCTCTACTCCATCATCATAATGTACATTTTTATACCAAACCTGGGTTGAGGCACTTGAGCCTTACCTAGCCCAAGTTTATATTTCGCTGCAGTTATACTTTGTATTAACTTACAATCAAATCGCTCTCCCAGAATGTGAAACCGGAAGTCTTTTGGTATCATAATACTTGGCTCATCAAGTATAACATGGTAGCAACCTGATTAATCATTTTCATTGTCATATGACATGGTGCTTTGCAATTTCATCTTCCTGATTGTACTACTCCTCCCCTGGGATGGGATTATCATTTTTCATCAAGCTGTTTTTCGAGCGGATTCCAAGGCCCTGTATAACGATGGCGAGACAGGTTCCATCCATGTTTGGGTTTCGGTAATTTACCAATTAACTTGTTAATATCTAAGCTGAATTTGATTACAGTCCGCTTATTGCAACACCGACTATAAGTTACTATTTTATCCTGCTTGAGACACAGATCGTAATCAGCTTTACATTCACATGATTTGCTTCCAAACTGGTTTTGAAGTTTTGTTAAAATTGAATCGTCACTTAAAAAGTATTAGGAATTATAGACATTCCCTGATTTCCATGCAATCGTGAGTCATGTTTGTCAAACATGCTTGTTTTGTCTATGTTTTGTATATGCCTTTGTAAAAGACTCATTAAGAATCGAAAGCGCTCATGCTAGTTAGATACTAGTTGTGTATTGTTCGTGGTCAGTTTATTGCATATATATATATATATATATATATATATATATATATATATATATATATATATATATATATATATGGATGTACATGAAATGTTTTATTGAGGGACTTGTTGTCATCGTGAAAGCATCAGTCAGATTTATGTTGCAAATTATTGATCATGAAGGTTCGAATTGAGGAAAAAGCCGGTTGCTTGAGATGCCGCATGTGTTTTAATCATGGGCCCAACTATATCTGGCATGCAGATTCGAATGATAAAGTAAACCCAAACAGAATATTAATTAATGGATGCGTTAATGGATTTTCTCGACATATAATTTGGTTCAAGGCTAGTGGCGAAAGAATGGTAAGTGGCATTGCATATTAGTATATAGAAGCGGTTATGTGTTGGCAATGTTGCCCTTGAATAGTGACGTTGGAATAGAGAATACTGTCTTACATAAAATGCAAGCCTTCCTCAGCAGAAATCAAAATGAAAGTGTTGTATGTGGAGAGAGCAGGGTAAATTAGCATGTTAAATTTTGGTGGAGTGGCCTAAAGAAACAATGCCTACAATTCTGGATCAATCTATTCCGACAAATACAAGATGGTTACTTTAGCAGCGAAAATCTGCATAAACATTTATTACGATTTTGCTTCCTGGAAATTATTAAAGTGAGTATTTATCAACATACAAGTATTATCAACATAGCAGTACTATCAACATACGAGTGTTATCAACATCTAAAGCAAACCGTATCGTATGCATGACTTAATTCATTAAATGATAATTGAAAAGTAACATAAGTGTAAAATGTCGAACTTCAATAAGAACTCAATCCTAAAGTTGAATAAATGGTGCATTAAAGTTATCTTAGTCAAGCTAGAAAGGTCCTAAAAAAAGTTCACTGATATTTCTCTCTTTCATCTCTGAAATATAAAGGAAACAATGTTTAATCTTCAGTAGAATTGAACCAATCATCGTAAAGGTATAATGGCAGAGAGTACATTAGAATTACCAACTGTAACGGTTAGAAGAGACCTTATGTCAAATAATTGATCTACAAAGTAAAGTTAATTGCATCTTATTCTAGGCTGTCGAAACCTGGTGAAAGACTTATTTGGGGAAAATTTAGAAACAATTGCTTTTGATTGGTCAGTTAATTTAAGGAATACACTTTAGAAATATTGGGAAATTTAGGGAAGCGGTTTAAGTGTTGTTTTCAAATCATATCATAGGCGCATTGCAAGGCTCTAAGTGTGGGTTTCAAATCATATGGGCACATTACAAGGCTCTAAATGTGGTTTTCAAATTGTATCACGGGTACAATCTATGGTTCTAAGAGTGGTTTTCAAGTCATATATCATGGGAACATTACAAGGCTCTAAGTGTGGTTTTCAAATCATATCATGGGCACATTATAAGGCTATAAGTGTGGTTTTCAAATCATATCAGGGGCACATTACAAGGCTCTAAGTGTGGTTTTCAAATAATATCAGGGGCACATTATAAGGCTCTAAGTGTGTTTTTCAAATCATATCATGGGCACATTATAAGGCTCTAAGCATGGTTTTCAAATTATATCAGGGGCACATTCTAAGGTTCTAAGTGTGGTTTTCAAGTCATATCATGGGCACATTACAAGGCTCTAAGTGTGGTTTTCAAATCATATCATGGGCACATTACAAGCCTCTAAGTGTGGTTTTTAAATCATATCATGGGCACATTATAAGGCTCTAAGTATAATTTTCAAATCATATCACAGGCACATTACAAGGTTCTAAATGTGGTTTTCAAATCATATCAGGGGCACATTACAAGGCTCTAAGTATGGTTTTCAAATCATATCAGGGGCACATTACAAGGCTCTAAGTATGGTTTTCAAATCATATCACAGGCACATTACAAGGCTATAAAATTGGTTTTCAAGTCATATCATGAACACATTACAAGGCTCTAAGTGTAGTTTTCAAATCATATCATGGTCATATTACAAAGCTCTAAGTGTGGTTTTCAAATCATATCATGGGCACATTACAAGGCTCTAAGTGTGGTTTTCAAGTTATGTCATGGGCACATTACAAAGTTCTAAGGATGGTTTTCAAATCATAACATGGACACATTACAAGCCTTTAAGTGTGTTTTTCAAACAATATCATGGGCACATTATAAGGCTCTAAGCGTAGTTTTCAAATTATATCAGGGGCACATTCTAAGGTTCTAAGTGTAGTGTTCAAGTCATATCTTGATCACATTACAATGCTTTAATTGTGGTTTTCAAATCATATCATGGGCACATTACAAGACTCCAAGTATGATTTTCAAATCATATCATGGGCACATTATAAGGCTCTAAATGTGGTTTTCAAATCATATCAGGGGCACATTATAAGGCTATAAGTATAGTTTTCAAATCATATCATGGGCACATTATAAGGCTCTAAGTGTGGTTTTCAAGTCATATCATGGGCAAATTACAAGGCTCTAAGTATGGTTTTCACATCTTATCATGGGCACATTACAAGGCTCTAAGTGTGGTTTTCAAGTCATATTATTGGCATATTATAAGGCTCAAAATGTGGTTTTCAAATCATAATAGGCGCACATTATAAGGCTCTAAGTGTAGTTTTTAAATCATATCAGGGGCTCATTATAAGGCTCTAAGTGTAGTTTTCAAGTCATATCATGGTCACATTAAAAGGCTCTTAGTGTAGTTTTTCAAGTCATATCATGAGGACATTACAAGGCTCTAAGTGTGGTTTTCAAATCATATCATATGGGCACTTTTTAAGGCTATAAATGTAGTTTTCAAATCATATCATTGGCACATTACAAGGCTCTAAGTATGGTTTTCAAATCATATGGGCACATTATAAGGCTCTAAGTGTGATTTTCAAGTCATATCATGGGTACATTACAAGGCTCTAAGTGTAGTTTTCAGATCATATCATGGGCACATTACAAGACTCTAAGTATGATTTTCAAATCATATCACAGGCACATTACAAGGCTCTAAGTGTGGTTTTTAAGTCATATCATTGGCACATTACAAGGCTCTATGTATGGTTTTCAAATCATATCAGGGGCACATTACAAGGCTCTAAGTGTGGTTTTTAAGTCATATCATTGGCACATTACAAGGCTCTATGTATGGTTTTCAAGACACATCATGGGCACATTACAAGACTCTAAGTATGGTTTTCAAATCATATCATGGGCACATTACAAGGCTCTAAGTATGGTTTTCAAATGTCAGGGGCACATTACAAGGATCTAAGTGTCATTTTCAAGTCATATCACGGGCACATTACAAGGCTGTAAGTGTGGTTTTCAAGTCATGTCATGGACACATTACAAAACTCTAAGTGTGGTTTTCAAATCATATCAGTGGCATATTGCAAAGCTTTAAAATTGGTTTTCAAGTTATATCATGGGCACATTACAAGGCTCTAAGTATGGTTTTCAAATCATATCATAGGCTCACTACAAAGCTCTAAGTGTGGTTTTCAAATTATATCACGGGCACATTCTAAGGTTCTAAGTGTGGTTTTCAAGTCATATCATGGGCACATTACAAGGCTCTAAGTGTAGTTATCAAATTATATCATGGGCACATTACAAGGCTCTAAATGTAGTTTTCAAATCATATCATGGGCACATTACAAGGCTCTAAGTGTAGTTTTCAAATTATATCATGGGCCCATTACAAGGCTCTAAGTGTAGTTTTCAAAGCATATCAGGGGCCCATTACAAGGTTCTAAGTGTGGTTTTCAAATCATATCAGGGGCACATTACAAGGCTCTAAGTGTAGTTTTCAAATCATGTCATGGGCACATTACAAGCCTCTAAGTGTAGTTTTCAAATCATATCATGGGCACATTACAAGGCTCTAAGTGTAGTTTTCAAGTCATATCAGGGGCACATTTTAAGGCTCAAAGTGTGGTTTTTAAATTATATCATTGAGACATTACAAGGCTCAAAGTGTTGGTTTTATATTATATCAGGGGCACATTATAAGATTCTAAATGTGGTTTTCAAATCATATTCACAGCATACAAGGTTTTTTTAAGTGTATAAGACTTTAAGTGTGGCTTTAAAATTATGTCATGTACATTGTGTAAGATAATAAACATTTGTTTTTTTTAAAATTATATAATGTACAGTTTATAAGGGTTTAAGTTAGGTTTTCAATGCATATTACATGTATTAGACTGATGTGTCTCTGTGTATGTGTTTGTATTATTGTTAGTTATATTTCAATCTGATATAAAACGTAAATTTCTTTGGATAAATAGATAATAAATTATGAGTAAAAGAATACCAACAAGCAAACACACAAGTTCATGTATAAATAAATTTAATTTTCTCTTTGCCTAATTAAAGGACAAGTACATTCTCATCTACAGTCATTAAAGAGTATATCATAATTTGCTTCCAGTTTCAAAAACGTTACGGCAAAATTAAAAGATGGTGGAAAAGAATTCACATCACATCTAGAATGCAATTTCTGTAAACAAAATTTATTCTGCTCTAATATGTAGAAATTTATTGATGACAATCCTAAAAACATAACAATTTTAACCTTGTTAAAACTGCAATACCTTGTACTGCCATGTCTACTAATGAGGAATGAAGAATAGCTAGTAGGACAGAAAGACGGTATTGGAAGATGTATGGCCCTATATTTATTAATGTCAGTATTGGAAGGTGTATGGCCCTATATTTATTGATGTCGGTATTGGAAGATGTATGGACCTATATTTATTAATGTCTGGATAGTCCTTTTATTGACACTGGTGCAGTAACTACAAATTACCAATTAAGGAATAAGTTGTTGCAAAAAGTGCAAAATGTAATTAGACTTGTTCAAGTTAGAATAAATAAATGAAAGTAACATGACTAAATAAAAAATGAAAGTAACATGACTAAATAAAAAATAAAAGTAACATGACTAAATAAAAACTGAGAGTCCAGCAATCACTATCTAAAATGTTAATGTCAGAAATATTCAAATAAACAACATCAATGTATATTCTATTGCAGCAGGCAAAATGGGAAAGACACACAGGGATAGTTACAGCGTTATGTTTTTGCCCTGATTTTACTAACAAGGTCATTTTGCATCATGACCCAGGATTATTCATATTTAGTTTAAATTACAATGATATGAGGTTTATCATGCTTCAATAACATTTGTATGATTTTGCGATGAAAATATTAAAATATTAAAAAATTAGTTATACCTTTATACATTCTCTGAAGGTATTACACACATTTGTGTGATACCCCTCTAGAAAGGCCACTTGTCTTATAAGGCCACTTTCTTGCTACAAAATGAATGACTTTTATAAGATGGGGACCATTGTGTAATCAAAGTGCAAACAGCATAAACCCAGATCTATTTGCATAATGTGCCAACCAGTCTGGATGTATGCTGTTTGTTCTACTATAAATATATGCAAACAAGAATGACCCTGACCTGCCTGTTTGCATTATATAACAACAGATCTAGCCAAAGTCTACACTGTACATAGTGAGCTAAAATAATTATTCAATTTTCTTTTCCTGCAAATCTTGAGAAAGCTTATCCAGTTACAGTTTATTGTTCAAGCAGACACTTAACTATCATGAAACTGAAAGCAAATTAATTTGAAGCAATATAATAACCATGAAAGTTTGAGCCTCTCTGTTGGAAGCAGTCTGATTTCATAAATTTTCACATAAATTTACTTTAATTCTAACAAACTCAATATACATTTATACAAATGGCGCTGTCCATTTTATGATGGCTTTCACATACAAACCTTTTTGATCTGAGTATTTACAGTTACATGCAGATCATTAAAATGAAAGTACATGTATGTACATTTTAAATGACAACACAGAATTACAACATAAAAAAGAATATAATTTAGTTAATATGCACAAAAGTGTAAACTGTTTCTAACATCCCATTTATGATCTTTATCTCCCACAGCCACACAATTCACAATCATTTTGCAACAGTCAAATATTAACATCAACATTTAAAAAATAAACTAAGTCTAACAGGATTTATAAAGAAGTATTAAATTTAAACTTGGTTCCTGTCCAAAGAATTATGAAATTATGTTTCGGTTTTCATAAAAGTTATTTAGAAACATTTGTTCTAGCCCAAACATTGTGCAATTGATAGAGTAATTTATTCCAATTCACACACTGTATATACAGTCAAACCTGTCATAATGGCTACCTGAGTTCAGCGGTCACCTGGTCACAATAGTCATTTAAATCCTCCCCTCCCCCAAAATGTCCTATATAAATGTCGTGCAGTCAGCAGCCATGTGTTAGTAGTGGTTTCATCCTGTCTTCCTGTCTTCAACAGTCACTGTATCAGTGATGACTGCTTCAAGTATGCAAATTAAACTTCTTTTGTTTCTTGAGCAAGGCATTGTATGTATGTATGTATGTATATATATATATATATATATATATATATATATATATATATATATATATATATATATATATATATATATACACACACATATATATATACACATACATATATATACACATACATAAAGGTATGTTACATGAATCAATGTTTAAACATTTCATATTTTCATTTCTGCTTACTGTAATCCAGTGTAATTCAAAGGTGTCAACATATCAGCTTCAAAAGCAAGGCAGTTTTTATTCCTATTTTAATATTTTAAATCAAAGCTGTCTGCAATGAAAAAAAAAAAGACAGTAACCCCTAGTTGAGGTACACTACACTTAAGTAATATCCCTTATAATTTAATTGCCAGGTGCCCCAGGAAGCTTCTTTTTGTTCCCTAATCATCAAAAGTTGCAGACAAAAGTGGACAGTCTTTGATCTTGGTGAATTTGAGCAATGGCTTAATGCTCAATTGTTTTAAGTGTGAACGCCGGTCTTGTGGACTAATAGTATCAACTACCCTAAAAATACTCAGTCAAGTGTTTCACAAACTGTCAATTAGTAACGGAAATGGAGATGGATAGGTGCACAAAACAATCGTGGATTAGTGTCTTTTTAAGACTTAATTAAGATTTAATATACATGAGAGACTAAAGTGAAGATACAGTATCCTTGTGTGGAATTTATTTTATCAAATTTTTTTTTCTTGTTCTAAATAGCTGAACTAAATACATGTAGCTTGGTAGCACAGTACTACTACTACTAATTAATACAGTAATGATACAACTACTACTACTACTAATATCAATATTATTTCATTCATAGTACATAAATTTGTTCAAAACCAAGTCAGAGTTGAAAATGCATTTAGAAGTCACCTGTCAACAATGGCCACTAATGCATTCTCCCCTGAGTGGTTGCCATAGTGCAAACAACAAAGACCCAGATCTGCAATTGCACAATGCACTGGCAGAGCGGGGTCAATGTTGCTTAGATCTATCAGTCACTCCTAAATATCTGCAGATATCCAGCTCTGCTGGTACATTATCCAACAGTATATCTGGGTGTGTGCAGTTTACAGTTCAGCCAGACTTGTAAGGGAGTATATTGTGCTATTAGTGATTGGCTTACATCTTGGCTGACATTTTATATTTGATAACCTGCTGTTAAATACCTTTATTCTGATGTCTATTAACCCCAAATGTAACAAATAAATCATCATAAAGTCTTCCTTAATAGTGAATCAATTTGGATTTGTAAAAGGGGCTGAAAAAAGCATGCTGCATAAATTCAAAATATATATCTCAAGTGGGTCCAAAATATTGCAAGGAAAAATAATGGTATTGTCAATGGAGAATATGATACACCAGTCTTGTGACTTTTCCCTACAAACAATTTAACGCTTTCAGCTACAGACTTGACTAAGGTGTGATAGAGATTTATCAAAATGTCTGTAAGGTTAAAATGTGAATCTGGTCAGGAAACATACCACTAACTGACATTATCCCTTGTTATGACCCTGACACTGAGGGCAGGGGATATGGCATTTAATATCAGACAGTGGCAAGCCAATATATATAACAAGATCAAGTTTAATTAAAACATCTTCATTGACTAGTGACCCTGACAGAGTGCAGGAGATATGACTCAATGTTAGGCACTATCAAGTCAAGATATATAATAAGATAAAGTTTCATTAAAACATTTTCATTTACTTAGAAGTTATACCCATACATAAAAAGAATTAAGTATATATGATGCCCCATGCTATGACCTTGGCATTGATGCAAGGATGGCTATGGTATGTGACCCACTGCCCAATCATAATATAAAAGTAAATTTTCATTAAGAATATCTCCAGTGATTCGAAAATCATCCTCTGGAGAAAGATAAAAGTCTAATGGAATTTTCGGTAGCTGTAACCTTCACCTTGAGGAAGGAAATGTGGCTATGGTACAACAACACACCTACTAGTTAAGATATACAACTGGGCAAAGTGTAATGAAAAATTTCTCCAGCCATTACAGTTACAGGCAAGACCACTAAATCTTAGCTGACAGACAGATGGGAAAAGCCATAGCATAATACTTAAGAACTCAAGATGGGCATATCAAAAGGTGTGATACATAATGTATAATAATATGCCTGGAGTCATATTAAATACTTCCCTAGGTGTTATTCTGTAATGATAGACCCAGGACAACAGCCATTACCTAGGCATGATAAATATTATTCAAACATTAATTAATCTCATTCAATGCCTTTATAAGACTCCCTAGATAATCAATAAAATTTAATTGTTATGTGTACTGCATTATATTAAATAAGTCACATTAGCTGTTAACTGTACAACATGTGCTCATGTTGCCTGGATTTCAGTTTTAATGATAAATATGATATTGTCTTGAGTTGTATAGTGTAGAGACGTCCTGCAATAGAGATCAGGCCAGTTCCACCAAATGATGGTAAAGAACAAGCCAGCTCCACTAAATGGCAATACAGAACAAGCCAGCTCCACCAAATGGCAATACAGAACAAGCCAGCTCCACTAAATGATGGTAAAGAACAAGCCAGTACCACTAAATGGCAATAAAGAACAAGCCAAGTCCACCCAATGATGGTAAAGAACAAGCCAGCTCCACTAAATGGCAATACAGAACAAGCCAGCTCCACCAAATGGCAATAAAGAAGAAGCCAGTTCCACTAAATGGCAATAAAGAACAAGCCTTTTCCACCAAATGCCAATAAAGAACAAACCAGCTCCACCAAAAGGCAATAAAGAACAAGCCAGTTCCACCAAATGGCAATAAAGAACAAGCCTGTTTCACCAAATGGCAATAAAGAACAAGCCTGTTCAACCAAATGGCAATAAAGAACAAGCTTGTTCCACCAAGTGACAAAAAATAATCCTATTGTATATCCTTCCAACAAAACATAATAGATGTCCTTGTTAAATCCCAAACTTCAAGTCCTTCAAAAGTTTTGATACCTGTCTGACCTGTTCCTGTCAAATAGATTAATATGGTTTGGATAACTGTCAGATCTGTTCTTGTCAATGACATTAAGGTGGTATGTATATCTCTCAGATATGTTCTTGTCACTGAGATCTAAGATGGTGTGTTTATGTATCAGATCTGTTCTCATCAATAAGATTAATATGGTTTGGACATTTGTCAGATCTGTTCAGGGCAATGAGATTAAGATGGTATGTATATGGGAGATTTGTTCTTGTCATTGAGATGTAAAATGGTATGTATATCTATCAAATCTGCTCTAGTCACAGAGATTAAGATAGTTTGGATATTCTCAGATCTGTTCTGGGCATGGTCTGGATACTTGTTGAATCTGTTCTTATTAATGAGATTAAGATAATTTGAATACCTGTCATATTTGTTCATGTCAATGAAATTAAGATGGTTTGGATACCTGTCAGATTTGCTTGTGTCAATGAGATTAGGTTGGTAAATTTATCTGTTAGATCTAATCTTGCCACTGAGATCTAAGATGGCATGTATATCGATCAGATCTGTTTTTGTCACTGAGGTTTGGATATCTGTCAGATTTGTTCTTGTCACTGAGATCAAGATGGCTTGGATAAATGTCAGATCTGATCTTGTCAATGAGATTAAGATGGTTTGGATACCTGTTGGATCTGTCCTTGTTAATGAGATTAAGATGGTAAGTTTATCTGTTCAATCTGATCTTGTCACTGAGATCTAACATGGCATGTATATATCAGATCTATTCTTGTCACTGAGATTAAGATGGTTTGGATATCTGTCAGATCTGTTTATGTCAATGAGATCAAGACGACTTGCATAAATGTTAGATCTGGTCATATCACTGAATTAAGATGGTTTGGATATCTGTCAGATCTGTTTTAGCCACTGAGATTAAGATGGATACTTCAACATTTGTAAGTATCTGCTTACTTCAATTTACATTAATGTTGATATGATCACTCTGGTGAACACCCCAAAAGTACCACATGTTCAATGTACAATACCTAAAGCACAAGAAGTTATCAACAAGGAATAAGCGATAATAATTACAACAAAATATCACAACACCTTTTCTCATACACACATGATTTATCAACATACACCACTTGTTATTTAAAGCCAAACACACACTGATATTCTCATAGTGAGGTGAGAGAACTATTATGTCATGGAAACACGTTTATTTCCATGCATACACAGCACCAACATGAAACATGCTAAGATATTTGCTTATGAGTGATGGTGTTTGATATCTATGACAAATGGTTGATATATGGTTTATTTTCACTTTGTACGAACTTACACATACAATAAATATACAGATAGTGTTATGTCAAATTTATGCACAATTACAATTATCATAATACATTTAAACAGCCACTAACATTAAACATGGTATATATTTATCCTGTTTTTTCATTTCTCCTGTTGATTCAATTGTTTATCATCTTCATGTTTCATACAGCCCTGGAAAGGTTTTGCTCAGGGACTTCATACAGCCCTGGAGAGGTTTTGCTCAGGGACTTCATACAGCCCTGGAGAGGTTTTGCTCAGGGACTTCATACAGCCCTGGAGAGGTTTTGCTCAGGGACTTAAGGAATTTCAAGGACTACAAAATAGTTTTTAAGGAGTATTTTTATTCCTTGTGGAAATTTAACTTTATCAATATTCTTTTGTTTGTCAGCACATAGCAGAACATGAAACACATACAACTATAGAAAAGAGACACTAAACCATTTTGCAAACAAGCCATGATTTGTTATTGCATCCAACTATTGCTGTGTTTCCTCAGCAAAATGGACGAAGTTTAGACAAATTTCAAGGAGATTTTCAATAAAGTTAGGGACTTTACAAGACTATGAACAATTTTCTTAGCAAAAGGGTAGATTTTATTCATAAAGAAAGCAAGTGTTTTGGATGGGGATTCTTTTTAACTGTAATCATGTTAAATTAACACAAACTGATGACAAATGGCATCTTTTTATTTTGATCTGTTCTACTAGGAATGTTTCTTTTAATCTATGCATTTATTTAACACTTTAATCTGAAATTGTGTTTAATCTATGTTAAACCAATCTTTACTTTTTCAATAAGACACATTTGGTCAAACAAATTTAATAAACATTTAAATTTGTTAAGAAAACAATGTTGGCAAATTACAACGCTAATAGTTTATTAAATCAGAAAACTTTCCATTTTTACTAATGATTCTCCCAAACTAATTAAATAAACATTCTTTGTTTTCTCAATAATATATTTACAAATATTTTCATAATCTTAAAAAAAAAATTTTCTTGTACTTGAGGGTTATTCCCTTTTCTTAAAATAAAAGATTCCCAAGATGAAAAAGACCCCAACACTTTTCAAGAGAATCCAAGATATTATGTCCGTGTTGTAATCCTTCCTGCTGAATATTCCAACCAAGTAGTAAGAAATCTAATACAAAAATCTCAATATGAAGAACATTTAATATAATTAGTTGAGATGGGACTAGATCAAATTTTAATGTTTATCAAGTAATTTTGATGCATTCTCACAACATAATCTTGTATATGCATGATCTTGAACTGAAAATGGCTAGAAATCTGAATGTAACCAATACATTTTGAAAACAAAAATAATTTCTGGACCATTAGTCTCAATTGTTGTAGAAAATGAAAGCAGTGTACTGCACGGGTTCTAAAACCACAGCTAATAAAAATATTTTCTTGTTCTATCAGAAGTCCAGATATGAATAGAATTTTGTGCAACCTGCTGAGCAATTCACGCCATATTGTCATCCATGATGATGTATTGGGAAAATATTTTCTGCACATAAATGTGTTGCTGAGCATCTTAAATTTAAAATGTATTTCATTTTTTTATGAAGCAATTGACACACCCTTTGTGACAAAATATTGAATGCATCTTAAAGCAAGAAACAGACTGGAAGACACCATTCTGTGATATCAGAAACACATGCTCCTGTCTCATAGATGGCTTTCATGTGTATTCTCCCAATCTTACCCAATAAATTGCGCTATTTAAAAAAAGAGATCATTCATGACAATCATAAAGCACCTAAATTAAATAAATGTAAGGCATGACATCAAATTAAAGTAACGTGTAGAGTATAAAAGTTGTAACTTGTCATTGTACAAGTTCTACAAGACTTGAATTGCTAAACATCAGGACAATCTTAGTACAATCCTACAACCTTTCCCACTAAAGTCCTAAAAGGATATGGAAAGTAAAAGTACATACACAGTCATATATGACTTTTAAAAAAATACCTTTCCAAGACCTTTACTTTTGTTTATTTTCTTGAAGTAGGAATAAAAATAAGATATTTTACTATGTGACTGCATGCAATTTTGCTTATTTAATGTTCTGTGCTATACATGTTTACTGACTCTAATTAAGTTTAAATAGAAGCTCTATTAAAGAATTTAACTACTAACCATTTTTTAAAAAAAAACATTCGGCAGTGTGACAATATGCAGAAATTAACAACAGTGTGACAATATGCAGAAACTAACAGCAGTGTGACAATATGCAGAAAGTAACAGCAGTGTGACAATATGCATAAAGTAACAGCAGTGTGACAATATGTAGAAATTAACAGCAGTGTGACAATATGCAGAAAGTAACAGCAGTGTGACAATATGCAGATAGTAACAGCAGTGTGACAATATGCATAAAGTAACAGCAGTGTGACAATATGCATAAAGTAACAGTAGTGTGACAATATGCAGAAATTAACAGCAGTGTGACAATATGCAGAAATTAACAGCAGTGTGACAATATATAGTAAGTAACAGCAGGATGATAATATGTAGAAATTATGTTTAAATTAATAACACAACTGCAGTCAAACAGTTCACAATTTCTGTCTTATTTGAAAGTCCCTAAATCATATTTATATTCAATATTCTGGGTTGTGAAGGGTTAAACCTTAATAAAAAAGTAAGGAACTCTCAATTAATATTGTTGTAAATGACAAAAAAGTTACTTGGAAAGATCAACTATTTTTTCTATGATGCATAGAAAAAAATCTTGAAAAAAAATCATACAAACATTTTCCAAATTTGTGGTCTTCAAAAGAATGCTTGGTAGTGTTAAGCTCTTTTCTGTTAATAAAAATTAATATAATCATGAATCAAAGATAAATGACTCTTGTGTGGTGTTCATATTGTGTAGTGCTCATATTGTATGGTGTTCATATTGTGTGGTGTTCATATTGTGTGGTGTTCATATTGTAAGCTATTCAAAAACTTTTCCATTTATATCTTTTTTCCCTTGATGCATCATGCCTTCTCTTTTCTTTCTTCTGAAAAATCCACACTGAAAGAAATGACAATAAAATATATTGAAAATTACAAAACAGGAATATCATCTCTATGACATTTGTTTTATTTATAAACAAGCTATTGCAATTTCACAGTATAAACATTAGTATGTATACTGTATCACTGATATCCTATGGGATGTATGGATTTTTCATTAAAATAAAATAAGGCTTGCCAAGTTTCCTTTTAAAAGAAAAATGTATTGAGGCTTGCCGAATTTCCTTTTGATGAAAAGTTTATGCAAAAGCCAGTGGTATATCAACGATACAACATGCATAATATACAAATGTTTTGTATATATCATATACAAATACACAATGGAGTTAGGAATGACTATGTATCGATAGAGCAACTGAGCTCTTTACATCCCTTCCCAGAGTGTCAGATACAAAATGCTTTTTTGTGGTTTTTCACATCCCTCTACAAATTGATCATTTGCTTCTTTTCTTTCATTCATATTGAATAAATTTAAAAAAATGAAGACTCCAGAGTATTACAAACACAGAATGGTTAGCTTATTGATCACTGAATGCATAACTATTCACTTACCTGTGTGTATAATGATGCATGTGGGGAATATAACCTAAGCAAATTGACAAACTAACAAGAGGTAATTAAAACATTTAAATGTATTTACACTTGATTTCAGTCATTATGATGCTCTGATTAACATTGCTACCAACCATACAATTACTTTTTATCTTCCATCTCTCTCTTTCCTCTTTCCCATTGGTCAGTTTTTCTATAATTTAACCTCATTTAAAGGTCAGGAGACATCACTGCATGACACAGGCAAAATTCTGTCATGCTTATTTTTCTTGTTTAAAAGGATTTTCACATGTATCATGCTATGATGGTTAAGAGAAAAAGGGTGAGTAAGTGGGGTGGGATTTGGGGAAATTTGTCCTAAGGTCATTATTTATTGTCCATCTCTATGTTTCTCCATTTGTTATTTATTTTCATGCCTAACCAACACAGTAAGACAGAGAGGGAGAGTGACCTTCAGATATTTTAATATTTGAAAATAATTTCTTTTTAGAACCATATCAAAGGTTTTATAAACTAAAAACCCCAAAGTATTAAATAGATTACAGTATGTGTCAACCTCTTAACCAAGAAATTTACCTTACATTCTTCATAGAAAATTGCAACTTTGTATCATTGGTACTGTGAACACAGTAGATAAATTCCTTGGAAAGTGTACACATACTGTTTACATGATGTAGGTTACTTCATGTAAATTGAGTTCCAAAGTTTTCATCAGACCTGAATTCTTTATTTTCTCTCATCCCACAGATCTGCATGTATTTTATTAATTATGCATCACACACACACACACACACATTGTTGTATTTGGTGGTTATGGAGGACTTGGTATAGAACCACATACTGAGAACATTTGTTCTTGTGATATTAGAATGAAAAGAAATAGTTTGAGGCAGTAAATTAATAGCAAATGGTGATGTATCAAGGAGGTAACTGTATTATCAATTCTAAAGAATATGAAATTTAGCAATGTAAGCGAGGGTGCACATATTTACACAAATATTCTCCTTATGCAAACTAAAAACACACATAACTATAGACCACAACATGGAAACTGCAGACAGTGTGATGTCATGGCCAGCTGTGACTCCCATTATATTGTGAGATGAAAATGAAAAGAAACATTATTAAGCCGTACATGAACTGTTCAGACTAAGAGGGTTGGTGCACTCAGACATAATTGCGGTTCTTTTTTATTTCATCTCTAAAATATCTTTAATTGCTTCCAGTATAAAAGGTTGATTTCATTATGATTATCCCATCTCTAATTAAGGCACCAGACTTTAATTGTTACTTCATGCAACAATGTGGCAGGCTGGTGATGTGTTTAGATGGAAGCACAGTACTGGGATTGGTAATATGCTCATGTATCGAATCATGTATTGTTATAATGTTAAGTGTGCATCATTTGATATCATCAAGAACAATTTATATATGACATGAACCTATTCTATTCTACTACATCTTAAACCATCATATAATTCACAAAATCTGAAACTATTTTTCCTTGTTGGTATTATAACTGAATTTGATTTAGGATGATAGAGATTGCAGGTTTAAAGTCAGGCCAAGTCATAACAAAGACATAAAAATGGTACTAACAGCTGCCTCACTAGGTGCTCAGAATAAGGAGGTTAGTGTTAGGACTGGTCAATCTGGTGACAGAATAAAGTGACTGGGTGGGACATCATGCTACATGTCTGCAGCCTGATGCCCTAGTGCTAGACATCACACTAAACTGCCACACTGCAGACATCATAGTGATATGACTGAAAATTTGTTAAATCTATGTTAGAATCAAATCCAAATCCCATACTAATATTAAGTAACTGTAACCTCCATAAGTGTTTAATCTATAACTGTTCTTAAGGGTAATTACATTATTATTTGTGTGTGTGTGTGTGTATATATATATATATATATATATATATATATATATATATATATATATATATATATATCTTGTTGTTATTGACCTACTGATCAATTTATAGATTGAATGACTGTCCTGCAATTAGACTTTAGTATGACATAACACACTACAGACTAATCCACCTCTTTGACAATCATACAATAATAAATTTGGAGTATGTGCATTTGCTTATAGCGCCTTCTTTTAAGGAATTCTTAGATTTATGTGATTACTTGTTTGATAATATTGGAACTCGGTACAACGGGAATACTCCTAAGCCTAAAATAATTAGCCATTTAATTAGGAGCAAATGTCATAGAGTGAAGTGTTAGTGAGTTTCCATGATGCCATGGTTGACTCTGAGTGAATTCAGGTCCCTATTAAAACCTAGTGTTGTACACTGGTGGTGTGAAGAAGGGACTTGGCAGATGCAAATGTGATGCAGTTGTAGAGGCAAAATGTCCCCTAAAACCATCAATTGACTATCCTAAGGTAGCATAGTAAAAATAGTTCCCTGTGTTAGGAGATAGCTGTGCAGTTTCTATGGCATGAACTGTTGACAGTACGGAAAGTTGATGAAGAGAAACCATGCAGATGTGCAGTTGGTAAACATTTGGCATGTTGTGAGATCTATGGTCTTGCATTGATTAGTGAAACATTTATGTATAGAATGGACATGTCGGCCTTTCCAATTTACAAATGAAGTTGTATAGAAGTCTTTGGAAATTTAGTGTAAACTTATGATCTCTAGTGGGTATCGTGCCAGGGTTTTAACACTGCTTGGTCAAGAAAATACTCCTGGCTTGTAACAACACAATTTGGCTGGATTTGAGCACTTATGGCAGGAAACTTGCCTTACTGGTAATGACTATTTGCTTTTTGACAAATACGTGTACATAATACGTGTACAAATTGTCTCTCTCGGCCATGTGCAGACGTAATGTTGAAATTAAGAACAAATGTTTGTGTTAACCATATTGTGTATTTCATGGAGACTTTGTATTTTTGGCTGAATAAATTGATCATATATAAAACATTATTTCGGTTATAATCTGTATAGTGTTTTATATCAAACTTAACACAAAGAATAATGTTATACTAAAAACAACAATAACAACAACTTATCTATTTTAACTAAATTGAAATCTCCTAAATATCTATAAAGTTCAGTAATTCCAGAAGTGAAGTACTAAGTTCTATGAGAGTACATGTATGTATCAAGTTAGTGGATGGAGATAATATGGTACCATGAATGCCAAGAATATACTTTAATGGTACAACACTCTCATGGTTCATCTTCCAAATCACTTAGATTTGCTAATTCAAGGTACAAGGTGTTTTGTATTGCTGATTGGAAGTTTTATACATTTTTTTCTACATTGCCTTCTATGTAAAACATACTGAAAAAAGAATTGGTGAGTAATAATATTACAGTCAAATGCAACTCTACAAGTTGGTCCAAAAAGTTATAATGACAAGTTGGTCCAATAAGTTATAATGACAAGTTGGTCCAAAAAGTTATAATGACAAGTTGGTCCAATAAGTTATAATGACAATTTTGTCCAATAAGTTATAATGACAAGTTGGTCCAATAAGTTATATTGACAAGTTGGTCCAATAGAACATCCTGAGCATTTTTGGCTATTGTTCAAAACCTCTTTAAATTTGGTAAAACAATATAGATTGATGCCTTTTGTTTACATTGTATGTGTTGTTTTAATAAGACTTTATTTACAACATAACTATCAATACAAACATAATTCATGATATGTTAAAGCCATAAATTCACTAACTGAAGTATATGCATTTAAAATGCATTCAATTGCTTAGGATTGCGTGCACATGTAGTTGCAGGTCTCAAGAGTGCGATAAAGAAAAACATCGCTGTAATTAACTGTTTCATTTTGGGGCTGATCATCTTGATGATAAATGTTTGACCTCTATGCAATATATATATATATATATATATATATATATATATATATATATATATATATATATATATATATATATATATATATATATATATATTCTGTGTGTGTAACTTCCAAATTTAATTAGTGATAATTCTATCTCACTTTAAGGGGATTTTTCACTTGATTCTCATCTGTTCTCTTCTGTTTGAATACTAATTAGTCAAATGATTAAATTGGGGCAGATACAGCTAATTTATTAATCAAAAATAAATTTTGCATATCAAGGATATCTTTTTCAATATCTTTATTATCTTGCCCAAACAGGACATTTTAACTTTACAAATGAGTTGGATAATTAGGCAATTCTGGTACAAATCTACAATGAATTCATGCATATTTCCAATATCATTTTGATGTACTTCTTTCATACATGTCATAGATTTTTATTTGCCTTTATTGGACGTGTATGGTATGAATGTATCACATGTTTCCCAACACTATTGTCTCACATGCATGAAATATTAAAAAACCCTACCAGGGACTGTTATATGCACCAGCTTTTATTCTTATAGTTTAGCTAAGTAGTTGGTATTTTATGCTTGGATCTAAAGAGAGATTACATGTTTTTGTAATATGTAATTTGATAGCAGAGATCTCGCTACAAGTTTTCCACCAGGCAATCAAAGATGTGGCTTCTGGCATGTGTATTGCCAAGTTTGGAAGAAAGACACATTAAAAAATTTGTGAACAAACACCAGGTCTGTAAACGGAGACCTTTCTACAAATCATGATTTTATGTTATTCTAGGCTAAAATAGTTGGTAAAAACAAGATTTTACCATTTTTCCAACTGAGGATGTCCTTGGTTGACAGCATGTCCTCAGTATGTTGGTGTGTAATTTCATGAATGTCCTCAGTTTACACCAAATATAAATGCACACACATGGGGGTAGGGCAAATGGATGGGATTTCAACAGAATGGTGTACCATGTTTTATGTATGTTTAATTTGTACTGTGTGTTGGCTTTTTCTCCATGATCACATGTTATGTATATTTAATCTGTCTTGTGTAATTGATCTTTGTCCACAACTAAGGGTAGGTGCTGGGCCTACCTGACTTACATCTTTTTTCTAAAACAACTTATTACATAGCTCATATTTCTCTATGATTGTGGATTATAATTTGTGATCATTATTACTTGGAGGTAAACATGTTTGCAGCTTTTGAGTTCAATGTCTATGTCTTTTGGAAATTAATAATGTTATAGAAGCAGATTGTTTATGACCTCATTCTGGTTCTGTTAATGTGTCTCAGCTTTTTGTATAAATGCTATTTTCTTCAGTATAACTGATTCCATATCCTAATAGCAGCTTTAGTGTAATCTATTTTAGTTATGTTCAGTTTGAGAGGATTTATTTATTTAAATTATTCACTGGAATTACAATATGCTCTTTAACTTAAGGACTAAATTGCTTTTTGGAGGGGCCCTGAGCGGCCGAGTGGTCTAAAGTGCCCACTGTTACAGATCACTGCCTACCCACTGTTGTTCGAGTCTTAAATTTGGCCAATGTGGATACATGAGAAAGTTTGCCAGTAGCTTCTCATGGGTTGGTGGTTCTTTCCAGTGTTTTCCCTCCACCATTTATACTGGCCACCATGTATATTCTATCTATTGCAAAAAAATTGTATAAAACTCTACAACAACAACAACATTAACAACAACAAGAAACATTTTGGAAATTATTGTAAATTCATTCAAGGACATTTTTGATTATATCATTGTGACATATCAAGACTGTGTGTAATTAGCACATTTGGAGCTACTGGCACATCAACACAGTCAAGATTGGAATTGATTCAGATCACCAATGAAATTCATTAAGGATACTCTATTATTTTTGGACCTGTGACAGAACTTTCAAGGCTATTTGGGATTTAATTTACAATATTGTATGTTCAATTTAAATTTTCACATTGTGTTAGATGAAAATAACTTATTTGTTTAATTTTCAAAACTTGTTGCTTTTTGCTCCTTTCTGTTAGTTTACAAGCATAGAGTTGTGGCACATGTTTAATTCATGCAGAAAACTATTAATATTTAACTCATAATATTCTGATATCAATTAATCAGTGGAAGTTCATCACTGATCTAGAGAGTATGGAAGTAACAGCCTACTGTTGAAACAATGTTTATACAGGCATATGAATGTCCATGGAATGATCACAATTTGACATAATAAAAATAATTTGCATATCAAATTGCTTTTCACCAACAGTTTAAAAGCCATTTTATTAAATTGTGAACATTAAGTGATAGGCCCCTTTAAACATAAAAAAAGAAAATAAATACAATTTCATTAGTAAACAAAAATTTGCTCAATAATTCAATACAAAATTATCTATTTTGATCCAAGGAAATAACAATATCAGATTATATTATACAATGATTGTTGATTCCTAATCCCCCTAATATATATGTGGACATAATTTATATTTTAAGCAATGCTGATAACGCGCAAAAACAAAACCTTCTGTAGCATTCAGTAACTCATAAATCGGCCTGCTGTAAGTGATCAATCTATAGAAAGAATGGTCTCTTACTCCATAGCTTCCTTTGGAAAGTCGGTTAGTCCAGGGTAGGTTAACACTCCATAGTTTCCTTTGGAAAGGCAGTTAGTCCATGGTAGGTTAACACTCCATAGCTTCCATTGGAAAGGCAGTTAGTCCATGGTAGGTTAACACTCCATAGCTTCCATTGGAAAGGCGGTTAGTCCATGGTAGGTTAACACTCCATAGCTTCCATTGGAAAGGCGGTTAGTCCATGGTAGGTTAACACTCCATAGCTTCCATTGGAAAGGCGGTTAGTCCATGGTAGGTTAACACTCCACAGCTTCCATTGGAAAGGCGGTTAGTCCATGGTAGGTTAACACTCCATAGATTCCATTGGAAAGGCGGTTAGTCCATGGTAGGTTAACACTCCATAGCTTCCATTGGAAAGGCGGTTAGTCCATGGTAGGTTAACACTCCATAGCTTCCATTGGAAAGGCGATTAGTCCATGGTAGGTTAACACTCCATAGCTTCCATTGGAAAGGCGGTTAGTCCATGGTAGGTTAACACTCCATAGCTTCCATTGGAAAGGCGGTTAGTCCATGGTAGGTTAACACTCCATAGCTTCCTTTGGAAAGGTGGTTAACTCTCTCTTTGATGCTCATATGCATTCTGTGACTCAGAGTGCATGGTTCCATTTGGATAGACTGCCAGTCCATAGAAGGTTAACTACTGCTGGTCCTTGTAACCATTTAAAGTGACTCAGAGTTCATGTCTAAATTTTGAATAGGATGCCAGTTATTGGATGGTTAACTCTATTACTAACATGTGTAACCATTCAAAGTTACTCAGATTGTTTTGTTCATAGACACAAGATCAATGACCATAATATGGCTTGAACTAAGGACCTGTAGATCCCATGTTTACAATAGCTACCTCTGTCCTAGGATACTTCAATGAACAAAAAGTATGTATAAAATACAAAAGTTTGGTACAGACCAACAATACTCACCCACCACAGCAGGATAATTAGTAAAAATAATAATAATAGACCAGCAGAGACTGAGACTCCAATTATCCAGGGTTCAATCCCTGATGGTGGTGGAATCAGCTTCTCTGGATTCACATAAGTGTCAACCTGAAAAGAGACAATACCATTACTGAAGCTTTAAAAGGGAGAATAGTAGATGCATTACCAGCAACAGTGTTAATATAAGGATCAAAAAAGTTCAAACATTTGCTGGAGCATGAGGAACAAGTCTGAGTACATTGACAACAAGAATTCCATTTTAAATGTCTTCAAAAACATGATATCTACTCATTTTCTGCTATATTCCTTGAATTCAAATGTTTAATTTCTTGCTAATAAATTCACATTAACTTATGAAACACTGTATTTTCCAAAAACATTAATACATGCTGGACCTATCCAAATCATCTGATTTCTGGTCAACAATAAAATGCATAAATCGGTCATCAGGAGTTTCTAAAAAGAACGTATTGCACATGTAACACTTAGACAGCTGTGTATGATTGCCTGGATCCAGTATGAGACTAAACCATTCCATTTCATGGGTAAAGAGTCATTCTCTAAGACACAAAAAAAAAAAATAAATAAATACAATATTAATTGAAAATATAACTATGATTTGCATTATTACAGGTATTAGTATGTTTGATTATAATATGTATTCCTTGCATTCCTAAATCGTAAATGTGAATGTCTTGAAAAGAATGGTAATACTTCTGAGATGAGGAGAGTCTACCATCTATCCCTCCCAAACACATTGAAATCACCCACATACTCAAAATTATTATTAAAAATGTCTGGAACAGACCATTTTCCAGGATTCTTTACACATTGCTTCAAATGTAATATATTTCCAGTAAAGACTTTCTGTGATAATGTTATATTGAACATGACCCTTTAATTGCTAATTCGAGACAAAAATAACCAAAAATTAACTAATGTGCAATCAGTTGTAAGTTTAAAGGATTTAAAACATTAATGGGTTATGGTTTGACTAGATATTAAAGAGTTTGGGTAGCATAAGCTGTCTGTCTGATGTATGTATTTGTTGTTGATATCTAAATGTGTGTGATCTCCCAATGCTAAAACAACAAAAATATCGAATTCAATAACTGGTTTAAGAGACCGCCATTTTGTCAAATGGAGAATACAACCCAGTTACGACCTACTTATTTTAAATATCGGATTGCAACCAGAGCATCACCAGTGACCAAATGATCTGATGTAATGGTCATTCTCACCAATGAATGTAGTATCTAACGGGGTTTTCCCCAAAAGTGGCGCTATGAAAACCCACTCAAAATAGCTGTTGGTTACAGTATTGCCAAAAGGCATTTAGCGTGACATCAGGTAAATTGCTAAACAGCACTTATATTAGGTAAAGGGATACTATACTCAAGTTCAGCACCATTTTGATTTGGGGCCAAGTATATGATATAAGAAGTCTTTTGGTGAAATCTCATATCAATATGACTTTCTGTTCATGGCGAATGGTGATAACAAAATTTTTTATATGGCTGCTGTGGTGGTTGTATTGGACTTCAGACTGGCACCATTTTCATTTATGACCAAGCAGATATCATAATAAGTCTTTTTATCAAAATCTCATTGCAATATAAACATCCATTGAAGAATGGCAATAAGATTATGAAGATAGCCCACTGTGTGGTGGCCATATCAGCAACATGTTCATTTACGATCAACAGTACACGATAACAAATTTCACAAATATAACTAGTTTTCTGTCCAGGTGGAGTTGCAAAAATATTTTCTAGACTGCCACCATATTAGGCATTTGATCAGCAACATTTTTATTTATAACAATTATACATGATAAGATATATTTCAGCAAATACCTGTTGAAATGACTCTATCCAAGAGGAGTAGTGATAACAAATTTCAAAATGGCTGCTTTGTCAGCCATATTGGACATCAAATTAGCACCATTTTTATTTAGAATTAACTTTGACATCATAAGAAGTCTTTCAATGAAAACCCCATGCTGATATGATTATCCATTCAGGCAAAGTAAACATAAGTGTTTCAATATGGCCACCATAGAGGCCATATTGGATTTTTACACCATTTTCATTTAGGACCAACTTGGCATCATACAAAGTCTTCAGAGAAAACCCCATGCTGATACAGCCATCATTTTCATGTGGAGTAGCAATAACAAGATTTTGAGCATGGCTGTTTTGGAAGGCCATACAAGAAAAGCCAGCAGCACCATTTTCATCTAGGACTAGCTATACCATGTGATGAATGAGTATGTAAATTTTCATGGCTATCAAGCAAGTAGTTTTGTGATAACAAACGATGGACAGATGGATGGATGACAGAAGACAGGTGATGGACAACTGACCATAAGTTCTAGTCTATGAACCATTGGAGCAGCTCTACTGAGCTAATTAAAAAAAGGTGCATTCTGTAATGAAAGATCTGGATCTGGGATTTTCTTGGTTGGATGTATGGTATAACATGTACATAAATGTGTTAACATATCTGACATGATAATCCAGAGCAAAGAAGTATAAGAACTGTATACTCACCACATACATGGCAATTGTTTTAGTATATGGTGCTATTTTTAGGTCTCTGTATGGCATGGAAGCAACCCGTGCCACTCCTTGAGATAATATGTAAAAAGGATCCCTTATTCTTTTCTGAAATTTAAAGTAAACAGATTTTTAACGGAGAAAAAAAATATTTAGCGTAAACAAATGCAATTGATGGGAATGAATCTTTTAATTCTAATGAAGCTCATGGCGTATTAAAGCAATTATAGAATGAATACTGTTAGATGATTCAGTCATTTGCAGTCAATGAAACTAAGAATAGACACCTTTCTGTAGCATAATTGGTTACAAGTACCCAGCTTGTAATCTTATCACAAGACCATCATCAGAGGAATGACTTCTGGACTGGAAAACCACTCCAGTAGCCTAGTGGTTAAAGCATCAACCTTTGATGCAGGAGGTTTTGAGTTTGATCCCCGGCCAAGTCACACCATAGATTTACAAAAATGGTACTAACAGCTGCCTCACTTGGCACTCAGCATTAAGAGGTTAGTGTTAGCACTGAATGGCCTGGTGTCAGAATAATTTGATTGGGTGGGATATCATGCTACATGTCTGCGGCATGATGCCCCAGTGCTAGACATCACTATAAACTGCCACACGGCAGACATCATAGCGATATGACAAAAATTGTTAAAGCTACATTAAAAATCCAAATCCACACACACACACACTTCTGGACTGGATACATGTGATGAATTAAATGTTGACCACATGACCAAACCATTCTGTACAACAGTGAAAGTTCCAACCCAGAATGATCATGGTTCAACACTGGTTCCCCATCCATGATTTCAACAGCTTCTCTTTATTTCCAACACTGCTGTTATCCCAATAAATAATATGCCCTGATTCTTTGCAATTGTCAGCAAATGCTATCAAGGATTCTCTCATGCTTTCAAGGCTTCTAGCAGTTTTATCTAACATAGAATTTTCCAGTTATCACATTGTAGTTTATAGATGACAGAGTACTTCTTATTCAAAGCAGTTTGGTCTTTTGGATGTTCCTAAACTGAATGGATGGTGCTTTGGGTTTCTTTTAGTTCACATCATTTGCTGAGGAGGAAAATAATATCAGCTATTAAAATCATTGGGGGGGGAGTCATTGTTGAACCATGATTCTCGAGTGGAACTTCAACCATTGTACAGAAGGGTTTTGTCACTTGCTCAACATTCAGTTGATCACAAGATTCAAGTCCAAAAGTCATTCCTCTGATGATGGTCCTGTGATAAGGCTGAAAGCTAAGGAATCATAATCTATTATGTGACAGGTAGGTATCTATTCTTAAAATCACAGAAAAATTTGCTTTGGTGGTATGCAAAATTATTGTAGACAGGTACGTATGACATAAGATGAACTGTGTTTAAAGCTTTTCTATCCTTATAAATAAAAAAGAAAACTAAACATTTACTGTAAAATCAAAATTACCATATAAACTTGCCTAAAAGTTTACTTTAAATGACATGGAATTAGATCTACTATATGGTCAATGTTTGTTATACTGATGGTCAAAACAAAATGAAAAGACCATGATCTGCTATCACATATTGTGTCGGCAGGTTATGGTCAATGTTTGTTATACTGATGGTCAAAACAAAATGAAAAAGACCATGATCTGCTATCACATATTGTGTCGCCAGGTTATGGTCAATGTTTGTTATACTGATGGTCAAAACAAAATGAAAAGACCATGATCTGCTATCACATATTGTGTCGGCAGGTTATGGTCAATGTTTGTTATACTGATGGTCAAAACAAAATGAAAAAGACCATGATCTGCTATCACATATTGTGTCGCCAGGTTATGGTCAATGTTTGTTATACTGATGGTCAAAACAAAATGAAAAGACCATGATCTGCTATCACATATTGTGTCGGCAGGTTATGGTCAATGTTTGTTATACTGATGGTCAAAACAAAATGAAAAAGACCATGATCTGCTATCACATATTGTGTCGGCAGGTTATGGTCAATGTTTGTTATACTGATGGTCAAAACAAAATGAAAAGACCATGATCTGCTATCACATATTGTGTCGGCAGGTTATGGTCAATGTTTGTTATACTGATGGTCAAAACAAAATGAAAAAGACCATGATCTGCTATCACATTTTGTGTCGGCAAGTTATGGTCAATGTTTGTTATACTGATGGTCAAAACAAAATGAAAAAGACCATGATCTGCTATCACATTTTGTGTCGGCAGGTTATGGTCAATGTTTGTTATACTGATGGTCAAAACAAAATGAAAAAGACCATGATCTGCTATCACATATTGTGTTGGCAGGTTATGGTCAATGTTTGTTATACTGATGGTCAAAACAAAATGAAAAAGACCATGATCTGCTATCACATTATATGAAGGCAGATCTGGGTCTGTGCTGTTGATCGGACTAACAAATTAGAATAATTCTGACTGATTGAATATAAAAGAGTCATGTGTTCCTCATCTGGAATCTTTACACATTGGTAAATTCCGTGGACTACTTCCAGTTCCAAATAAGTATCAAGGTGATTAATTAGGTGAATTGTCATTTATTCCAACTCGTTGTACCCTAATATGCTCCCTCTTTCTGATCAAAATTTCCAATCTTGGATTCAAATCGCTGATTAAAGGATCAAAAAGTGTAATCACACAGTTCATCTAGCACTCCATTAGCCAAAGCATGTGACAGGCTTCATGAGCCACTCTACATTCATAAATTACTGCAATTGCTTGGTCTGACAATATGTTCCACCAGCTGTTATTGAAGGAAGCGAAAGTGAGTCTTCTCACCAAAACTGGATATCATTTTGGATTTTAAAGGTTTAAATGCATATAAAGGAAGAACAACAATTAAAAACAACAGGAGCAATAAGAAAACTTAATATTGAAGGAAGCAATAGCCTCATAAAAAAAGAAAAATCACACAGAGTGATAAAACTTCATCAGAGTACTGCTATGACCTGCTCTGGAACTCTTCTGTGTAATGCTATTTGAGTCAATGACTCGACTTATGAAATTGGGGCTCATTATTCTGGCACAGTGTCAAGAAGCTAATGAAAGGAAACTAAAAGCTAACTAAACTGAATGCTTCGTTGATGAAATCTGCTGACTGGAGTTGGAATTAAACATATTAAACTGTTATGGTTGGGTATTGTTCAAAGCATAAATTTTACTTAATTACTCACAAAATTAACATAAAGTCCTTCAAATTTTATTTACTTTGTGAGTGGTTGGGTAAAAATGTGCACTTTGGTAAATACCCAACCATTATTATTTAATCCTATACTGAATTCATTTATTGTCATGTTTATGAATATTTGAAGTTTTGTATTAAACAAAATGACAACTGCATCAGTACTTAAATTTTTGACTCTTAGAATTGGTTATGTTGCTCCAATGAAGTACTATGATTCACTGGGTTTATAAATTTGTGATTTGTAATGACTACAAAAATGGCTGCCTGCATACATATAGAATTCACACAATAATTTGCACCCTGCACAAAAGGAAACAATAGAATTCACACAAAACCCTAGACACAACCATGGGTCATACAAAGGACTGCAAAACAAAGCACATTAGAACTGTGTTTTATACCTGCCCCAAACCTTGACATTATGTTAATTAACTATCACTTTGTGTCAAGCAAAAAACTTGGTGGATTTTACAAATTTGAAGACCCCAGAAAAAATATTACATGCATGGAAACAAAAAGACCTGCATGGAAACAATAAAACCTGACCCCACTGCAAAAATTTAAGAATTGATACAGATTGTTTTTTTGTATGAAAAATCACTAAAACTAATATCTATGAAAATGGCTAAATGCAAATTAAGAATCTCACCTTTAAAAGTGTAGGTGTCCAGATTTTAGCCTTGATTCTTATCTCCACACTTTCATCATCATGCAGAAAACCTAGAGTACAATTGATAAAACTGCAGCCCATCCCTTCTCCACATTCCTGAAACATATTGTTCCAATTTGTTAATGATATTAAATATTATTTCGCTATGTAATATGTATATTAAAATAGGAATAGGGAATAGATGTTTATTATACATGTAAGAGATATCAACCTCCGCTATATGGTGTCAGTGGTTGCTACCCTCCATTTTACAAATAAGAAAAAATATCTTTCTACATTTTTTGTATTTGATGACAAGATACAGAAATTTGTCAGTGTGAGAAAAACTACTATTGCCAAAGAGACAATAAAAGTGGTATCATAAAACAGTGGTATTTTCTCTGTGGCAGTAAAAGTGGTATCATTACTGTGGCTATAAAGCAGTACCATCACTGGCAATAAAAGTGATATTGTCATTGTGACTATAAAAGCTGTATCCACTGTGTGGCAATTAAAGTGGTATCATTACTAGCAATAATCATTAGCAATAAAAGTAGTACCATCACTGGCAATACAAGTAGCATCATCACTGTGGCTATAAAAGCAGTACCATCACTGGCAATAAAAGTCATATTGTCATTGTGACTATAAAAGCTGTATCCACTGTGTGGCAATAAAAGTAGTATCATTACTGGCAATAACCACATTGGCTATAAAAGCAGTACCATCACTGGCAATAAAAGTGAGATTGTCATTGTGACAATAAAAGCTGTATCCCCTGTGTGGCAATAAAAGTTGTATTTTCAGTGTAGTGTAGAATTACTTTATTTTCCCATTTAAGAAATATATCTGCCCTTAGCTAAAATATATCATCCATCAGGCATGTACTGTATGCAAACAGAAATTAGGTGTCTATCAAACTTTGGTGTTACAAAACAAGACTGCCAACTTCAAATGGCCACATAAGTCATCTTTGAAATGCAGACACAAATAAAATCAATACGCAAAACATAAATTATCAATCTTTACAATACTGAGTTTCAATATATCAGACTCTAAAAGCTGTCACATGCAATTACTATGTGAAAATATACTTAAAAAAACAAATATTACAGTTTTCATTTAATTAATTAATTGATTAATCATTTAGTTATAAAACAAAAAAAGACTATATAAAATATCAGATGAAGTCAAAAATTTGTAAAAAAGTTACTGTTCAAACATATTATGACATAAGGAATGCCTTCTTATTTGTAAGACTATGGCTTATTCCTCTGGTGTTAACCACACTGTCATAGAAAAATTTATGCAAGTGGAACTTGTGAAGTGGAAATGTTTCATATTGGCACTCATGACATTACCACTCATGACCATAAAATGTTTGTCTTATTCATAAACTATTTCTTTTTTCCTACCAAGAAAATTTCTCTACATGTTATTTGATATTTAAATATTATGAATCTGCATCTTTAAACTTCTAAATGTACCTTAACAATTCTAGTTGCACCTAAAAACTTCTAATTGTACTTTAAAACTTCAAATTACATCTTTTGGAGGTTTTACCATCATTATACATAAAAGAGTTAAGGAATTTCTGAAACTGAAGGAAATAACTTTAAATTTACTCTGAGAAAAAAAAAAGATTTTTTTTTCCCAAATATTAAAAGATATAATTAGGATCATGTGCTAATAAATTTGCTACAAGAACATAAATTTATTTGCAAAATTTCATTATAACTGACAAAAGAAGATGGAATAAAAAGTTTTAAAAACAAGAACACTTCATATAGCACATGATATGACCATCTTGTAACCCTTTTATTATTAATAATTTCATCTTTGAACTGAGGAAATTGTGCCAACTTGAGTAAAATTTCATTACATATTAAGTAGGGGTTATTATTCTTAAATATTAAGTGACAGTATGAAATGGAAAAAAGACCACTGACTTATATAATCACTTATTTATGCAGTATTAATGTGAATATAACAATATGATATGATATGACATGATATGATATGATATGATATATGATATGATATGACATGATATGATATGATATGATATGATATGATATGATATGATATGATATGATATGAATACTGTCAAAATATATAAAATGGTAAACTTTCATTAAAATATCTAGAATGGTTTAAAAGTCATATTTAGATGGAAAAAGATCATCAATTCATATTTTCTTTAGCCATGATCTTGATTGGGGGGTGATTATGGTATGTCTCACAATTCATGATAGTCCGCAGTGGGTGGGTAGTAGCAGAGAAAAGGGGAAAGATGTAACTTTCCAATGATACCAAGTAATGTAGACTTTCAACTTATATAAAAGAAAATACTGCATAAAAATCATAATTTTTGAGACTAAAATTTTCTGTTCCAGACAGTTGGATAAAACCATAACATAAAACATTCTACCTTAAGGCAACCATATAAAAGTATTAAGTTGGTCTACCTTCTTTAAGAAAAAAACCCATTACTGCATAAAGTATGTTTAAGCATTTTTTCCGAGATTAATTTCTTATAAATGCATCTAAAGTTGTAAACAGAGTTTGACAAAGCTACAAAGTCAAGTTCAAGGAAATATCTCTTAAAATATTATAAACTCACCACTTAAAGGTGGTTCCAAAAAATATATAAAATGTTCCATAACTGATCAATATTTCAACCATTTTTTCCATGAATGCAAACATAAAAAAGTCAGAACTGTCTGGAAATGACAGATGCTCATTTAATGAAACACCATAATATCAAGTACAAAACTAAATATATTATTTCTGAATCTAATTTGATTTAGCAATACAGATATCATATATACCCATATACAAGACATACCAAATGCTGAATCTAATTTGATTTAGCAATACAAATATCATATATACCCATATACAAGACATACCAAATGCTGAATCTAATTTGATTTAGCAATACAAATATCATATATACCCATATACAAGACATACCAAATGCTGAATCTAATTTGATTTAGCAATACAAATATCATATATACCCATATACAAGACATACCAAATGCTGAGTCTGCAAATCAGCTCTACATTATTTGAAGTTGTGTGTATTGTACATGGGTATATATTATATTTTCATTTTTACAGTGCAAGCTCTGTTTCCTTACAAATTTCTTGAGATTGGATCTCTTGTCCACATCTCTCTTTGATCTGGTGCCTTCCTGCTTACTAGCCATCAATTTCTGCTGTTGAATAACTGTCACATCAGAACCACTCCCCTCCTTGTAGTGGATTACCTAAAAAACACAAGACATGGAATAACAGAGACTTTTTTATAGTGGATTTATAAGCATATAATGCAAACCTAACTGCAAAAAGAGTTGACCCAGATTATATGCAGTCATATAAGGGCCTGAAAAGGTCTATGCTATTCACATGTAATGATAATAAGAATAAATGGCAAAGAACCTCATCACAATGTGATGGCAGACATGGTCTCTGATCACAATGTGATGGCAAACATGGCCTCTGATCACAATGTGATGGCAAACATGGCCTCTGATCACAATGTCATGGCAAACAAGGCTTCTGATCACAATGTGATGGCAAACATGACCTCTTATCACAATGTGATGGCAAACATGGCCTCTGATCACAATGTGATGGCAAACAAGGCTTCTGATCACAATGTGATGGCAAACAAGGCTTCTGATCACAATGTGATGGCAAACAAGGCCTCTGATCACAATGTGATGGCAAACATGACCTCTGATCACAATGTGATGGCAAACAAGGCTTCTGATCACAATGTGATGGCAAACATGACCTCTTATCACAATGTGATGGCAAACATGGCCTCTGATCACAATGTGATGGCAAACAAGGCTTCTGATCACAATGTGATGGCAAACATGGCCTCTGATCACAATGTGATGGCAAACATGACCTCTGATCACAATGTGATGGCAAACAAGGCTTCTGATCACAATGTGATGGCAAACATGACCTCTTATCACAATGTGATGGCAAACATGGCCTCTAATCACAATGTGATGGCAAACATGACCTCTTATCACAATGTGATGGCAAACATGGCCTCTGATCACAATGTGATGGCAAACAAGGCTTCTGATCACAATGTGATGGCAAACATGGCCTCTGATCACAATGTGATGGCAAACAAGGCTTCTGATCACAATGTGAT
Organism: Potamilus streckersoni; assembly: GCA_016746295.1. Taxonomy (NCBI): domain Eukaryota; kingdom Metazoa; phylum Mollusca; class Bivalvia; order Unionida; family Unionidae; genus Potamilus; species Potamilus streckersoni. The sequence goes on along the minus strand of JAEAOA010000745.1, from coordinate 2,218,634 downwards.
GGCAAACATGACCTCTTATCACAATGTGATGGCAAACATGGCCTCTGATCACAATGTGATGGCAAACATGGCCTCTGATCACAATGTGATGGCAAACATGACCTCTGATCACAATGTGATGGCAAACAAGGCTTCTGATCACAATGTGATGGCAAACATGACCTCTTATCACAATGTGATGGCAAACATGGCCTCTAATCACAATGTGATGGCAAACATGACCTCTTATCACAATGTGATGGCAAACATGGCCTCTGATCACAATGTGATGGCAAACAAGGCCTCTGATCACAATGTGATGGCAAACATGACCTCTTATCACAATGTGATGGCAAACATGGCCTCTAATCACAATGTGATGGCAAACATGACCTCTTATCACAATGTGATGGCAAACATGGCCTCTGATCACAATGTGATGGCAAACATGACCTCTTATCTCAATGTGATGGCAAACAAGGCTTCTGATCACAATATGATGGCAAACATGACCTCTTATCACAATGTGATGGCAAACATGGCCTCTGATCACAATGTGATGGCAAACATGACCTCTTATAACAATGTGATGGCAAACATGGCCTCTTATCACAATGTGATGGCAAAAAGGCTTCTGATCACAATGTGATGGCAAACATGACCTCTTATCACAATGTGATGGCAAACATGGCCTCTGATCACAATGTGATGGCAAACAAGGCTTCTGATCACAATGTGATGGCAAACAAGGCTTCTGATCACAATGTGATGGCAAACAAGGCCTCTGATCACAATGTGATGGCAAACATGACCTCTGATCACAATGTGATGGCAAACAAGGCTTCTGATCACAATGTGATGGCAAACATGACCTCTTATCACAATGTGATGGCAAACATGGCCTCTCATCACAATGTGATGGCAAACAAGGCTTCTGATCACAATGTGATGGCAAACATGGCCTCTGATCACAATGTGATGGCAAACATGACCTCTGATCACAATGTGATGGCAAACAAGGCTTCTGATCACAATGTGATGGCAAACATGACCTCTTATCACAATGTGATGGCAAACATGGCCTCTAATCACAATGTGATGGCAAACATGACCTCTTATCACAATGTGATGGCAAACATGGCCTCTGATCACAATGTGATGGCAAACAAGGCTTCTGATCACAATGTGATGGCAAACAAGGCTTCTGATCACAATGTGATGGCAAACATGGCCTCTGATCACAATGTGATGGCAAACATGACCTCTTATAACAATGTGATGGCAAACATGGCCTCTTATCACAATGTGATGGCAAAAAGGCTTCTGATCACAATGTGATGGCAAACATGGCCTCTGATCACAATATGATGGCAAACATGGTCTCTGATCACAATGTGATGGCAAACAAGGCTTCTGATCACAATGTGATGGGAAACAAGGCCTCTGTTTATAATGTGATGGCAAACATTGCCTCTAGACTTACATTATCTCTTATTGTAACTCAAACTTTAAGAGCAGTAATACCCATGTCTGTAAGTGAATAACTAACAAATGAAGATATATACATGGCAAGCATTTCCTGGAAATAATTTCATTAATTAAAAAGTTATTTATCCCTGAACATCAAGGGTGCACACACATTTTCAGCATGCAAGCTACTTCTATAACGGCCAAGCCAAAATGATCTACCTATCACAAAAATGCAAAACATATAGAGGCTGATGTCTATTTTTTTTAATGCTACGCGTTCTACTCACACTACTTTAGCGATCAACTGGTCGATCGCGGTTGACGTATTGTGAACCCCTGCTGTACATTGACAGAAATTATTGATTTATATTTTCTCTTGCTATAACCTTGACCTCTTATATTGTCCCTTGCCATAACCTTGACCTCAAGGCATGGGGCTCACCTATGTATGTTACATACTATTTACTTGGGAAATGATTATTAGATATCTAAAGTGGTTCAAATGTTACACTGTAAACAGGAACACAAGTCACAATTGCATAATTGCATGTAAATACCTTAAGAAAGGGTGCTTGGATATAGAATCTACACACCGCATACAACTAGCAAGAGTTTCATTATAATGTTAAGTGGGTCAGTAATTATATTCCAGATATAAATACCAGTCAAAATTACATTCCAGATATAAATACCAGTCAAAATTATATTCCAGATATAAATACCAGTCAAAATTATATTCCAGATATAAATACCAGTCAAAATGTATACATTTCCTTGCCATGTCCTTGATCTTGAGCATTGGATTGTGGGTATGGTATATAACACAACATCAGTGCATGATATATAATTGGGTATGGTTTTAATCATGTCTTTAGTGGCTGAAATAGTATGTTCCAGATGAGAAGACAAGCTGCAAAATTACGTTTTCTGTTTTTCTGATGCTGTAACCTTAACCTTGAGGCAGGAGGTATGTCTACGGCACATAGCACACTAAATAGTCACAACATATACTTTGGAAAAAGTTCATTTAAAAAATCTGCAATGGTTCAGAAAATATACATCAGAAAATTTAACAAGTCAGCTAATTACATTTTCCCTTACTTGTATCTTAAGGCAAAGTCCTGCTTACTGTTGCATCAAGAACATTGCAAACATATAGGGTGTCTTATACCTCTTTCAAATATGGGTGGAAACAGTAAAATATTAAGGGTGATTTGTGTAGCCATGCAGTAAATGAAATGTGCGGCAATATAACATCTGGATAATTTCTATTGCTATTCATGCACATTTATGTGACAGAAATGGATGAATCACACAATCCCATGGCATGAATGCAACATTGTTCTTTTCTCTGAAGGAGAGCTAGAGATGGGCATCACAGCCAGTCATGCCGATGTTTATGCACATCACAATTTCCAGAGTTGGTGTTCCTAAAGCAGAATATCCATTATAAGGCAAGATTTGCAGAGATGACACTTTATGTAATTTAAAAATTTGATCATTTTTGTCTAGTTGGTAAAGTTTTGGCCACCACTGTGATAAAAGAATCATCTGCAGAAAAGTAATTAACAAGCTGCCAAAAACGAGAAGATCTATGGCCACAATGAGAATACCCAACGCAAAATGAGATCTATGGCCAGAATGAGAATACACAAAAACAAAACGAGAAGACCTATGTCCATAATAAGAATACACAAACCCAAAATGAGATCTATTGCCACAATGACAATACACAAATCAAAAATGAGATGTATTGCCCAATGAGAATAAACACACCCAAAATGAGATCTATTGCCACAATGAGAAGACACAAACCCAAAATGAAATCTATTGCCACAATGAGAATACACAAACCCAAAATAAAATATATTGCCACAATGAGAATACACAAACCTAAAATGAAACTATTGCCACAATGAGAATACACAAACCTAAAAAGAAAATATCTATTGCCACAATGAGAACACCCAAACTGAAATATGAGAACCATGGCCACAATAAAAACACCCAAACCCAAAATGGGATCTATTGTCATAATGAAAATACACAAACCCAAAATGATATCTATGGCCACAAAGAGAATACCCAAAAAGCTTAGCTGATTAAAAAGACCTTGTCTTGAGTGACATTAATGGTGAACTGTGGTGGAAGTCCTATTCGTGGGTGTCCAAATCTACTGCTTGAGAAAGTTTTGGCTAGTGATCAACATGAGCTTTCCATTGGCCTTGTGGACTAAGACTGGTCTTCAGGAATATCCAGATGAAACTATGTTGTAAACAATATCTACCACATGGAGACAGTCTATTTCCTGCAGCATTATGTCTGCTCAGCATGGATCTTTGAGGATGACAAAGGACACCTACTGGTTATGAAAGAGGGTTGAGAAATGTGATCTGCAGGAATTCTGAGACTTGTAAAACCCACACGGCACACTCTCTTCCAATCTTTTGGTGAAATGATTTCATCTTCCCCAAAAAGGATGCTGGGAAAAGAAGCACAAGCTAAAAATAGCCCCAAATACTTTGTTATTGTCTTATTCTACCTTTAAGGCTATAGACTATTATGATGGAATAATTTACCTTGACCATTGATACAGAATTACATCACATTACATCATAATGCACTGTAACCAAGCCACTGTGTTGAAGAAGGAATCTCACATCTGCTATTACCAAGACTACATAATATATTAAACTACAGGAGTTCCAGTACTTGTGTCAGATATGGCAATTATAGAATGAAGGCCTAATCCAAACCAAACAAATTTCACATAAAAAACACAAAACTTAACTGGCATAATGATCACATCTATTTCCAATGTTTAAATGCTTTTAAGAATACTTGGGGAAAATCCTTAGATTCCTGCTTGGACTTACTGAAGAATTATTCAAGGTACACTTGACCTTGCGTGTATCATAAATGATATCAGTTATGTTAACTAGCTTGTGTCCACCTTCATCTGTACTTGGCCATGTGATGGTTACTATACTTGACTGCATTCCTGATGGACCCAAATTTGATACCTGCAAAAATAATGTAATAATATGAATAGTCTCATACACATAATTAAAGTAATCCAAGACCTTTAAAGTTTAGGTTACTAATCTTTAGACTTTCATCCTGTGTCCTGCCGGCTTTCACAAGAATTAAAATTATAATTCTTAGGAGGTTTTATGTAATAAGGCCATTGATTTCTTTACTCTTGGTAATTAAATTTGGAAGTGTCCTTCATAATTAAATCTGAAGGTGTTTTTTACAATTAAATCTGGATATTTTCTTCATAATTAAATCTGGAAGTGTTCCTTGTAATTAAATCTGGAAGTGTTCTTTGTAATTAAATCTGAAAGTGTTTTTCATAATTAAATCTTGAAGTGTTCTTTGTGATTAAATCTGGAAGTGTTCTTCATAATTAAATCTAAAAGTGTTCATTGTACTTAAATCTGGAAGTGTTTCTCATAATTAAATCTGGAAGTTTCTTTTAAATTAAATCTGGAAGTGTTCTTTGTAATTAAATCTGGAAATGTTCTTCATTAAATCTGGAAATTTCTTTGTTATTATCTCTGGAAATGTTCTTCAAAATTAAATCTGGAAGTGTTTTTTAAAAATTAAATATGGAAGTGTTCTTCATAATTAAATCTTGAAGTGTTCTTTGTGATTAAATCTGGAAGTGTTCTTCATAATTAAATCTTGAAGTGTTCTTTGTTAATAAATCTGGAAGTGTTCTGCAAAATTAAATCTGTAAGTGTTCTTCACAATTAAATCTGGAAGTATTCTTCATAGTTAAATCTGAAAGTGTTCTTCATAATTAAATCTTGAAGTGTTTTTTGTGATTAAATCTGGAAGTGTTCTTCAAAATTAAATCTGTGTTATTCACAATTAAATCTGGAAGTGTTCTGTGTGATTAAATCTGGAAGTGTTTTTCATAATTAAATCTTGAAGTGTTGTTTGTGATTAAATCTGAAAGTGTTCTTCAAAATTAAATTGGGAAACGTTTTTCATAATTAAATCTGGAAATGTTCTTTAGTGTTCTTGGTAATTAAATCAGGAAGTGTACTTGGTAATTAAATATGGAAGTGTTCTTCATAATTAAATCTGGAAGTGTTCTTTGTAATTAACTCAGAAAATGTTCTTTAGTGTTCTTGGTAATTAAATCTGGAAGTGTTCTCCATAATAAGGTCTGGAAGTGTTCTTCATAATTCAATCTGGAAGTGTTCATGGCAATTAAATCTGGAGGTGTTTTTCATAATTAAATCTGAAAGTGCTCTTTGTAATTAAATCTGGATGTGTTCATAATAATTAAATCTGGAAATGTTTCAGGACACAAGAGTACTTGGGTATTTTGTTTTATTACAAGCTAACAATTAAAAACTATAAATTTAAAAATTTTAAAAAATGTCACTGAATATATGAATTTCCCCAAATTAATACACAATCCTGTGATAATAAAACAAAATGACAATGTTTCAGGCACTTTAAGATGGCGATAGTAACAACAGTGAAAATCCATTTGATTTGATATCTGTATCAAACTTACTTTCAAATATTTAGTAATTTCAAATCTCACAAAAATATTAGAAATATTTACTTACAAGTAAATTTACAAGCTTAGACATGTATTTTTTCTCAATTTGATTAAAATCCACAGGTCTACATAGTATTTTGATAGACACCAATCTTTCTGTTTACTTTGTGGTCATCAACCACAGCTTTCATATTTCCAAAAGTGACTCACATCAATCAGAACATACCATACCTAATTATAACTCTCCCTAAAATGAATTTGCATTGCTTTATCCACTAAGCTACCAAAAACAATAATGGACTAGTAACTTGAAAGGTCACAAAACATGAACTTTCACTGGCATTTATCAGAATGTCATGTAGAACTGTGGTGACCTGATTTTAACAGATCATTTTGGATTTTTTTTAGGGGAAGAAATGTTCTTATTGGAGAAAAATCAAAATTAGAAAGAAAAATAATTACTTGCAAAGAAATATTTGTAATTGTGTAAAGAAGTTCTCCTCCTTAATTACTATACAAAATACTTTATGCTAGCATGAAAATTAAATTTTCTCATACAATATTTCAATTTTACATTTCTTCAGTTAATTATTCATTACATATTTTAAACCATAATTGATATTATTTTGCAAGTCTGTATAATTATTTTATTGAAATTTACATCAACCAATTATTCTCAACAGTTACCATCATGAGTTACTTTGTTTTCCTTGTGTGAGAAGACAAATATTGTTAAAGGAAAAAAACAATCACAATGCATTTGATTTGAGAACTATTTCTAACTGCCAAATTTCATTATAATATATTGATATCACACTCATAATAACACTCATATGACATTGGTCATTACTGATCTTGGCCATTACATTAGTCATTACATAGGAAATTGGTCATTACTGAACTTTTGTGAAACATCATTTATTCCAACTCTGATCAAAATCAGATCAGAACTGTAACTCAAAAATATGGCCTCCAGAATGGCAAGAAGCCCAGTCAATCGGATCTAAAATTAATTAATTAAAATGCCTGGATCTCATTCGTTATCAAACATATATGAGATCTTAATAATATATTCATATATTTGAATTTTGATCAAAATCATAAATATGGCCTCCAAAGTGGTTACCATCTTTCAAAATTAATATAATTGATCATAACAGGTTATATGAAAACGTGATTTTAAAATAAAGAAATAGTTTTTAACGTGCCGAGATCAACATGACACACAGCACTGAAGCAGCAACTGATGGCAGTGATGTGGATGATGATTTTTTTATAAAAATATCGACAATTTCATGTGGGAAATGGAAGTTTTTGGCAGTGAAGATCATGACCTAGACTTCAAACAAATAAACAGAAATGATGATAATTGGTTAGAAGAACAATGTTACAATGTTACTTTAAATGTGGAGTAATCAAGATAGATAGATAGATAGATAGATAGATAGATAGATAGATAGATAGATAGATAGATAGATAGATAGATAGATAGATAGATAGACAGACAGATAGACAGACAGACAGACAGATAGATAGATAGATAGACAGACAGACAGACAGACAGATAGATAGATAGACAGACAGACAGACAGATAGATAGATAGATAGATAGATAGACAATTTTGTGGGGAAAATTTATATTTTTAGCATTGGAGTTCATGATCCTGACAACATATAATGAACAGTATAGATGATGACTAGTTAATGGTATAGATGATGACTAGATGATGACTAGTTAATGGTATAGATGATGACTAGTTAATGGCATAGATGATGACTAGTTAATGGCATAGATAATGACTAGTTAACAGTATAGATGATGACTAGTTAACAGTATAGATGATGACTAGTTAACAGTATAGATGATGACTAGTTAATGGTATAGATAATGACTAGTTAATGGTATAGATGATGACTAGTTAACAGTATAGATATGACTAGTTAATGGTATAGATGATGACTAGTTATTGGTATAGATGATGACTAGTTAATTGCCACTTCTGACTTGGATGACAATGGACAATGATGAAGACTGAGGGTTTTTCAAGCTAACTTGACATTTTGAGAATTTCACTGTTCTTAAAATTGGCCCATGTACTGATCGTGACATGTACATAATGCTATCAAATTTTACCACAATGGACCAAATTACCCCCAACAAAACCCACTATTTTTATATCAAAATTTATTGTGAATAAAAATATGGACACAAGATGAATAACTTTGTCAATTTTCCAGTAAGAATTTCTTTTGCTCACTCCCCAATTCTCATGTGATTAAATTTGTAAAAAACTGTTTTCATTTTTACATTATTGATCAATTTTTATTATTTTTTCACCATCTTTAATCCTATAAAAAACCTATATTTCATACACTTACATATAGGAGGTAAAATTAAAATTGCTGATACAAAAATCACTTTAAAAGGAAGTTATGAAAGAAATAGAAGGCACAATTTTAGTTTACCTAACTTTACCTTCAAATGATTTTTTATATTTGAAAATTTTGAACTATAAAGTATTTGACATAAAGAAAGTTTATGCTTCTTAAAATGGTAATTATTATAAACTTGTTCTTGGAAACCTGACTGCAAAACATTACTGTAACCTTTCATTCTGAAAAACCAATGATTGAACAATTTTCCGTTCTACACAACTGCCAGTCTGAATGAGTTTCAGTAATAAAATGATTTCCGATGAAGCCAAATGGAGCCAATTATAATTTTATTTTAATCTTGTATATATGAAATCAGGACATAGGTTAAAATTACAAACCCTTTATTACTTATATATCATGTGCAGAATTTAATGTTTAAGTCCAAAATAAATTTTCAACCCATACATTAACTCACCACATAAGCATGTTCTATTTCTGGTCCCACAAGTTCTGTCTCTTTGTATAGTTCAGCTTTTCTGGTAGTATAGATAAACTGCTCAGGTTTGGACTGACTGCAAAGAGGACAAATAATAAGCATATTTTAAAATGATTAAGGGCAGAGAACTCTGGGTAAAGCTAAGTGCAGAGATGACATAATTACCATGTGCAAGAAAATGCAAGACAATGGATTGTACAGTAAAAAATGGATTGTACAGTAATTAACCCTTCTATCAGCATAAAAATGTCTCTCAATCTCTCCATTAAGAATCTGGACTCTCAAAAGAGAGATAGTTCCCCATAGCAACTGTGTTTTAAAATGCATTTTAATCTAACAAGACCCAGTGTGGATTAGGCATGGAATTATATACCAATATATTGATTGTCTAGTGGGGAATAGGATTAGAAATATATGCAGATATTCACACTGTCAAGTGGGGATTAAGAATGGACATATATGCTAATACTCTGCCTAGTGAAAATTAGGAATGGAAATATATGCTAATACTCTGTCTGTCTAGTGGGGATTAGGAATGGAAAAATATAAGCTGATTCTCAGACTGTCTAGTGGGGATTAGGAATGGAAATCTATGCTGATAATCTGTCTAGTGGGGATTAGGAATGGAAATCTATGCTGATACTCTGTCTAGTGAGTATCAGGAATGGAGATCTATGCTGATACTCTGTCTAATGGGTATCAGGAATGGAGATCTATGCTGATACTCTGTCTAGTGGGGATTATGAATGGAAATCTATACTGATACTCTGTCTAGTGAGTATTAGGAATGGAGATCTATGCTGATACTCTGTCTAATGGGTATCAGGAATGGAGATCTATGCTGATACTCTGTCTAGTGGGGATTAGGAATGGAAATCTATTCTGATACTCTGTCTAGTGGGGATTAGGAATGGAAATATATGCTGATACTCTGTCTAGTGAGTATCAGGAATAGAGATCTATTCTGATACTCTGTCTAGTGGGTATCAGGAATGGAAATATATGCTGATACTCTGTCTAGTGAGTATCAGGAATGGAGATCTATGCTGATACTCTGTCTAGTGGGAATTAGGAATGGAAATATATGCTAATACTCTTGACTGTCTAGTGGGGATTAGGAATGAAAATAAGCTGATACTTTGACTGTCTAGTGGGGATTAGGAATGGAAATATGATACTTTGTTCTGACTATAACTATACATGGTTGAAGCTGCTTAGAATTTTACACAAGAAATGAAACAGATAATTAGCAGAATGATTTTATTGTTTGTATGGCAAGCCAGATTTGCTCATGGATAAAACCTGAAAATACCGGACCTGTCCTGTAATTCTGAACAGTCTGGGAAGCATAAGAGTACGAAAAAATGGATGCAGAGATGTAATAACAATGATGAAAAGAAGTAATATTTTTGGCAGGCAAAAACTGTCAAGGTTTTGAAAAACTAACATTTATGTTCTTCACTCTATGGATTGAGATGGGGCTCTCTATGATTCATGATAAGTCTTCATTTGATTTTAAAATTTATGAATGATAGCTGTTAAAAAATCCAAGGAATTGCATACACCAAGAAAAAAAGTGATTTCACATAATGATTATTGCCTGTTTTTATTTCCTATACTTACCCTCCTATAGCTATGTCTGCTGCCTGTTTGACTGGAATGTCCACTACTGCCATATTGTTCCCTAAATCTGTGGAATTTTCAGGATTAGAACTGGAAAGGAAACAAGAATTATATAATTGTTATTGAAATCATGTACTAATGTGTTCCATAAATCAATTTTGTAAGTTAATGTTACATATGTAACAACACTTTGGAATTTCATGCACCGAATAATCATTATCTTCCAACATAAAACCAATAGGACACAAATGAAATTTGTTTGGAATATATTAAGTATAAAATCAGCATTTTTTTCAAGTAATTGCTAAACATCTGTGCCAATTTCAGTTAAACTTGTTCAAGAACTACTATGTTTTGTTAAATAAAAATATTTGTTTTATTTAATAATTACTATGTTTTCTTTGAAAATTACCATATTAAGATTAATTATTACCATGTTTTGTTAAATAATTATCATGTTCAGTTTAGCAATGAATATGTTTTGTTTATTAGTAAGTATAGGTTACTGCATTTGTATGGGAAAATATGAATGAGTTTTTCGGACAGTTATACTCCTTGGGAGTGCAGTATATCCATCTGACAAAACTAGTTCATATTTTCCCATATAAATGCAGCAACCTTTTGATTTCATGATGATTTGCATATTCTTCTCAATGTTTAAATATATAAACAAAATTACACTTCAATAAACAAAGTAACCAAATGCATGCCATTTTCCAAATTAAATATACAATGTTGCTGCATCATTACTCAACAGCATTATTAATGGGTATGTAACTCCGCCTAGACAAATTTTGAAGTTGGTCATGTGCTAGATATAAGTTTTGAATATGCATTGTAACAACTTTTCCATTTGATCTGGAATGAATACATTTTAGTATTTTTGTAAATTCAACACAATTTTGTAATTATGGTCTGGATTTATCTACATTGGACTCCAGCAGTGTCTGCCAATTTCATTGTATTGAATTATGTTGACATCTGCATGCATGTTTCTGTTCTGTCACTTCATGATTCAGATCATAATGTCAGAAAATTTTGATTGAAGCCTTTCAAAAAAGATGCTGTGAAATTTACTGTTTATTTCATTTTAAGTACAGTAAGGAGGATGCAACTGCACTTGGAATATACTCAAAATTACAGTACAATTTCGAAATGTGTAATCATCCTTGAAAACACATGACATGGCTCATGTAATTCAGATTTGCAGAACTAAGAAAGTATATTTTGAGGAAATTCAGGATGTAAATTTGTAAGTATATTTTTTGCCATTATTATTACCAGCTAAAGAAGACAGTTTATGTCTTATATCCTGTGTGTTATTGTCAGGATCCAGCATGGCATCTATAGCTAGCCTAAATCTGAAACACTGTATCAAAAAATTTAAAGCTGAATATGCCAAAGCTATAGGATATGTTGCAGTCCATGAAACATATGCTTTATCCTAGTTCATTCAGAAAGAAATTTAATCAACCAAAACATTGAGAGTCTACAACACGAGTGTACATTATTTGTTTACAAAGTAGTTCGTAACATACTGTTGGGCATGTGTCTTGTGCATGAGTGCAATATGAAGGTGTGCAATATCGGGAAATACTGAACGATTTTGACACTGTAAATTTAATGGAGAAAAAAATGAGCATGTTTTGTTTAGTAGTTACTATATTTGTTAAATAATTATCTCCATGTTTTGTTAAATAATTAACAATAACATTATTAAGCCTTTCTTTCATAGAGTCAGTTGCTGTGTTGGCAGCTGATATATATGTACGAAAGTCACTCAATGAAGTGCACTATAAATAGAACACTTGTTACCTGTTTGACATGATATACATAATTCTGCCTATTCAATTAATAGCAGTGTAGTATATGTTACATTCATCTTATCTATTTTACTTTTTTGATACAGATCTATTATCTACAGAAAGACTGAAAAGCAAAATCTGAATTTTATAGTTGTATAATCATTTTTCACAGAAGAATATTTATGTCCTTTAAAATCTTGACAGAACTAATTCACCATCACACCAGTGAAGCATTGTAATGAACCAAATCTCAACCTAAAATCTACATTTTTTTGTCTGTGTCTACACAACTGATCTGAATCATCTAAATTTGATAAATTATTTTTAGAAAATCATTGTTACTTACATCAACATCTGAGCCTCTATCTGACTTACTTAAGTTTTTATAGTCATAATCATCCAAACTTGAGAATGTACTAAATTAAATCCCTGACCTCTTTTTTGGAGAGTGGAGAATCCAACCCAGTTACTATAAATAGCAATTATGACCAGATCTTACTTAGGAATCACATGATCTGAAGTAATGGACATTTACTCAATGAATGTAGTATCTAATAGTGGGTTTTCCCCAAAGGTGGTGATATGAAAACCACCTCAAAAAGGCTGATGGTATCAAAACACACTTCTTTGCAAATGGTGCAGAGATGTTGCAACATGCCTCCATGCAAATCAGGTAGAGGCATCCACTAGTGTGTCCAAGTGAATGGGGCAGAGATGCCCAGAGGGGCTTACACAAGGTAATGGGTTATATAATTCAGGTTTCGTTTTTATAATTACCATGTTTTGTTTAGTAATTACCATGTTTTGTTTTTATAATTACCATGTTCTGTTTAGTAAATACCATGTTTTGCTTTTATAATTATATGTACCATTTGTTTAGTAATTACCATGTTTTGCTTTTATAATTACCATGTTTTGTTTAGTAATTACCATGAATAAGAAAATGAGCATAAACAATAAAATGCAGCTTTTTCAACTTAGTTTTTAACTATATTTAGTCTTATTCTGTTTAATCAATTTGGTAGAGAAATGGTCACTTCCAATGAAATGACCGATTAATTAATCACGATTTCTACTTCCAATTTAGGTTAAAATTCAGTTCTGCACCAATTCATCTCTTTAGGTCTTCAGTACACATGAACAAGGGCATAGACAGCAATACACTACTAGTTGTGTATGGCTAATTTTGTATGCAGTAACAATCCAGTGTTGCACCTTTAAGTGCAAGATTGCATAGTTTCCTTCAATCTTTACTCCCACATCCCCAAATATTTATTTCCATGCAATAATTGGGCACTTTCCATCATTATATGTTTTTACTTAAGAAAAAATAAATAAGTCAGCCTACATTTATTTTAGGTACATGTCCCTTATACAAATACATTTTGTATTTATGTTGGCACTGGAGATCACCAAATTTAATTCTAATTTTCAGATGGCAATTCATTTTATTTAAAATAACACAATTGAGAATTGAAATGTGCTGGGTTTGTTCAGTTTTCTGTCAAGTTCTAATGAAAAGGGAGAAACTGAAAAATTACATTATTCTGCATTTGTATGTAAAACACAGATAATGTGTGAAGATGAATCTCATTTAAGGTCAAATATTAAAAGACATTAATGTTTTATTGGATATGACAAATGTAGAGTGCAAATTATGAAGTTTAGAATGTAAAATGTTAAATAATTTAAAGAATAACATAAAATTATCTCTTATTTTCACTACTAGTGCAAAGTATTTCCGTCATTTCTGTCTTGTCCATTTCAAATTTTTAGATCACCTAGATTTTGGAGGATATGAGAACAGTGTCTCCTACCTGTGGGATCAATGGTGTAATACTGCTGAGACTACAGGTTCCTCCCATGATCAATAGAAAAACAAACCATTACTGAAATAAACTGAAGTAAAAAACCAACTTTCTTTATCTGAGTCATTAGACTTCATTAAGCAGTCTAACACAGGATCAGTAGTATATTTATTACTTCCCATATTGCCAAGTTCTCTGTAATGTATGATGTCATTATGTGGTGTGCAATTAAAGCTATTTTACATAAATATTTTCTCTTGTCTGGATCACTATTTAATTTTAAGATCAATAGCTTTATTATGTGCAAGACAAGCATAAAGTGTTCTCATTGTGATCTTGATGCTGACCTTTGAACTCCCATGAGTTATTATTTTGAAAGCATTTTTCTTGAGTCACATGTTTGATCAATGTATGTCTTTCAGAACTTAGGTCATTATTAATCAAAATGACCTTGATTTAAGATGTGTAGCCCCAAAATCATGAAACCTCTTCCTTCCACTATATGTAAGCCATCCACAAATTTTGATATTGTGCAAAAAAAAATTTCTTATTTTATTTCAAATGACCTTGACCTTTGACCCCCCAAATACTCAAGTCATTGACAATGTTTGGTCAAGGTTAATGATTCAGAACAAAAGCTATTGTGTTGTAATCAAAATTGACAAAAGGACACAAAGACAAGTCCATTTTATATTATCCAGCATTCAGCAGGCATGTAAATATATCCCCCATTTTGGTAAGATATCATGTGGGCAAATTAATAAATTCTGTATCAGTCAGCATTTGGTTAGAAGAAACAGGTGATTAACTGTAACTATTGTATCAACATTATTTAACTATTATTTGATCGAAATGTTACTGTTACATGAATATTGTTTCATAGGTTCATAAATCAATATTGCTTCCACATTATACATTTAAAATAACACCTCATAATGTCACAAATAACCTCGTGTTATCAGAATTTACTTATAGGTCATTTCACTACACAGTCTGTCCATTACATTTAACACCATATATACTGGCTTACAAGTCGACCCCAACTGGAAAATGCACAGACCCATATCTGCTGTTTCATAATGTTGCAGCAGATGTGGGTCTATGCAGATTGTTAGGTGTAATCAGTAGAACCAGCAATGTAAAGCTGTTGGTGCATTATGATCCAGTAGATCTGGGTCTATACTGTTTACAGTTGAACTTAACTTATAAGTGAGTACAGATGGTAACTTGTATTTTTCATCATGTAATACACAAAATCACAGAGAACATTTTGTTCTAGTGTCTAATGAAATTTATAAAACTGAATAATTGCAATCTTCTGCTGATGAAGGTTTTGTAAAACATAACAATTTTTTTACTTATTTCAAACATTGCATTTGAAATGAGCCCACACTCAAATCCTCTATAGATACTGTTTGATGGAAGAATTTGTATGGTTCATATATAACTTATCAGTTTATTTTATGGATGGATTCATGTGATGGATTTTATGAGCACAACTCTCTGTTTATGCCAACTACAATCCTTACTGCTTACCTATTGACTTTAATTTCAAATAGTAGGGAAGGGGTGGTTCCATTTACATCAGCTTACCTATTGACTTTAAGTTCAAATAGTAGGGAAGGGGTGGTTCCATTTACATCAGCTGGATTTACAAGCAGAGTAAAATTAGTCTGAAACAAAGATTGAAAAAATATTAAGCAAAATTATTTATGAAATTAGCACATTAATTCTTTTTACTTGGTTTTGGTTTATTCAAATGGATGATGGACCAACAATACAGGAATGATTCTATGGCTAACCATCCAGAATGATTTGATACAAGTCATGAGACAGAACATACAATGTTACAGTTGTTGATGTTGATGCTACTGTAACAACAGCCACTGAAAAAAATAATACTTCAATCCCTCAAACTGGTAAAGCAGACTCATAAACACATGCAATTAATAATTCCTTATTTCCTGGGCAAATCCCAACTTTTTTTATCAGAATTCCTGGTGCAACTTCTTTAGGTCGGTGGGTGGGTGGGTGGAATTCTTATTTTCCAGTCTCCTGAAGTATTTATTTTTTTAGTCAGAACATCATCAAGTAAACATTGTAAAAAAGCCATACTGTTCTATAAATAGGCAGATCCCAAGATTCAAAAGCCATACTGTTCTATAAATGGGCAGGTCCCAAGTTTCAAAAGCCATACTATTCTATAAATGGGCAGGACCCAAGTTTCAAAATCCATACTGTTCTATAAATGGGCAGGTCTGGAGTCTCAAAAACCATACTACTCTACAAATGGACAGGTCTTGAGTCTCACAAGCCATACTGCTCATGTACTGAGTCTCAAAAGCCATACTGTTTTATAAATGGGCAGGTCTGGAGTCTCAAAAGCCATACTGTTCTATAAAAGGGCAGGTCTGGAGTCTCAAATGCCATACTGTTCTATATTAAATGGGCAGGTCTTGAGTCTCTAACACCATACTGTTCTATAAATAGGCAGGTCTTGAGTCTCAAAAGCCATAGTGTTCCATAAATAGGCAGGTCTTGAGTCTCAAAAGCCATACTGTTCTATAAATAGGCAGGTCTTGAGTCTCAAAAGCCATACTGATCTATATTAAATAGGCAAGTCTTGAGTCTCAAACACCATACTGTTCTATAAATAGGCAGGTCTTGAGTCTCAAAAGCCATACTGTTCTATATTAAATGGGCAGGTCTTGAGTCTCAAACACCATACTGTTCTATAAATAGGCAGGTCTTGAGTCTCAAAAGCCATATTGTTCTATATTAAATGGGCAGGTCTTGAGTCTCAAACACCATACTGTTCTATAAATAGGCAGGTCTTGATTCTCAAAAGCCATACTGATCTATATTAAATAGGCAAGTCTTGAGTCTCAAACACCATACTGTTCTATAAATAGGCAGGTCTTGAGTCTCAAAAGCCATACTGTTCTATATTAAATGGGCAAGTCTTGAGTCTTAAACGCCATACTGTTCTATAAATAGGCAGGTCTTGAGTCTCAAAAGCTATACTGTTCTATATTAAATGGTCAGTTCTTGAGTCTCAAACACCATACTGTTCTATAAATAGGCAGGTCTTGAGTCTCAAAAGTCATACTGTTCTATATTAAATGGGCAGGTCTTGAGTCTCAAAAGCCATACTGTTCTATATTAAATGGGCAGGTCTTGAGTCTCAACAGCCATACTGTTCTATATTAAATGGGCAGGTCTTGAGTCTCAAAAGCCATACTGTTCTATATTAAATGGGCAGGTCTTAAGTCTCAAAAGTCATACTGTTCTATATTAAATGGGCAGGTCTTGAGTCTCAAACACCATACTGTTCTATAAATAGGCAGGTCTTGAGTCTCAAAAGCCATACTGTTCTATATTAAATGGGCAAGTCTTGAGTCTCAAACACCATACTGTTCTATAAATAGGCAGGTCTTGAGTCTCAAAAGCCATACTGTTCTATATTAAATGGGCAAGTCTTGAGTCTCAAAAGTTATACTGTTCTATATTAAATGGGCAGGTCTTAAGTCTCAAAAGTCATACTGTTCTATATTAAATGGGCAGGTCTTGGGTCTTAAACATCATCATACTGTTCTATAAATAGGCAGGTCTTGAGTCTCAAAAGCCATACTGTTCTATATTAAATGGGCAGGTCTTGAGTCTCAAAAGCCATACTGTTCTATATTAAATGGGCAGGTCTTAAGTCTCAAAAGTCATACTGTTCTATATTAAATGGGCAGGTCTTGAGTCTCAAACACCATACTGTTCTATAAATAGGCAGGTCTTGAGTCTCAAACACCATACTGTTCTATAAATAGGCAGGTCTTGAGTCTCAAAAGCCACACTGTTCTATATTAAATGGGCAGGTCTTAAGTCTCAAAAGTCATACTGTTCTATATTAAATGGGCAGGTCTTGAGTCTCAAACACCATACTGTTCTATAAATAGGCAGGTCTTGAGTCTCAAAAGCCATACTGTTCTATATTAAATGGGCAAGTCTTGAGTCTCAAACACCATACTGTTCTATAAATAGGCAGGTCTTGAGTCTCAAAAGCCATACTGTTCTATATTAAATGGGCAAGTCTTGAGTCTCAAAAGTTATACTGTTCTATATTAAATGGGCAGGTCTTAAGTCTCAAAAGTCATACTGTTCTATATTAAATGGGCAGGTCTTGGGTCTTAAACATCATCATACTGTTCTATAAATAGGCAGGTCTTGAGTCTCAAAAGCCATACTGTTCTATATTAAATGGGCAGGTCTTAAGTCTCAAAAGTCATACTGTTCTATATTAAATGGGCAGGTCTTGAGTCTCAAACACCATACTGTTCTATAAATAGGCAGGTCTTGAGTCTCAAACACCATACTGTTCTATAAATAGGCAGGTCTTGAGTCTCAAAAGCCACACTGTTCTATATTAAATGGGCAGGTCTTAAGTCTCAAAAGTCATACTGTTCTATATTAAATGGGCAGGTCTTGAGTCTCAAACACCATACTGTTCTATAAATAGGCAGGTCTTGAGTCTCAAAAGCCATACTATTCTATATTAAAAGGGCAGGTCTTAAGTCTCAAAAGCCATACTGTTCTATAAATGGGCAGGTCTTAAGTCTCAAAAGCCATACTGTTCTATATTAAATGGGCAAGTCTTAAGTCTCAAAAGCCATACTGTTCTATATTAAATGGGCAGGTCTTAAGTCTCAAAAGCCATACTGTTCTATAAATGGACAGGTCTTAAGTCTCAAAAGCCATACTTTTCTATAAATGGGCAGGTCTTGAGTCTCAAAAGCCATACTGTTCTATATTAAATGGGCAGGTCTTAAGTCTCAAAAGCCATACTGTTCTATATTAAATGGGCAGGTCTTAAGTCTCAAAAGTCATACTGTTCTATAAATAGGCAGGTCTTGAGTCTCAAAAGCCATACTGTTCTATATTAAATGGGCAGGTCTAGAGTCTCAAAAGCCATACTGTTCTATGTTAAATGGGCAGGTCTGGAGTCTCAAAAGCCATACTGTTCTATATTAAATGGGCAGGTCTTAAGTCTCAAAAGCCATACTGTTCTTTATTAAATGGGCAGGTCTTAAGTCTCAAAAGCCATACTGTTCTATATTAAATGGGCAGGTCTTGAGTCTCAAAAGCCATACTGTTAAATATTAAATGGGCAGGCCTGGAGTCTCAAAAGCCATACTGTTCTATATTAAATGGGCAGGTCTTAAGTCTCAAAAGCCATACTGTTCTATATTAA
The DNA here is from genome assembly GCA_016746295.1 of Potamilus streckersoni. Lineage (NCBI taxonomy): Eukaryota > Metazoa > Mollusca > Bivalvia > Unionida > Unionidae > Potamilus > Potamilus streckersoni. The sequence goes on along the minus strand of JAEAOA010000745.1, from coordinate 2,199,316 downwards.
ATGGGCAGGTCTTAAAAATCTCAAAAGTCATACTGTTCTATAAATAGGCAGGTCTTGAGTCTCAAAAGCCATACTGTTCTATATTAAATGGGCAGGTCTAGAGTCTCAAAAGCCATACTGTTCTATGTTAAATGGGCAGGTCTGGAGTCTCAAAAGCCATACTGTTCTATATTAAATGGGCAGGTCTTAAGTCTCAAAAGCCATTCTGTTCTATATTAAATGGGCACGTCTTAAGTCTCAAAGCCATACTGTTCTTTATTAAATGGGCAGGTCTTAAGTCTCAAAAGCCATACTGTTCTATATTAAATGGGCAGGTCTTGAGTCTCAAAAGCCATACTGTTCTATATTAAATGGGCAGGTCTGGAGTCTCAAAAGCCATACTGTTCTATATTAAATGGGCAGGTCTGGAGTCTCAAAAGCCATACTGTTCTATATCAAATGGGCAGGTCTTAAGTCTCAAAAGCCATACTGTTTTATAAATAGGCAGGTCTTGAGTCTCAAAAGCCATACTGTTCCATAAATAGGCAGGTCTTGAGTCTCAAAAGCCATACTGTTCCATAAATAGGCAGGTCTTGAGTCTCAAAAGCCATACTGTTCTATATTAAATGGGCAGGTCTTAAGTCTCAAACACCATACTGTTCTATAGGTAGGCAGGTCTTGAGTCTCAAAAGCCATACTGTTCTATAAATGGGCAGGTCTGGAGTCTCAAAAGCCATACTGTTCTATAAATGGCAGGTCTGGTGTCTCAAAAGCCATACTATTCTATAAATAGGCAGGTCTGGTGTCTCAAAAGCCATACTGTTCTATAAATGGGCAGGTCTTAAGTCTCAAAAGCCATACTGTTCTATATTAAATGGGCAGGTCTTAAGTCTCAAAAGCCATACTGTTCTATATTAAATGGGCAGGTCTTGAGTCTCAAAAGCCATACTGTTCTATATTAAATGGGCAGGTCTGGAGTCTCAAAAGCCATACTGTTCTATATTAAATGGGCAGGTCTTAAGTCTCAAAAGCCATACTGTTCTATATTAAATGGGCAGGTCTTAAGTCTCAAACACCATACTGTTCTAGATTAAATGGGCAGGTCTTAAGTCTCAAAAGCCATACTGTTCTATATTAAATGGGCAGGTCTTGAGTCTCAAAAGCTATACTGTTCTATAAATGGGCAGGTCTTAAGTCTCAAAAGCCATACTGTTCTCTATTAAATGGGCAGGTCTTAAGTCTCAAAAGCAATACTGTTCTATATTAAATGGGCAGGTCTTAAGTCTCAAAAGCCATACTGTCTTATATTAAATGGGCAGGTCCTAAGTCTCAAAAGCCATACTGTTCTATATTAAATGGGCAGGTCTTAAGTCTCAAAAGCCATACTTTTCTATATTAAATGGACAGGTCTTAAGTCTCAAAAGCCATATTGTTCTATATTAAATGGGCACGTCTTGAGTCTCAAAAGCCATACTGTTCTATATTAAATGGGCAGGTCTTAAGTCTCAAAAGCCATTCTGTTTTATAAATGGGCAGGTCTTGAGTCTCAAAAGCCATACTGTTCCATAAATAGGCAGGTCTTGAGTCTCAAAAGCCATACTGTTCCATAAATAGGCAGGTCTTGAGTCTCAAAAGCCATACTGTTCTATATTAAATGGGCAGGTCTTAAGTCTCAAAAGCCATACTGTTCTATATTAAATGGGCAGGTCTTGAGTCTCAAAAGCCATACTGTTAAATATTAAATGGGCAGGCCTGGAGTCTCAAAAGCCATACTGTTCTATATTAAATGGGCAGGTCTTAAGTCTCAAAAGCCATAATGTTCTATATTAAATGGGCAGGTCTTAAAAATCTCAAAAGTCATACTGTTCTATAAATAGGCAGGTCTTGAGTCTTAAAAGCCATACTGTTCTATATTAAATGGGCAGGTCTAGAGTCTCAAAAGCCATACTGTTCTATGTTAAATGGGCAGGTCTGGAGTCTCAAAAGCCATACTGTTCTATATTAAATGGGCAGGTCTTAAGTCTCAAAAGCCATTCTGTTCTATATTAAATGGGCACGTCTTAAGTCTCAAAGCCATACTGTTCTTTATTAAATGGGCAGGTCTTAAGTCTCAAAAGCCATACTGTTCTATATTAAATGGGCAGGTCTGGAGTCTCAAAAGCCATACTGTTCTATATTAAATGGGCAGGTCTGGAGTCTCAAAAGCCATACTGTTCTATATTAAATGGGCAGGTCTTAAGTCTCAAAAGCCATACTGTTTTATAAATAGGCAGGTCTTGAGTCTCAAAAGCCATACTGTTCCATAAATAGGCAGGTCTTGAGTCTCAAAAGCCATACTGTTCCATAAATAGGCAGGTCTTGAGTCTCAAAAGCCATACTGTTCTATATTAAATGGGCAGGTCTTAAGTCTCAAACACCATACTGTTCTATAGGTAGGCAGGTCTTGAGTCTCAAAAGCCATACTGTTCTATAAATGGGCAGGTCTGGAGTCTCAAAAGCCATACTGTTCTATAAATGGCAGGTCTGGTGTCTCAAAAGCCATACTATTCTATAAATAGGCAGGTCTGGTGTCTCAAAAGCCATACTGTTCTATAAATGGGCAGGTCTTAAGTCTCAAAAGCCATACTGTTCTATATTAAATGGGCAGGTCTTAAGTCTCAAAAGCCATACTGTTCTATATTAAATGGGCAGGTCTTGAGTCTCAAAAGCCATACTGTTCTATATTAAATGGGCAGGTCTGGAGTCTCAAAAGCCATACTGTTCTATATTAAATGGGCAGGTCTTAAGTCTCAAAAGCCATACTGTTCTATATTAAATGGGCAGGTCTTAAGTCTCAAACACCATACTGTTCTAGATTAAATGGGCAGGTCTTAAGTCTCAAAAGCCATACTGTTCTATATTAAATGGGCAGGTCTTGAGTCTCAAAAGCTATACTGTTCTATAAATGGGCAGGTCTTAAGTCTCAAAAGCCATACTGTTCTCTATTAAATGGGCAGGTCTTAAGTCTCAAAAGCCATACTGTTCTATATTAAATGGGCAGGTCTTAAGTCTCAAAAGCCATACTGTATTATATTAAATGGGCAGGTCCTAAGTCTCAAAAGCCATACTGTTCTATATTAAATGGGCAGGTCTTAAGTCTCAAAAGCCATACTTTTCTATATTAAATGGACAGGTCTTAAGTCTCAAAAGCCATATTGTTCTATATTAAATGGGCACGTCTTGAGTCTCAAAAGCCATACTGTTCTATATTAAATGGGCAGGTCTTAAGTCTCAAAAGCCATACTGTTTTATAAATGGGCAGGTCTTGAGTTTCAAAAGGAACTAAGATGTTACATAAAACCTTTTACAATCACAGCCTACAATAACCTATTTAATTACCATTTTCCTGACATAAAATCACAGTTAAATTAATGTACAACTCTAGCTATTTACATTCTGTTGCTGTGGCACACATATTACACTGATTCACTTCTCTTTATGATTAAATGGAACTGTAATTCAAAAGTCTCAGAAAATGATTTGTTTATGAAACGTATGTCAAATGTAAATGGTTACTTTCTTGTGTCCTTAGACAAGATAATTCACTGTAAATTCCCAATAAAACCAATCAGAACCTCTTTGGATACATGCCTTCAAGTGGGCTGAGCCAAACTGAACCAATCAGAACCTCTTTGGATATAAACATTGAAGTGGGCCAAGCCCAAACAAACCAATCAGAACTTCTTTGGATACAATCCCTAAAGTGGGCTGATCCCAACTAAACCAATCTGAATCCTTTTGCATACAAACCTCGCAATGGCCTGAGCCAACCAGACCAATCAGAACCTGTTTGGATGCACATCTTGAAGTGGGCTCAGCCGAACTGAACCAATCAAGAACCTTTTTGGCTACACACCCTGAAGTGGGCTGAGCCAAACCTAATCAGTCAGAAACTATATGGATACAAACCTGAAGTGGACTGAGCCCAACAGACCTTTCAAAGCCTCTTTCAATACACACCTTGAAATAAGCAAAGCCCAACTGAACCAATCAAAGCCTCTTTGCAAACACGCCTTAAAGTAGGCTGATCCCAACTGAACCAATCAAAATTTCTTTTGCTGAGCCCCCCTCCACAAAAAACATACATACAGTGAAATTGGCTGATCACAATCAAACCAATCAAAGCTTACTTTGAATACACACCCTGAAGTAGGCTGATCACAACCAAACCAATCAAAGCTTACTTTGAATACACACCCTGAAGTAGGCTGATCACAACCAAACCAATCAAAGCTTACTTTGAATACACACCCTGAAGTAGGCTGATCACAACCAAACCAGTCAAAACCTCTTTGGAAACACACCTTGCAGTGGGCTGAGCCCAAATGAACCAAAATGATATACAATCACTGATGCAAACCAACTGAATGGTACCAGGTGGAAACAGTATGAGTGAACATCAACATGACTAGACAATGAAGAATGAACTTAATATAAGAAGAGACTTTGTTATGTCATGAAAATAACATTACATTCTCCATAAACCAATTAAAACACAGATAATCTAAAAGAAATTTACATTTTCATGATTATTTCCAGGTTTCTTTTCTACTAAGATTCTAGTTTTAGGAGATGTCACAAGTATGCAGACCAACCAAAAAAATCATATACAAAACAGAATTTCTAAACTGGTAATAAAACAGTGATTATTGCCACCATACAAAGTTCTACATTCGGTTAATAGAAGGCAGTCTGGTTCTTTAATAGAGATTTTACATTTCCAAAGTGAAAGTGGCTTGAAATCTCAACTTTTCAATTACATAATATATATTCAAAATATTTAGCATAGTATGTTAATGAAATTTTATCTCTTAAACTAAAGTATACTTTTAACCTTTATTATTTCTGGGGCTTATAAATGATAACAAGAGTCCCTTGAAGGGACTGAAACTCTACTGACTGAAAGAATTTCCATATAAATGACAACAAGAGTCCCTTGAAGGGACTGAAACTCTACTGACTGAAAGAATTTCCATATAAATGATAACAAGAGTCCCTTGAAGGGATTTATGTTCTGCTGACTGAAAGAATTTCCATATAAATGATACAAATATTCAACTTGTATTATAAGGATCATTTAAATTGAACCATCATTTACAATCCATGACAGACAACAGGCTGATTTACTGTTTCCATAACTACTCTTTTGTATCCATTACTATTTTTTGTAATTGTTATACACTACAATTTATCATACATCATCAATTCAGTGAAATTAAAACAAACATTGTACTGAAATTTTCTATAAAGAACTTGTGCCTGTTAAAAATTTTGCAAATATCTGTACTTGAGAATGAGCAGAAAATTAGTTGGGTTTTTTTGGGAATTATTCATAAAGCTCCCAAAAATATAATTCAAAAGTGTGCAAAAAATTACAGGTAACATATTCAGTTGCCATCATTATCATTATTCCCATCATCACCATGTAATTCTTTTAAATTTAAAATCATTCTGGCAAATCATTCTTTCTTGCTGACTGCTCCTGTGGCCTAGCGGTTAGAGCGTCCACCCTGGATGCAGGAGGTTGCGAGTTTGAACCCCAGACAAGTCATACCAAAGACTTATAAAAATAGTACTAACAGCTGCCTCGCTAGGCGCTCAGTATTAAGAGGTTAGTGTTAGGAATTATCAGCCTAGTGTAAGGATAATGTGACTACTGGGTGGGACATCATGCTACATGTCTGCAGTATGATACCCCAGTGATAGACGTCACTATAAACTGCCAAACTGCAGTCATCATAGCGATATGGCTGAAAAATTACTAAAGCTACGTTAAAAACAAATCCAAATCCATTTTTTTGTGTTGATAAAAGAAATTTTGGATGCAAATCTTATTTATTTTTTTATTTTTTTTCAGCTTTTTGATTTAAGTGTATCTAAATCCTCACCTTAGCCCCTTTTGGTAAGGGATTACCCAAATCGCACACAACCAGGGATGCATTTTTCTTATCTGTATCACAGAACACTGGAATAACCTATAAAGTGAAAAAAATTACTAAATGCATATGACATCACAAAATTGGGCAGATTTCAAAGCTGTCATATTTCCTTTTCTGTGAGCAAAGATATAACATTATTAGGCATTTAGCATATAACTTTATACAGCAATTAATACTTAATGGTAATTAACATTTACTTGTGTATGGTAATTAACATTTACCTGTGTATGGCAACTAACATATATCTGTATGCCAATTAACATTTACCTGTGTGGCAATTAGCATTTATGTACTACATTGGAACCTAGCTATAACACGATTTTCGGGGTCCATAAAATTGAATAGTGTTAAAAGCGGGGTCGCATTAATGCGGGGTTTACAATATTTAACTTTTTTCCGAGAACATATACATGTACGTGTATACATGTACAATGATCAAAAGTCTGCTTATCATCAGATGAATATTAACTGGATTGCATTAATTAAGATAGATTCAAAATAATCGATGGCTAAGATATTTATAGGTTATTACTGTGCATTAAAAACATTTACTAATTTTTATTTGTTTGAACGATAATACAGATTGACTGATAATGCCAGACTATCGCTATATCATGAAAAGTGTATCAACACTGTATGCTACTGTGCCGTCATGGCATACAGTTCATCCAAAATGGATGTAATTTCATTGAAAATTGTACAGATTTAAATATTCAATAATTTTGTAATAGTCTGAATTCACTGTGTAAAATATAGGATGAACAAACTATTGAAACCATTTACTTGCCGTCTGATATCGTATGGTCATTGCATGCAGCTTTTCCCGGGTCTACATACGGTGTCTGTACAAATTTCATACCACTAAAATTTTATCATATGCGACAACTGCAAGAATAATTAACAATCAAAGCATGATTTCAGCATGCAAATAACTTTTATTTCAGATTTTGTGAACATCAAAAGAAGCATGTGAAAACTGCTAAATTAATCGTTGCCCAAGTGCAAAGTCAGTGTGGTCCCAAATTTAAATTTCATCATTTCTTGAAAAATATATTCAATGACGTTTGCTTCTTTGCTGCGAACTGTTGGGTTCTAGCAAAGTCAAGAGTGTTTCTTGATTGAATGACTTGACGCTGTCATCTTGTGTTTCCAGACACCTTAAACTTGCTTCTAAATATACTACTGCTTCAGACACTTTTGGTGGGGGGAGTTGGTGTGCCATCGTCATCGTTATCATTATCATCACTGGTTTCAGGTTTTGATTGTGCAGCTTCATTCTTCCTCCTGACATTTGTAAAAATTTCGTCATCTGATATGTGTTCATATATAGGGCAGATGTCATCTACTGAATACAAGTTAAGGATATCATGATGTCTGTGCTCATATTTTTTTGAGTGCTTCTTCTGCTAAACGTATGTCGTCTTCAAGCTAAGTTTTTTGTATGCCCTTCTTTAGTTGATCTAGGACATACAGTTTCTCTTTAGCAGAAAACGACTTGTGTTTTTGAACTTGCTTTTCCATAACAGTAAAAAAAAAAATTATATATAAGCAAACAACATACACAGATAAAGCTCGATAACTAAGTAATGAAGGCCTGCAATGGTTATGAATCACTTTTTATTTAAAACAAAATTAAGCCAAATGGATGTACAATTTCAAGCCCTTTTAATTTACAGATAATAAAGTGGATATTATTTACTTTAAACTATTTGTTATTTGACCACAATGCCAAGCACAGTATACATGTCGGCGGCTTTCGTCCTTTGATATTTATTAAATTGTGCGACTCTTGTATCAACCACCGCTTGGTCTGCGGCTTGGCTGTGATTGCAGCTAAATAAGAAGCCTATGTCGGCTATTGTTTGAGCAACGACTGTCTACAGAATTCACGGAAGACAATCACAAAGACGATTTACTGGCTTTACTCAGGGATCCATAATAAGTAACACTTCCAATAATGTTTACTTTGGCTTAACAATTCAAAAACCTACTGAAACCAGTTTTCTCTTCTAGAGTGGAATACGGAGCTTCACCACAACCTGTTCAAATTGATAAATTTCAGAAGCCAAGCATTGTACACTATTTCTCGTACATTATATATATTGTATTATTTTAGAATTCATACACGATCACTTCTCCAAAATCACTTAAAGAACCTGGATAAATTGTTAAGTTCCGATCGTTTATTTTTAAAAGCAATACGCAAATTCTTCCAACAAATTATAATAAATGTTTTACACAATATTTCTCATACGTTAAATATTTTCACGGTCCCATAAAAATACACGTAAATGAATTTCAAATTTCAGGAACCATGCCACGAAAATATTATTTTAAAAGTCACAACTAATCTCATGCCCAAAATGAAGTTAATTTCTTGTGTTTTTTTTTTTTTTTACTTTTCTTTAAAAAAAATTTCCATGTATGAATGAATATACGAAATTTCGGGAGCCATGCTACAACCGCGTTATATCCGAATTCGCGTTAATGTGGGGCGCGTTATAGCAGGGTTCCACTGTATTTTATATTATTCATACCTAAAGTAACATTATAAATTAAGCAACTTTTTCTAAAAGGTGAATTTTCAAATAGTAAGAAATCTGCAAAAATGTAATAAACAGAATATTCCCCATTTACCATGTCTGTGGTATATAAGACACGTCTAACTGCAAATCAAGGTCTGTCAACCCATTTAGAGATGGTGGACAAGATTATATGCTGTTTGAAAGTTAGATTTTATTCATGCATTAATTTGTGACTAATATTTAGATATCAGCTTACATATTTTTTATTTGTGATTTGGTTGTACTTTGCTCCAGGGGGCAGGTAGATGACCAGCATGGCCTCATATGCATCTTCTCCACGATTCTCAATTAAAACAAGGATGTCCAGCTTCTCTAGCTCTCCAAGAATGTGAGAATCAGACACCCTGCATTGAGAACAAAATAAGGAATGTGAAATAGATAAAAGACCAACTCAGTACCTCTCTCAAACCACCCCAATCCCACCCCCACCCCTAGGCTTGGAGATATAAAATAGGCCTTATCCACCCTCCTGTATGTTGTAAAAGGTATCAGAATGGGAAAGGAACCATGGTAGCTTCATAGGTGACTAACGGAGGCAGGAACCACAGTGATATGGTAAGTTGACTAATAGATGCAGGAACCATGGTAGTTTATTATGTTTGAATACTGGTACCATGGTGGCTTGGTAAGGTGACCAATAGAGGCAAGAACCAGTGACATGGTAAGGTGATTAATGGAAGCAGTGACCAGGGTGACCAAACCAAATTAAACCTATATCAATCATTAAGATCTGTGAAATTTTAAAGGTCACTGATTTCAGGGTAGGTGTTGAGTTATTACATACACAGTAATTCCATCAAAACTGCAAACTCATCAGATCTGTCACTGATGCTTCTATTGTTAGATGACTGTTATGATTTAGCATATAATATTTCAAATAATATAGTTTTCCATCATTATAATGCAAAGAATATAACATGGATCCAATAACCAGAGTTACACCAATATGTAACATTATCAGTTGAACAAAAAAATATGAAGCTTAGTGTTTATATCTTTAGTTTTCAAAAGACACTTATTTAAATAAAAAAAATTTCATTCTCAATATGCTGTGGTTCCGTATATAATGCTGTTATCAATATATTGCAGTGGTTCATAATGTTGTTCCCACTAACACATAGTTTGGTACATAACACTGTCAGTGCAAATTTGAAAAGGCAACTCCTCTTGATGCTACCATCCAGTAATGAAATGACGACTTTTATTTGCATAAAAGTAAATTAGACCATTACACAAACATATTTTGAAAATTTCTTAATTCATTAAGATATTCATTTGTATTCTCATATTTTAGTGAGATGGAACAAATTAGTTTGAAAATCTCTATCTGCATATTTGTGCCTAAGGTATACTGTCTTTAATATTTAAAATGTTTCTATTTTATATCTGTATTTTAATTTAGATCTATCAGTCTGAAATAAAGAATTCTTATCTTATGAGACAAATGTGAGCATTCTCCTACATCAGTTTAGTCTTAGAAAGAAACTGCCCATCTTTTCTTACTGCCCCTCTGACTTGATTAAAGTCTACTGACTGCCCATCTTTTCTTACTGCCCCTCTGACTTGATTAAAGTCTACTGACTGCCCATCTTTTCTTACTGCCCCTCTGACTTGATTAAAGTGTACTGACTGCCCATCTTTTCTTACTGCCCCTCTGACTTGATTAAAGTGTACTGACTGCCCATCTTTCTTACTACCACTCTGACTTGATTAAAGTGTACTGACTGCCCATCTTTTCTTACTGCCCCTCTGACTTGATTAAAGTGTACTGACTGCCCATCTTTCTTACTACCACTGACTTGATTATAGTGTACTGACTGCCCATCTTTTCTTACTGCCCCTCTGACTTGATTAAAGTGTACTGACTGCCCATCTTTTCTTACTGCCCCTCTGACTTGATTAAAGTGTACTGACTGCCCATCTTTCTTACTGCCCTCTGACTTGATTAAAGTGTACTGACTGCCCATCTTTCTTACTGCCCCTCTGACTTGATTAAAGTGTACTGACTGCCCATCTTTCTTACAGCCCCTCTGACTTGATTAAAATGTACCGACTACCCATCTTTCTTACTGCCCCTCTGACTTGATTAAAGTCTACTGACTGCCCATCTTTTCTTACTGCCCCTCTGACTTGATTAAAGTGTATTGACTGCCCATCTTTTCTTACTGCCCCTCTGACTTGATTAAAGTGTACTGACAATTATTTTATTGATGATACTTACGGTAAAGCTGTAACTCCTAATTCAGGTATACAAACATTGTCCTTCCCACATTCCTTTAAAATCTGAGCCTGCAATATGAAAGAAACAAAATATATGGCAATGAGTAAAACAATGAACAACAAATCTTATATTCCTATGACTTTATTGATGCAAAATAAAGAAATCTACAAATAAACAAAACGAAAAAATAAATAAAGGAATCAATACAAAATAAATAAATAAAACTTCACATAAAAAAGCAAACATACAAAAAAAATCAAATTAGAAATAAATAAATAAATAAATAAATAAAAAACGTTTTCCAAAACATGAAGGCTCTAATGCATTTAAATCATAGTTTTGGCTTGAAAAGAAAATCTTCTTGGGTTTCCATCAAAATATGGATGACAGAAAATAATACATACATGTAGTTTTTTAAAAATATTTTTAAGTATGCTACAATCCTAAAATGATGATCGATGTTTTCAATTTTTTTCTGGCATTCTAAGATATTTATACTACTTAAATATTGTCTCCCTAGCATCTGAAAGGTTATTAAAATAATGGATATACATTTGTTTATCAAAGTGAGGTGTAAAAAGGCACTTCTAATACCATGCTTGTCTACAAGTCTAATACCATACTTGGCTCCAATCTCTGCATTTGTTAGTAATGCTGAATGCCGTTTTAAATGGTCAGAGTTCAAATGAAATGTCATGTGACCATGACTTGTAAGATCTTGCCATGGCCTGAGCAGCAGAGAGGGTGAATCCTACAACAATATATTTGCGACAAAATCGATTAAAGCCTCAGAATGCCAATGGAACCTTCCTACGAAATCTCATATTTTAACCAAAAAAAAATTAAAGGTCCCATTTTACAAATGGAGCCTTAGCGATTTTGTCGCAAATACATTGTCATAACCACACTCAAATTGCTGCCATCTACGTCTACAAATTTTTGCGACAGAATCGATTAAAGCCTCAGAATGCCAAATGGAACCTTCCTACGAAATCTCATATTTCAACAAAAAAAAAAATAAAGACCCCATCTTAGCGATTTTGTCGCAAATACATTGTCATAACCACACTCAAATTGCTGCCATCTACGGTCGCAAATATGTTGTCATTTCACCCTCTCTGCTGCTGATTAATACAAATTATTTAACCGATATTTGTTAGCTTTTCACAAACAGACTAATCGATAATACTTCACCACGTAGATCAATTAAATTATTTGACTGATCGGTGAGTGTAAAATTAATTCTAGTTAGTGAATCATTTTGACATTGCATATAGACTGGATTAGTCGGATTTTCAACAATTAAAAATCCGGGGGGTGCTGTTGGTGCAAATGAATAAAGAATGTAACCCTGTCGGGCTTGATTTGATTGTTCCATATTAATTTGATAACTTCCTTCGATTACATCACACGTTAAATTAAGTGCGATCACCGATGAAATATTCACATTGTTCGGTGCGATATGTCTACCGTCGCCGTCGGGAGAATTATTATAAGTGAGGATAATAGGCTTCGGCTGGCTATCTTTCCATGATTGATAGATTTTATTAAATCCTTCGTCGATGGCAGTTCTGAGTTTTTTCTTTAACTCGGGAACATTATATCCTGGTAATTTATAATTTGGATTTTCATTTATATTTTTTTTATAATCTTGAGCTGAGCTAGTTTTTGAAATCGGGCTATTTTCATCAGTGAAGAGATTAGTAATCCTCGAATTAAATATTTCCATGTCATCGATGATTTTATTACCCGCGGCGACTACACTAGTAAACTCAGCTTGTGTAAGAAAGCCAGATCTTAACGAGGGTAATAACGACAAAAAATCATTATTCATTCTATCAAGGATGTGATCTTTAATATCTACAAATGTTGGACTTGTTTCATGTATTTCCAGAATTTCACCTTCCTGTGGGATATAATCATTAAAAAATGGAATTCTCCACACATCTTCACCATATTGATTCTTACGTCGATATCTTTTTGTGAAGTTTATATCCTTTTGATGGATTTTCAGGTCCTATTTCATCAGTGACGTAATCAGATTTTACAGGCTCGGGCGTGGAATTATCAGCACTTCTAGGTGGATCTTCGGGCCATCCTAATACTGTTCTTATTGAACTGTTATAAATATCTACAACATACCCAGGAGAGCCTATTTCAATTGTAGATGATAGTGTTGGTTCATGAACTGTTATCGCAATTTTTGATTCTTTTTTAGTAATGGATTTTATTCTACGTTGTAATTCATTATTAATTTGCTCAATTTGATAGGACCCAGTTGGTATTGAAACAACGTTCCAATCTGGAGTGTCATCTTTTTTATTCCTATATGCAAACACCAGAGAATTATTAGGTCTCTGACCGCCAAATGGAACCGATCTGATATTAGGCCAACTATGATACACTCGTAATTTTGCCAACGCGATTTCCTTTACTGAAACAGGTGAGGGAAAATTCACACTGAATTTAGGGTTTGTTGACGATATTGATATCATGCTTGTTTTCCGCGGAGTGGTATTTTCTGCTATCCGCTGAAGTAGTTGAATCTCTTGCGACATTATTATTATTATTTACAATGTCTAATTTTGCAATAGATGAAAAAACGCTAGCGTTTTTAATCGTAGTATCATAAATACGTATCATCGCGGAGAATTCGTCTTCGGTAATTATCGTATCATCAATCGATGATGACATCAACGAGGATAATTGTGAGTAACCGTTAGATACTGCTTGATGTTTTACTATATAGTCGTTAAGTTTTTCTTGAGAACACGATGATATTTTTTTAGTAATAGCATTTGCAAGTCCAGCAAATGTTGTCACCGCGGAAATAGCAATTGGGACAGCAATCGGAGCTACCATTGTTACTGAAGATAGTATAATACCAGCACCGGCCATTATACCAGATACCGAGTATACTGTAACATCAATTGCGGTAATTCTCCTGCGATACTTTTTAATTTTTATTTCATATTCATCAATGAGTGTTTTGAGTTTTGTTAAGAAGTCTTTGACGGTATCATAGCGATATTGCGATGATGGAATCATATTATTTTAAAACCTCAAGTGGTTTTTAATTGTTAAAAATTCTAATTTAGATCAGCTACAAACTCCATGTACCATACAAATGATGTCTTATTTAAATTAGGATCAGTGCTTGTTATTGTAAACCGTTTGTATTCACCCACGTCAATAGTCGTTGAAATCACGTTGTTGTATCCATATGAAGTCGATGATGATATATTAAACTGATTCAGTGACACTATTGTTAATCGATAAATACCCTTGTTTGACACAGTGAGGGTTACTGTATTCTTTTTAGGTTCCCAATCTAATGATCCAGAGAGAACTGTGTATATCATATTTATGATATTTCTCTCATGAGGAATCTTTATTCTTTCAAGTAGCGGAAGATTGTCTGTTTTAAATTTTGTAATATCCTCGATAGATTTTTTAATACTATTAATGCTATCTCTAATAATACTAAATCCAGCATCATTAATATTTTTAATACTGGATTTAATTTCATCAAAATTGGATTTAATTTCAGCGAGAGATGGAGAGGTTACCGCTGGTGTTCCAAAGAATTTATTGATAATATTTCTACGAAGGGAAGTATATGTTGTTATATGTTTTTCAAGTTCTTCATTTAAATTTTTTAATGCATCTGTGATTGTAGAAACGAGTACACCCGGTTTGAGTTTTCCATCATTTGAATATAACGCTATTGTATCTTCAACGACGTCACGTCTTCGTATTAAGACATCATCCAATGAAACATTACTAGATTTCAATTTGCCCTGGCGATCTTGAAATACAACTATTTCCCCAGGATCTACACTTGACAAATTTAATGTCTCGGCGATTTCATCTTCGATTATTTTTTTTACACTTTCGACAGCGAATTTGCTATCGGTTTCTGTTTTTTTTGATTCTGATAAAGGTCGTCCCCAAATATCAATCATTATACGAAAACGCTACGTTTTTCTAAATCATAACGCTATCGTTTTTGCCATTGCCTGCTAGTATATTCATTAACAACAACTTGTGGTGGTTTTCTTGGAAATTTAGATATCTCTGCAAGGAAGTTTAATACTCACGACCGCATATCGGTGGATCATTTAACTGTTGTGTTGGTAGCGTGGAATAAAAAATTGGAGATGACTTTGTTATTGTGGATACATATCGCATGAATTCTTTTGGTGGAGCTAATCCATATGAATCAAAATAGACAATTCCACGTGGATCAATTGCATATGCGACCCAATGAGTTCCTTTTCCGCTGCTGTTATCGAGATTGATAATACCCGTTTCATTTTTCATTGGTTTTGACGGTAATTGATCTCTCATGAAAACTCCTCTAAAGTTTTTTATTGATAATGATTTTACAGCATCAATTAAATCAAAATTGGACATTGGTGAAAATCCTAGGGATTTTTCCACTAATAAGCCGTTCCTGGTATTCTTAGGCCCGTGCCCTTGTACCAATTGTGTGGAGTTCCTGGTAGTCTTAGACCCTTTCCTTTTTTTTATAGCCTTTCCCAGTAGCTTTTTTCAGGGCCATTCCTGCAGCAGTACCAACGGCTCCTAACGCTGCCGCCTTCGCAACCGCTGGGGCAGCCGCTGCAATCAATGCTGGAATAGCAGCTAACAGCGGGAATATTCCACCCGATTTTATCATACTGGCGATAGCTGCTTTCGAAAAATCAATTTGAACTCCTCGTTTGTTCTTTAGCGCATCATTGAAATGTTTTATTTGACGATCTGTCAGTGATAATTTATGTGCACCACCGGACATTTGAGTGGGTTTCAACGTTATTGTAGTTCCACATTCTTTAGCCGACTTTGATTTCAATTTCTTGACCTGACCATCAGTCAACTGGACATTAACAATACTATATGTCATTCTATTCTAAAATGTAATTTACACTTTCAATTGATCTTATTGTGAAAATCCTAACTACATGTTTGGAAAATCAAAGATTTTCCACTGGTGCATCAATAAGTCTCATTCGTCCGCCAACTCCTTCTAACAACATTGATTTATCACTGAGAATGACAGCAACTGCTCTATAATCAGCTATACCAGCAGGGCGTTGTACCCGAGCTTGGAAGTATATATCAACAACAGATTGTCTCATCATGTCAAGATGTTCCAATGAAAAGTAATAAATCGGATAGTGTTTTTCAAAATCAATTTGCGATATTTGCAAACCAGTATCAACATTTTGATCACGACCCATATACGACAATATTCTATGATATACACGAGCTATGTAGTTGTTATCATAATCAAGCTGTACAATCTCTGCTGGCTCTTGTTGTCCGTTTATTCTCAATGAAACTTCACTTACTCCTAATTTATCAAATATCATATGACTAGATACTTGACGACCTACTCGATTTGCATCCTGTAACGCTATAAAGATATGACGTGGAGCTGAAACACCTTGTTTTGATGCTAAGTGCCATGTAAATGTGCCATTTACATTATCCTGCTTCGTATCAGTCGTTGTTGTTAGCCAACTTAGCAATGATTTTCCACCTGTGTCCATAAACGATAGTAATTGTTGCTCTATTGTAACTGCTGGTGTCAAGACGGGTATCCATAAAGTCAATTTATTTAAAATGACTTTACCATCATCAACACCATTAGCACGCCAAATTGCATCATTGTCATTTTCTTTTCGCACTAACACAACCGTATGCTTTGCTCCATAGATGACTTTTCTGACATTTCTACAGAATCCGAATATATGATGTAACGGAATAGCACATGAAAACCGTCGATGTTGTCCTTTTAATGTTCCATTTCGTGTTGCAAATCCTAGATTGAAATTACCATTGACCCTTTTTAAAATGTCGAATTCAGCGGCTGGCTGGCCTTCACGGTCTAGATTAGCTGCGAGTTCTTGATCAGCCAATGCAGTAGCTTGCGCAGTTCGTACTTTAATAAACTGAATATGGTCAGCATGTTCAGAAGTATCCTTAGCAAACATCATAGACGGACCGGCCGACCTTGTATAATCATCAGAATATCTCGCAAGTCCGATTATTGTTGTTGCAATATCAACATTTTGTTCTATTGATTCAATTTCTTTTCCATCAATGATATATCTTGCACTGTTAAATAGCGCCATAATGCCATTATTTACGAAACCAACTCGGATATTTTGGTTATTCCCATATGGCGTATCAGCTGCAACATTTGTTACAAGCTCTCCTTCTACTTCAATAAACGCCTCACACGGCAAAAAGTATCTACTTGTATCTTGAACTTGAAGTTCAACTCTCCCTCGTTGATTTGGCTCTCTTGCAGGATAGGCATAATACTGATAGTTAATTTTAGAATCATCTTTATTCACCGGTGCCGCCATATCAAACGCTGGATCAGCAATTTTTTTAAATGCCATTTATACTAAAACGTATCGTTTTTCTAAATCATTTTCTTTTTCGATTTCCTCCAAGACCGCTTCCCGCTATCATACTTGCAATATTACTACTATCTGGTGAAGTCATTGCTAATGATGCTAGTTTTTGTTCCACTGCGTTATTTATCACTTTACTGACATTTGCAGGCATCATTGTTGTTGAAGGTAGCGGTGGTGGTGGTTTTCGTCCGAATCTAGATTTCACCAATGACGTTATTCTATTCTTTGCGGTAGAAAAGGCCGTTCCTGCAAGATCTCCAACAGCGTTAATTCCCTTATTACGAATAACATCAATGGCTTTCATCGCTAATTGTTTAGCAATTGGTGCTACTTTTGGGGCTATTCTTGTGAATAAACCAGCCATGATATTTCCAAGGCCGTCACCGTAGTATGCCTTATAAACGGGCAATCTTGAGTTCACTACATACACGTTTGTTGGTTTATTGTGATTATAGTGTACTATCATCTTATTTGAAATGACTTTGCAATTTCTAAATACAATTTCAATCGCTAAATTCCCCCGGAATTCCGTCCATTAACTCATCCAAGAGTTCTCGATACGTATGAATATCAATTATCCCACCTTGGAATAATCGTCTGCAAATATCAAATGCTTCATTAGTTATTTCGACTGAGTTATTTCCAGCTCGCTTACCTCCCATAAGAACCTCAAGTCGTGATATATCATTAATGATATTACTAGGACACATATGAGAATCATGATGAGAACTTCCATAACCCTCTCCTGAAGAACTTTTTGATTCGGAAACGTTTTGAATTTCTGGAGCTGGTTCGGAAACGTTTTGAATTTCTGGAGATTGTCGACCTTGACCTCGACCTCGACCTCGACCTCGACCTTGTTGTTGTTGTTGTTGTTGTTCTAAACCATACGAATCAACTCCTATTTTAAAAGCTCTGTATTCCAATGTATTCTTTTTTAAATTTCCGGTGATTTCTTTATTAATTTTAAATAACCAATCCACCCATTGATCTCGTTTTATTGTGTTTTTTTTATACTCATCTTTTAAAAATTCCCCTCTCTTATAATAACTTTTTATAGCAAAGTCACCAAATGACGCATAGTCTTCCTTTTTCAGCAATTGAAATTGTTTGATTACTTCTATAGCTTTATCAGTGAATTTCTCGCTAAAAGGAACACTTTTTTTAGTGGAAACACTAGCATCTTCAACGGGGTTATCATCAATATCAATATTACCCATTTGTTGTATTTCTCGCTGAGTTTGTAACTCACCTGAAAGCTGTTTTATTCCCTCGTGAGTTTTTTCAGTTTCTGTAGCAATCTTTCCTAATACATCAATAATAGGTACTGCTCCCTCTTTAGGGATGTCGCCGTATATAGCACGTTCTGTTGCAAGTTTCATATCTTTAGTGGCTTTAGTTACAGGGGCAAAAAGTTGTTCGCTTCCAATAGAAAAGTCAGTCTGCGCTTGCTGTCTAAGTTGTAGTTTATCTCGCACGTTATCTCGAATTGGTATAAACTTTTTCAGTAATGCTAACCTCTCACGGGCTAGTCTGGTAGTTAATGCTTCTGATGTCATTATTGGAAATGCTAACGATTTTTCAATTGTCGGTTTCACTTGCATCAATCAAACGTCTTATAGATTTCACTTTCAAAGCAATCTCTGACCGAACTTGGTACTGTTCCCCGAGTTTCTTTCTAATGGCTTCAACTATACTAAATAGCCGAATGAATAAATTAATATCATTGTTATACAAAGAAGCATTAACCGCTTTTTGGATTCTTTTTATCAGTGAATACATTTTAGGTAGAACATATCTTCCATGTTTCAATTGTATATCAATTTGTTCAAATTCATTCAAAAGTCTGTCTTCATTCAAAAATTCAGAAAGTACGATTCCTTGATTTCTTAAATTTGATATTTCTGTGATGATAGATGTAATATCTTGAAATTCCATTTATTATTATTACTAATGTATTTGTATCTTTAAAATATTTTTATATACAAAAAAACAAAACATATACAATGCCCGTCTCTTCCTCATTCGAGTTTCGAGGCAAGAAAGGGCACATACATTAAAGACTTATACAATACCCTAACCCCCCAATCGAGTTCAAGGGCGGGTTATATGGGTATTAGACGTGAAATCCAAGTGATTTCTTTACAAACATTGAACAATACATTACATATATACAATGTGATTATATAGGATATATACAATGAATGAATATTTACAATGTGATTCAATGAATGAATATTTACAATGCGATTCAATGAATGAATATTTACAATGAATGAGTATTTACAATGCGATTATAGGTTATATATACAATGCGATTATATAGGATGGTTATATGATAGGATGGTTATATGATAGGATGGTTATTATGATAGGATGGTATGATAGGGACAGTACAGGACGATACAAACATGAAACGACGGGGCGGACCTACACCCAATCTGCCAATCAAAAGCAACCCAAGAAATTAACCCTGGTTGCAGTTGAAAAAATTCAACCACACCATGTCAATGGCGTGGGAGGTTTGATTGGCAAAGTGGGCTTCGTTTTAAAGCCCCAAACTTATTACGGCTCATATTATATATAAGGTGAACTAATACTGCAGTGTCAATGTGTAGGTGTGTATTTATTTTCTAGCATTTCATAATGAATACTGTGTAGTAATTTCAATGGAAGCTAAGTATTTAAATAAAACATTAAAACAAGAAATACAACTGTTAAATAATAGCAATTTTTTTATTAATTTCTATAATATTACGATTAAATAATCGTAGTAATAATGGATTTACATGACAAGATAACTCCGTAATGGGGATCCCTGTCAATTCAGGACCTGCTATTTCTTGAATCGAGAATGATATTTTTCTGAATTTTATTACACATAACCACACTAAAAAACTAAACTACATGTAGCGCGTTTTACTACCCTGACCTCACTAATTTGTAATTTTAAAGTAATTTCATTTTCATACAAACGCTGTTAACGCCGTCTTTGTAATTGGGATTTTTAAAAAATCTATTAATAGACCCCTGGCCTTGGATCTCTGTCAAATAAATTGTCTACCCTGTATAGGTTTTTCCAACAAAACCCTAACTGCTGTTCTCAATACAGTCTTTAGAAACAAGAAACAATAACACAAAATCAAAATCCGTACATACCGAGTTAACCATTAAATACGTACATGAGATCACACACATCATTAATTCAATCCAATTTCACATGTATTCTCGGACGAATTACATATCCGGGAATCAATATCGAAAGTAGGATAGTCACGTGACGATCAGTAGTAATGAGGGGAAATACGGAACAAAATAGTAATTATTAAGAGTTATCTTGTAAATAAGAAAACTTTATTCTATGTCCATTTTTCTTTGAGATAGCTGTTTGACAAATCCCTTCAGCAACTTTTCGTACTGAAGGCATACATATTTCAAAATATTTCCTGCAGCATTCATTGAATGAAAAACTCTTTCTTCATTCGTCGCTGTATCAAATGACTGTACTGGTCTCTTTCCAACTGACTTATAAGTCCCTGTCTTTCCTTTTTTTATATTCTCTCTTTGAGAAATACACTGTAAATTGGAAATCGCGTTATTTTGAATATTAGAATCAATGTGATCAATAACACAGCCATCTTTAATCGGTCCCATATAACACTCAAAGACTGCCCTATGACAGAGATATCCCTTTCCTCCAGCAGTAAATTGCAAGTATCCCTGATTATTAACAAAACCAATTGGTTTCTTTAGTCTACAGTGTCTAACAACACCATTACGAGATATTTCATAATTAACGAGTATTGGATGTGGTCTGAATTCTTGCTCCATTTATATAATAATACTATTTGTCTAATTCATTATTTGCTTTAATTATAAATCTATTAATGTAGTCTTGAGGGGTTTTTATGATTTTGTCTTTGACAGAGTCATGGTTAGGGTCAATGATGGCGTTTTTTATTCGTTTATCATAATAACGTTTCAATTCTCTAAACCGCTTACCCCCACAATTGATACATAATTGTGATTTTCCTCTCACACCCACCCCACAATTTATGCATGGGGACGGGCCTGTCGAATTATTTCTGACACTCTGTAAGTGATATCCACAGAATTCACCTCTACACGATTTATTGCATGGGGTTACTGATCCGATCATAAGCCATTTGCAGTGATTCATTATATATAAACAAACTTTTCTATTTAAATACTTGTCTTATTTATATGAATGAAGAATTCAAGAGATTATCGGCAATCAAGCCTCGGAAAAATATTAAATTCAATCTTGATAGAACTCTCGAAGACGTACCAAAAGAGAGAATAACTAATAGAAGTCTGATTAGAAAAATACGAGATTGTGTTCATGAGTTTAAACAGGATGGTGCATCACACACCTGGTCAACATTTAGAATTGATGGTGTTGTTGATGCTAGAATGAATGATGAAACAGCAGCTATGATACTATCACAACTTGGCAATAAACGGTATTTTATCAGAGTGAAATTCATTATCAAATTAGAATCGGGCGAATATATTATAAGAGACAAATTTGTTCCAATTCTCAAAGATGGGACATCAGTCATTGTTAGCCGTTATTCCAGACCAGGGCTGTTAACTGGAATTGATAAACCATACTATGAAAAAGCGTATCCAGAAACAGCAGTCGTTTATGGGATGTATCCGTTAAATAACCCTGACATTGGAAAACTAGCACCAATGAAACAGTCAACGTCAGCGGAAAAGCCACTCAACTGTGTGGCACAAAGAGTCTTAGAACATTTTACAAATGCACTCCGTGGGAATAAATTAACCGATCTAAGACATAAAAAAATAGATGAATGGGAGCTAACAGTGAAAGAGAACGGAGCAACTATTTCCGATATAGCTAGATTGGAAAAGTCGTTGAGATTTCCGATAACCGTTTTAACGATAACTGGCGAAGTATTATACGAATCGAAATACAATAAAAACGGAGCTCCAATCAAAATTATTGATCATAACAAGCACGCATGGACATCCGCGGTTACAATATTCCCGCGAGACAGAACAGTGAAGTATATCCCAGAAGAATTCATCAAGGATGGTATTCTCACTGAAGAAAGATTATTCGATGCTATTGCTAGTTTGTGTAAAAACGACCCTGTATCAGTATGGCTACTTCATAGTTTTGAAGATGAAGAATGTCAATTCAATCAATTTGTGAAACCTAACGGTGAATTATATCGTAGTGAAAGTCTACATAATAGGATGAAAAATCTAGCAATAAGTCTCAGTGAAAACGCTAGCGTTTTTAATGGAAAATCTGAAGATTACGAACAGTTACTTACAAATTGTTTTACAATTCCATCAGTTGCAGCTCATTTTGCAAGAAAGAAAAATAATTGGAAACCAACACGAAAAGAGTTTTTACAGGATGTTCAATCCAGCTGTTTGGAATATTATCATGGCGGTCTATGGAACGTTAAGTACAATCGTGAGAATATGATATCAGTTGATATCGTTGCCTGTTATCCAGGAAGTTTTCTAGGATATGGATTCGCTGGTGAGTATTTTAAACGGTTTGGACATCCCACACATGAAATGACTCGCGTTGCTATTAATGGACCACTGCCTGATTTTGATTTGACCGGTTTTGCTTGCGTAGTATCATTTGAATTCGCTGAAGGACTTCATCCGTGTTGTTATGTTTGGATTGGTAGACACATGGCTGAAAGGATGTGGTTACCAATAGTGTTATTGCGATATATGATTGATTGTAAAATGTTAGTTTCGTTGATTGTCAGCGAAGCGATTATCTCATATCGAAAACAAACCAATGTCTGGTTACCAGAACCAGAATGTCTTGATAGTATAATCGATAAGTCTAGAAAACATATTGATGCTGACGAGGAGTACATTATTGAATGGTCAAAAAAGATATTTAATCAACGAAATAATGAAGCAAAGGATCTCGGCCGAAGAATAATCGGTAAATTTACACAGGGTGGAAAAAAATTTAACTTTAAAAAACAATCCTCACGATTGATTATAGATGATGCCGAATACGACTTCGTTATTAAAGATGCAGTAGAGAAAAATAGATACGCAAATTGTAAAACAGCCTTCTTGTCCAATAAAACAAAGTTAGGTAGAATTGTTACTTACAGTGATGGAGAAAGCTCTGCATATCTACATTTGAGAGCTTCTATGCTGGGTTATGCATCTATCAATTTATTTGCAATGATAAATAGATTTCCTAGTATAGCAGTCAGAGTTGCAATTGATTCAATGTATGTCGATAAAAAATATATCAAAGAGATAACTAAATTTACTAATAGCGAAGAGACTTGGGGAACATGGCGAATTAAACAAGAAATACAACGCGATTATTCTGAATCAGCAGACGTTGAGATTAAAAGCAGTTACCTGAAGAACGATAATTCTATCAGTGAAAAATCTATGTCTAAAGCACCACCGATATCAGATCCAATTTGTAGATATAAAACAGTTTATTTAAACGGTTGTGGTGGATCTGGAAAGACAACACGTGCGATAGAATTATATCGAGAGAGAACGTCCATGATTGTACTCACACCAACCCATAGACTAGCGAGAGAGATCAAACAACGAAATGTTGAAGCTTGCACGTATCATAGTTTTTTTCGATACAAGGGCGATGCTTGGACTCCTGAGCGAATGGGTGAGAAATTTATTCCAGCGGTTATTATTTGGGATGAAGCATGTACTGTTTCAGAAGATGTATTAAAAATGTTTCTTGATTGGTTATTGCAAAATAATACAAAAATTATATTGTGCGGCGATCATGGTCAACCACCACCATTTGTTGGTAGAAGTCCACATAATTGGTTAAAAGGATTTGTTGATTATTACGAAGAAATTGATACTGACTATAGAGCACTCGATGAGCAGTTACGTGAGTTTAAAAAACTAATTAGATTACAACCCGATAGAATTCAATGTGAAGTAGCGCGTGAAATAATTTCTGAAACACCTATGAATGATTTTTGGGAAACATGGAAACCAAATGATTTTGTAGTAGCAAGTAGAAAGATAGTCAGAGACGCACTTCAGAAAAAGTTGTTTGAGCTACACAAGAAAAAATTCCCAACGTTTCCAGTGCCGTTGTGTTATAGACCATTGGATACACGAAAGCAGAATATTGAAGTTGAAATTCCAGGCCAGACGGAGAAACAGATTCTAGTGTTAAATGATATTGTGCTAGTTGATATCAATACTGTAGAAGATGCATTATGCGCTGATAAATCACCATGGACGCTTGGTTATGTAACAACAATACACTCGTCACAAGGATTGACCATCACGGATACAATTGTTTGGATAGTTGATAATCGCATTGAATGGTCAAATTTAGTCTATCTCGCAGTGTCCAGAGTACGACGAATAAATCAACTACGAAGGATTGTTTTCGATGATGATTTTAATGCAAACGATGATAACACTGATATTAGCATCATTAATAAAAAACTCTCTGGCTACAAACAGCAGGACAAAAAAAAACAACGAGAATTTGATATTGATGCTGAAGTAATAATCGCATTAAAAGAACAACAGAATAATCACTGCGCCAGCTGCAATTGTATAATGCACTGGCAGTATTCGGATAAAGACCCTCGACAATTCACCGTAGACAGAAAAAATAACAGTCTTGGTCATGTCAGAAACAATGTGATGTTGACCTGTCTTGAGTGTAATAGACGTAACGGAGCTAGTTAAGACCATGTGGCGGTAATTGAGTATCGTCCGGAATGACTTGTAGTTGTTCGCGTGTAAAACCACGCTGAGGTGCAGTTGAATCCAATCTGTAGATTGGAGGTCTACCAGTTGATCGCGTTATAGTTGAAATTTTATGCGTAGTAACACTCCATATAGGATCAGTAGCTCTTCTTTTACCGCCTTCAAGCTCTCCTGGTTCGTATAAATATCTCACAGTAACATCACCGAGAAGTGGCTGAGTGCTAACCCGCTGCGGTTGTTCGGGAATATATTCTTTTTTTATTGCAATATTTGGTTTCATATTAATAGTTCGAGTAATCTCGTTATTTAACGCTGCAACTACACTCGGTAACCTTTGGACCCATTCACGAGATCGTTTTTCTTGGATGAATTCTTTTGCATATTGATATCCAAATAACCGTTCTGCAAGAGTTCGATTAAATCGTTCTACAATTGCCTGATCACGATGTAACGCAGTATGTCCTCGTCGTATTGTAACACTATGAGTTTTCATTGTTGATAGAACAGCACCTTGAAACTCTTTGCCAGGATCAACTTGTAATAGATTTGGCCATCTTAGAGGACCTCGTCGATAAATCCTTTCAAATGCAGAAGCGACTTCAGAAGCTGACTTTGTTTTCAATGGTTCTGCTTGTTTAAATCGACTCGCAATATCAACTACAGTTAGCGCGTATTTGTAACCATGGTCATGTGGTAAAAACAATAAATCAGCCTGATGAACTTCATTGGGTACGGTAACATCAAAATGAGAATAATTAATTTGTTTAGGCGGTGGTAGATAAATTTGCCATATAGCTTGTTTGGATAACCAATCTTTTGCAGTGGATTTTTTCACTTTTGCAGCGTTAGCGAGTTTACTGATTGCTGCTTTACCCCTCCAGTATCCTTTCGGAGAATAATAAATAGATTCCATACTATAAAAACACTGGTGTTTTCAATTACCAGCACCTAACACTAATTTGCCTTTCATAGCTGATTTGACCAACCATGAAGCCAATTTTTCTTTGAAGGATTTATCGGGAATAGCATTTAAGGCATGAATTAATTTTACATCCGCGATATGTCTTTGTTGCAAATTATTGCTTTTATATGCAACATCATGAGCATGACATGCCTTATCAATAGCATTTATCGGATACTCACCAGGCCGGGGCTGATTTTGATCATCAAGTCTGATATCTAATCTCGTTCCGGGACCACAGTAGCTATATCCTGGAAGGTGTTTTTCTCCGGGGTATTTTGCCCATGGGGTTCCGGGGAGTTTTCCAAGTTTTGCGGCAATATCACCTCCGAGTTGCTTTTTTTTAAAAATCTAAATTTTTTTGTACCACATGTTACACACTTACCAGTAAGCGCTAGTCTATTGTTTTTAGTTGTAATGGTTGTCTGATCGGTTGAATCAGTACGCTGTTTACACTTAACACAATATAGATCCATAATTTATATATAGCGTTATTATGGATATAATTGATTTTTCAGCGACTAAAAGAAGAGAACCGGTAAAACACCACGCAGCGCTTCCGAATTCTGTCCGTGCCATTATAATCGGACCATCTGGATCAGGCAAAACACAATTGCTGCTTAATTTGATAATGCGATTTATGAAATGGGATAAATTATATTTAGTTGCCCCATCCGTAGATGATCAACGGTGCTATGAAGTGCTAAAAGATTATAATGAAAATGCATCAGAAATTAAAGGTGAAAGTGTAATCGACTTTATTACTGATATTAATGATGCACCATCAGTAGAAGATCTCGATGGAGACATAAACAATCTTGTAGTGTACGATGATGTAATGTTAGATAATCAAAAGAACCCTGCTAGAGTATTTTCCCGAGGTAGGCATAAAAACACTGACGTGATATATGTCACTCAACGATATACTCAAATTCCAAAAGTGATTCGCGATAACTGTAATATTCTTGCTGTATTCAACGGCGTTGATACACATACGCTACGAAATATTTGGCAGACATGGTGTTCCGATATGGACTTCAATGGATTTAAAAATTACTTTAGTCATGCTCAGTCTGTCCCATATGGATTTATAACAATAAATTTACACGACCCTCGGTCACGATATCGTATTGGACTTGATCAAATATTTGGTTAAATAATTTGTATTAATCAGCAGCAGGGAGGGTGAAATGACAACATATTTGCGACGTAGATGGCAGCAATTTGAGGGTGGTTATGACAATGTATTTGCGACAAAATCGCTAAGGCTCCATTTGTAAAATGGGGTCTTTATTTTTTTTTTGGTTAAAATATGAGATTTCGTAGGAAGGTTCCATTTGGCATTCTGAGGCTTTAATCGATTTTGTCGCAAAAATTTGTAGACGTAGATGGCAGCAATTTGAGGGTGGTTATGACAATGTATTTGCGACAAAATCGCTAAGGCTCTATTTTTAAAATGGGGCCTTTAATTTTTTTTTGGTTAAAATATGAGATTTCGTAGGAAGGCTCCATTTGGCATTCTGTGGCTTTAATCGATTTTGTCGCAAAATATTTGTAGGGTTCACCCTCCCTGCTGCTGGACGTACTTCCCAACATGCTGAGATGCTTGAAGATTGTTTTGTTTTGAATTTGTGGTTGAAGATGGTTACGTTGGTCTGCCAGTTGAAAGGCGACGAAGACTTGTCTGGTAAGTTTGCTGGATTGGTGGAGACTCAATAGTTGTCTGAGCTGAAGTAAACAGTTGCATTAAGATGCTGTGTTGCTCGAAATATAGTTCCTAGGAGAATCGATCTAACGTCGTTTCCAGTTCGAACACGTGTGTCGTACAGAGTGTAATTTTGTGGATCCACAGCGACAGCCACGTCAAAGATGCTGACGGGAGGAAGCAATATGCATATATCGTGGCTGGTATCGGTCAGAGAGCGTCGTGCAGAAAATCCCACATTGCAGGCAGCAGTACATTTCAAAAGCAAAACTGGATTTGAGATGGATAACATTTACATTAGAATTGTTAGCTTGCAGCTGCTTCAGGAAGTGCTTCCTCGTTGGCAGGAAATTAGTTATTGAACACAGCTATCATGTTGGCATCTCTGAAACACGACCTTTTAGTAACGCACGATCTCATGTATTCTCGGTCGTTGTAAATGATTTAGTTGACGAGGGTGTTGGCCTTAGGTAAGTAGCTACTGATTTTATGACATCTTTCCAGTAGCACACATGAATAGTATTAGTACGCTAAAAAGATACGGAAGGGACTCAGATGTCACACTCTCGGCGATTATCACGACCTCAACCTGAAGACAAACGTGCTTCTGCTCATGGATGTCTTCGAAAATTTCAGACGCATATACTTGGATCATTATCAACTCGTTCCGCTTTAGTATTTCTCCTCACCCGGACTTTCGTGGAATGTTCTTCTCAAGACGGGTAAATGTCACGGAATTGTTTAAATCTCATTATTTTCTTACATACTCTCGGGTTGCATTACCCGAGGGTGATTTATTTATTTTGTACAATATTTCGAAAAAGTGAGATCGGTTTATACCCACAAATGGGCAAAGTGCTCTGGATTGTAAATATCGTTTGACATCTAGCTCGGCTGCAACGACTGTATATAAATTCCTTAATATAAAATGATATCTTCACGTTACGGAAATGCACTCGAAAATGTCTTGTCAGTAAGCAGTATTCTCAGTACAGGAGCCTAATAGTTCCAATATGTCAGATAAAGATGTAGAAATACAGATCAAACGAATGGAAACGAAACGGACTTTAAATTAAGGCCATGAAGCAAGAATATTAAAAGAAATTGATGTAATACGAAATAAATGGAACACAATATGCGATGATGAGACTCCTTCCTGTTGAGGAAGGACAAATGACAGATCGAAAAAAATTGCGATATTGAAATTCCTTTCTGTGACTTTGGAGAAAGAACACTTGCCATACTAAATGGATTAAAAGATGACTTAACGCAATCGAAAACGGACTTATGATTCATATAATGTAAGAAATTGTTTAAACAAAAAATTAAAAGAATGCGAGGATTGCACAGTTTAATATTTTTAATTTTACTTTACCATATAATTATTAAGATTAAATTTTCAAAATTACTAATTACGATTAAGTTGACTAAACTAAACAAATATTCATGTATTACTGTATTAAATTATTATTATTAAATTATTAGTAACCTAACTATAGCCATTTAATACTAATATTTACAATCAAAATTGTCATTCATGTATTAGACAAGAAACTTGTGGCACATGAGCTAGTGCTCACGTGATCACGGATGCGTAATGTCACTGCTGCTGGTACTTAAATACGATCTCAAACAACCTATGCGCAAAAACAGAAACATTTTATAATAAATATATATTTATTAAAGCCATACAACTAAACCTAATATAAATTGAATATGAATTTAATTTAGCTTTTAATTAATAAACTTTAGACTTATAGGAAACTATGATTATAAATTAGATAACAACTAGAGAAAATTGATATATTAGAAGAAATAAAAGATTTTAATGGTGTACAAACCCCTACTCAAAATTAAATAAAAATCAAAATGCAAAACATTAATACAAGAAACACATACTGATGAAAAAAAACCACGAACTAGTGAAATACTTTAACTTTTGTCACATTGGTTTAGTCAAATTATGTCACTCTGTATATATGCTGTAAGTTACAGAACAATCTATCACGTTTATTTATACAGAACTATCACGTTTATTTTGTACATTTTCAATGTAGCCTTGGCTCACTTAGTATAACGAATTATATTTTCTATCCTTGATTGTGACTTAGTTAGAATTTTATATTAGTAATATAAAAGTTGCATTTTTAAGAAACTTTTAGTACCATATGGATCCTTCGGAACACAGGTTTAATTCTGTACTTGTTTATTGTTTTGTAATGTTGTACCGATAATGCAATTTGTATAATCTTGCCGTATATAAAGTCATTACATTTATATTATATATGCCCGTGTCATGTATAGTACATGATGTTAGATGTATTTTCAGCTGATCGGAGTGATCCATGCAGATTGTAGTCGACGTGGTACCAGCTGCAGAGAGAGCTAACCATAAAAGGCGACTATAGCAGCAGCAAATCTAACAATAACAGCCGTAGAGCTGAGTGAACAGTGATGCTGGTGGTCTTGTTGCGCGTGATCGAGCGTTGCTGACTCTTGGCTCCAATCTCTGCATTTGTTAGTAATGCTGAATGCCGTTTTAAATGGTCAGAGTTCAAATGAAATGTCATGTGACCATGACTTGTAAGATCTTGCCATGGCCTGACTAATAGGAGAGGAGTCTGAAGATTTGATTTTATTTGAATAGGAAGTATAGAGTATACAATTAGCATGGGGGGTATGTTCCTCTAACCATATAACAATAAAAAGAGGCATAAATAAATAGACACATAAACAGGTGTAGAGTGTTGAAGGAATGGCTTTATAGTGCTCTGTCATCATTGCTAATGAGCATTTAAGATTCTGTCTCACCTGCATGTTATTTGGTTTTCAAATTACCTTTACTTTTGGTAAATTGAAATCTACCATATCCTTTTTAATCTAAGGTACAAAAATTGATATAGGATATGGAGAATTTATCAAGAACTTTGAAAATAACCATATAAAATGGCTCTGTATTCCACGCACACACACGCACCCAATTATTAGTCAGCTCCAGTCAACTTTACCCTCTAAAAAAGAAACTCTATATCCCATGTCACATGGTCAGACACATAAAGTAGATATCATTTATTATCTTTTTCACAGAGGACAATTATCAGGACATAAGAGTAGGGGGGAGGAGGGTATTTGGCAATAGCAACAGATAAGTACTGCATAATTAAAATTAGCTTTAACCTCCCAAAAGCTACAATTTAATGGCAGCAATTACTTATCCTGTCACTATTGCTTAGCTGAATTTGTAGGTTGATAAAAAAATAAATTAAATGACCTAACCATAGAGGGATAGGTCTCTCTGTAAAAGGTTCATGTCTTTCTGAGTAAAATGCCTTGTTGTAACAATGGGAGCCAGATAAACAATGCCTGCAATCATTCTGCTAATGAGTGGAGGTAGAAGAAGGAAAATGTAGTATGGTAATGCCAAAGGGCTGCCTTCATGAGGTCTTCTGGGGAGGAATGATTAAAGTAAGACCATGAGATAGCCAATGCTCAAACCTCATGGGCTTTAAGTCCCATAAAGCATAATGGCAATGCTTAAACGTCATGGGCTTTAAGTTCCATAAAGCATAATGGCAATGCTCAAACCTCATGGGCTTTAAGTTCCATAAAGCATAATGGCAATGCTTAAACCTCATGGGCTTTAAGTTCCATAAAGCATAATGGCAATGCTCAAACCTCATGGGCTTTAAGTTCCATAATGCATAATGGCAAGGTTCAAACCTCATAGGCTTTAAGTTCCATAAAGGCAAGGTTGCAATCGGTAAGGAACATGTAGGCTCTTTTGATTGTTGTGACAATCCACTGGGAGATAGCAGCAGTTGAAATGTCTTGTTTTTGCTTTGAGGGAATTAAGGTAGAAGTGGAGGGCATGCACAGGGCACAAGCATCTGTCTTGATCATCCACTATGTGGATTTTACTAAGGCTGGGAATCTCTATGGGTAAGGGAGATACTAAAGGAAACTAATTTTCTTGCTAGAAAACCCAGTTGGCAGAGAAAGTCATAATTCCCATCAAACCTGAGACAATCAGATACAATGAACAAGGCATGAATTTCACTTCTTCATCTTGCAAGGAAAAGAGTGAGAAGGAACACCATTCTGAGTGTAGGATTTGGACAGGATGTTTCATTCAATGGTTCATAACAGGCTTTGGTTAATGACAACAAAACAAGGAAAATTCCATCTGGGCATAAAAGTGGGTGACAGGTTCCTTAAGCTCAAAATAATTTATAAGATCAGATTTGGACTTGAACTGATGTCTGTGCCTTACAAGAATTTAAGTGTGTTGGAGATGGCAGCTCAACAGCCTTTGATAGTGTATACTGAACATCATTTGGTCTCGAAGAGGAACAATAGGAAATTAGCAATGGAAGTTATAAAAGGGTGAATATGATCAATGTGCTTTCTAATGCACCAATCACACATTCCACCTGGCATCAAATACTTTGAAATGAGTGTTCCCCTGGCTTGATTGATCAAAATGGCAACTTGGCCCAAAAACTTGTTCTGGTGAAAAGATCGTTTGAGATGAGCCAGGCAAGAAAGTGGAGAATGGCTAAGATGTTGTGTTGAAGAGATTTGAGGTGTTGTTACAAGTAATCCCTCTTGTGTGATGTGATAGAGACCTCGGTTGATTGATCAAGAGGTCTAGGAGATCACTGAACCATGGTTGATTGGGCCACAATGGGGTGATGAGAATGACCTGAAATTCAGATTCTTTGCATAACTTGTGGCTTGTGGTAGTAGTTGAAATGATGGGAAGATATATGCCAGTAGGTGACCCCACTGAAAGCTGAATGCATTGACTAAATATGCTTTCTGATCTGGGACAGGAGACAGATAAAATGGAAGTTTGTTGTTTAGCTTGGTTACAAACAGGCCCACAAGAGGTGTTCCCCAGAGGGAAAACATGGGCTCTGATGCTTAATGGTGATTAGACCAATCTGTCATGATGGCTCAGTCTGTTTTTTATAGGCCATCCAATAACATATTCATCTTGATCAGAATGGGATTTCAGATTGTGACAGGCTGTCCAGATGAGGATGCTCCAGACCCCCCATGCAAAGAGAAGGGGCATGAGTGGCTCCTGAATGTGATAGGTAAGCTATGACAGATGAGTTGTCTAAGGAAAGCATGACACACTGGCTCTTTATTATATCAATGCACCCTTGCAATGCTCGAAATACTGCTTTCATTTCTACATTGTTAATGTGAAGGGACAATTTGGCCAATAACCACAGAGAATTATGCTCTCCAGCTCTAAATAAGAACCCCAGCCAGAATATGACACATTGACAAAAGGAATCGGGATTGAGTGCATGCATTGGAATAACCATCAGGAATCTGTCTCAATTCATCCACCAAAGCAAACAGTGAAAATCTGGTCTTAGAGGGATCCAGGTTGATGAAAAATCTCTATGAGGTTTCGACTTTGTGAGAAGGAGGAACTGTAAAAGACATATATGGAGACATCCTAAGAGAACCAAACTGGCAGTGGCATTCAAGGTCCTAAATAGGGGAAGAAAAAGGCAAGCAGATAACATGGTGTTTGCTGGTAACATCTCTAGAAGAGCCAGGATTTGATCTACACAAAACAGAGGAAGCCAGACCAAGTTTTGGTTTGTGAGGAAATTCATGCCCATGTGAACAAAGTTCTGTGATGGAACAAAATCCAACTCTTGAGGTCAGGTTGGAAACCTGAGTGATGATGGACCAGGAGCAGAACATATCATGATGAAGGACTGGACATGGCAAATCAAAGTACTCGGGAATACAGAGAATCAATGTTCCCTGGTTTTAGAGATAGGCCACTATCACTCCCATGATTGAGTGAAGACCCTGTGTGAGAAGAAATTCCAAAAGGCACAACCAAAAATTGAAAAACTTCCTGGTCTAGGAAAGTATTTGCAGTATGGGATGTGTAAATAGGCATCCTTAAGGTCATTGGAGATGGCCCAATTGAATGGTCTAAGGCATTCTGGATTGAGGAAGTTGTCTCAATCTTGAAGATTTCCTCCAACAGAAAATGGTTGTGCGGGGAGAGATCAATTATGATTCAACATTTCCCACTTTTCGTGGTGACCAAGGAGATATGGGAGTAGAAGGAGGGAGACTGATCGTTCAAGACCCTCTCAAATGCACCTCATCCATTAATTTCACCAGAATGGACTGGATAAAGTAAATGGGGGTCGTTAAAAGTGTAGGTTACTCCTGAAACTGAGAGGACCTAATAATCTTCTGTGTTGCTTGACCAAGCCCTTGAGAAGAGGCCAAGGTGAGCACCCACTGGAAAACTTGGGAAAGCGATGCACGGCAGGAGAGGGGTTAATTTGCAATAGTTGCCCCCTCCACCCATCCTGCAGTAGGAAAGGAAGAGGGTTAGAAAATTTCTTCCAGGATCTGTAGTCACCTGGGCACTATGAACCTAATGAGGGAGGAGATGGTCAACCAAAACTTTGGGGATTGGACAGGGATTGTGTCTGCTTGAAAAATTTTGCAGATGGCCCTTGAGGGCAATTTGCCTGACCTTATTTCTTTCCAACATATCCCTACAGAGGAAATTCAAACAACACCTTCAATATCTAGACCCTCCTGCTGGAGGGGCTTCAATGGTCGCCAAAGATGCTTGTCCCCAACATGTAACACCTGGAAGAGAAGCCAAAAAATTCTGACAAAGGGGAGGGAATGTTCTTCTGAGTTTGATGTGTACACCTGGAATCTAGTTGATTCCAGGTGTTAGAAGAACACAATTCACAAAGAGTGAAATGATTTTTCATGTACAGTTTGTGCACTTAATGCAGTCAGTGTGGATATCCAATGAGGCCTTCTTGAAGCACTGTCCCAGAAACAGAAACTGTATTCCATTTTTCTTGGTGCTGTTAACAAGAATAAATGAATGTCACATTCAGACTCACTTGGCTGTTAGCAGTGTTGTCTCGCATACACCTCTGTGTATGCACTAATGTTGTCCCACATGCACCTGTGTATGCACTAATGTGATCCCAGACACCTATGTGTATGCACTAATGTGATCCCAGACACCTATGTGTATGCACTAATGTGATCCCATATACACCCCTGTGCATGCACTAATGTCATCAAATATACAACCCTGTGTATGCACTAAGGTCATCCCAGACACCTATGTGTATGCACTAATGTGATCCCACATACACCCCTGTGTATGCACAAATGTCATCCCACATGTGGTTTATGGCTTCCTCAAGGAATAGATAATTAGCATGCAATAACTCTGAACAGCGATTTGGTTGATGTTTTCTGATAGGAATATTTGATTAACATGTAGTAAATCTATACAGCCATATGGTTTCATGTGGTTTGTGGCTTCCTCTAGGAATATTTAATTAACATGTAGTAAATCTGTACAGACAGCCATGTGGTTGTAGGCTTTCTTTAGGAATATTTAATTATCATGTAGAAAATCTGTACAAGAGTTGTAAATTGGAAACCAAATCCCCTGTCAAAGGGATTTGTAAGGTCTCGGTAAGTAAGGCTTTGATTCATGACCATAAGGTTGTAGGTTCAAATTCCACCATCCAGTCAACCTGGATCCTGCTCTAGAATGTTTAAAAGTTTAGCCAATCAGATGCAAGACCACTTCATCAATTTTTGTGAATATCACTCATAATTAAATCATTTAACATCTTTATGACATAAGCTTACATACTATATCTGATCAAGATTTGATCCAAAATATGGCCTCCAGAGTGTTCACAAGGTCAACCAATTAGATACAAGATCAACCAATCAGATACAAGGTCAACCAATTAGATACAGGATCAACCAATCAGATACAAGATCAACCAATCAGATACAAGATCAACCAATCAGATACAAGATCAACCAATCAGATACAATATCATCTCATTACTATTTGAAGATTTTGACCTCATAATCAAACTTGGATGAGATCTCCTCATTTGTATATGCTCACACAGAAAATCTGGTCAGATCCAATCAGAAATATGGCTTCTAGAGCAATTACTAGCTTAACCAATTCAATGAAAGATAACCTCATTATTATGTGTGGAAGTCACTTTTAATCAAACTCATTGTAGATTTGTGATAGAAGCTTATGTATCTGAAAATGTATGGTCTTTAAGAGAGATCAAAAGCTCAGCATAATCACTTCTTGAATTTTGCTTGGATTTCATCCATAACTGAATCCATCTGAGATATTTATATCTGAATAAAATCTAATCAGAACTATGACCTTCTGAGAGTTCAAAAGGTCAGCCAATTGGATGCAAGATCATCTCATTAAAATATATGGATGTTGACTTCTAATGACACAAACCAAATTTGGTCACTCTCAGATTAAAAATATGAGGGACAGGCACAAATAAGAATTAAATTAAAAGATGACAAATAATTTGACAGCCATGTCTCATCTCATGCTCTATGCATGCAATATAAAAAAATTACACAATCTAATGCGATTAAAAATGTTGATCTTACCACTGCCCTCACTGTTGTTGGGATACGCTGATTTAGTATTGGTGACACTCTCCTACGCCTGCGTGACTTTTTCTCATGTAGATCATAGGTGAAATCTACAGTGATTGGTGTAAGCTTGTCACGAATGTTGTCCTGGAAATAAATAGATCATACAAATACCACTTGTGTACAATGAAGCCTCCATACAAACTTGAATTGTTCCAAATAATGGATTATTTTTTCTGTAAGCTGTCCATAACCTCTATCCACAATTATGTACAGTTTCTGTTTTCATGAACAAAAAATTATCTATGCTATTTCCCATTTTAATCAGTTCAGGTTATTAATACTCCATTCATCACTTTAAAATTAGGCAGCATTTTATTTTTATTTGATAGTTTTTTTGCTAAAGTGTATCATAAAGGGGTGAGAGGAAGGAACAGCTGTAAAGTCTACTGATAATTGCTAATACTAGCCATAATATCACATGTAATTACAAAATCAAGTCTATTAATAATTACTTATACTAGCCATATCACATGTAATTACAAAATCAAGTGTACTGATAATTATTTATACTGGCCATAATATCAAATGTAATTACAAAATCAAGTCTACTGATAATTACTTATACTGGCCATAATATCACATGTAATTACAAAATCAAGTCTACTTATACTTATACTAGTCATACTATCACATGTAATTACAAAATCAAGTCTATTGATAATTACTTATACTAGCCATAATATCACATGTAATTTCAAAATCAAGTCTACTGATAATTACTTATACTAGCCATAATATCACATGTAATTACAAAATCAAGTCTATTGATAATTACTTATACTAGCCATAATATCACATGTAATTACAAAATCAAGTCTACTGATACTTACTTATACTAGTCATACTATCACATGTAATTTCAAAATCAAGTCTACTGATAATTACTTATACTAGCCATAATATCACATGTAATTACAAAATCAAGTCTATTGATAATTACTTATACTAGCCATAATATCACATGTAATTACAAAATCAAGTCTATTGATAATTACTTATACTAGCCATAATATCACATGTGATTACAAAATCAAGTCTACTGATAATTACTTATACTAGCCATAATATCACATGTAATTACAAAAAGAAGGAAGAAAAAGAAAAATAGTTTTCCTAGGACTTTTCATCTGATGGATCCTAACCAAAAATACAATCCAAAGTTGAGGCTTCCAATACAACTAAATAAAAATTAATCAAGTGTTTTGTTGGGGGTTGCTTTTTAATAAAATGTTTTTCATTTTTCCCTTGTCTGTAACACAGGCCAGAATGAATGGCAGGTCAATATCACCCATACAAAATTCAATGATCAAATTTTTGAAGCTGGTCAAGCAGTTCATAAGAAATTATTTCAAGTTTGTGTAACTTATACTAATGGCAGCCATGTTTATTGTTAAATAATCTGCATTTTGTAAAAACGTGAAAGTCCTTAATGATAGAATACTTCCTAACTGTAGCAAATGAAATATTCCAACAAAACATGATCAAAATTGGCTGTCATTCTTGGGAAGATGTTAAAAAAGATTCTCAACTTCGATGCTATGGAAGACATCTTACTCTGGGGAAGAGACTCCTTTCCAGACAGAGATTTAATAGTTCATCTCTAATGGAAAGTTCTGATCAAAACAGGACCAACCAGTCTCAAACAGAAATACATTTTCCTTTTGGTTGCTATGATTGCAAGAGAAGACAACTCAGGATATTAAATTGTACATCATGTCCTAATGATACTGCTACAAAATTGTATTGATATTAGCTCAGCCATTCTCCATTCTGAAGATGAAAGTATTTTTTTCAATAAATTGCTATGGAAACAACAT
Source organism: Potamilus streckersoni (assembly GCA_016746295.1). Lineage (NCBI taxonomy): Eukaryota > Metazoa > Mollusca > Bivalvia > Unionida > Unionidae > Potamilus > Potamilus streckersoni. The sequence continues at coordinate 2,161,358 of JAEAOA010000745.1, read as the reverse complement.
CACTGATAAGTAATACACCATGGGAATAACTTTTTGGAGTGTGTCTTCAGGAAGATTCCTACTACATTTCAAATTGACTCAGCTGTTATGGAGATGTTAAAAAAAAAAACTGTTGATGGGCGGATGTTTATCACTGTTTGTACAGGGTACTATTAAGACAATATTTCCAAGAAATGATGTCTCATTTATTCCACCAGTGCATAATCCAAACCCCCAGAACCTGGGTAGTAAAGAAAGTAGGTCAAGCTTGGTATCCAACTTTTCACAGATGTGAATGTAGCTGTTCAAAATATATGCAGAAAGTTTTATAACTTTACAAGCAAAAGCATGCGAAAAGGACTCACATACAACATTCAATGTAATCATTAGTGCATAATGAACAGTTACTTTGACCTACTTTTGCAATGCTATTTATGTGGTCAGTTGTGCTACACAAGACATGGTGCCTATCACCTACTTTTGCAATGCTAGTTATGTGGTCAGTTGTGCTACACAAGACATGGTGCCTATCACCTACTTTTGCAATGCTAGTTATGTGGTCAGTTGTGCTACACAAGACATAGTGCCTATCACCTACTTTTGCAATGCTAGTTATGTGGTCAGTTGTGCTACACAAGACATGGTGCCTATCACCTACTTTTGCAATGCTAGTTATGTGGTCAGTTGTGCTACACAAGACATGGTACCTATCACCTACTTTTGCAATGCTAGTTATGTGGTCAGTGGTGCTACACAAGACATGGTACCTATCACCTATTTTTGCAATGCTAGTTATGTGGTCAGTTGTGCTACACAAGACATCGTGCCTATCATTTCATGCAGCAGCATCTGATAAATGGGTCTAAATGCAAAAACTGAATGCAATCTATGGAAAGTGAAAAGTCACATTACCTCCTTTTGCTGGTGAGTTGTGCTCTACACCTCAAGATGAATACACATATCAAGTTTAATCACTTTGCATGTATCTAGATGAACACATGTTTCAAGTTGAATCATGCATCAAGATGGATACACATATCAAGTTTAAATACTGTACATGCATTAAGATGGATACACATATCAAGTTTAATTACTGTATATGCATCAAGATGGATACACATATCAAGTTTAATTACTGTACATTCATCAAGATGAATACACATATCAAGTTTAATTACTGTATATGCATCAAGATGGATACACATATCAAGTTTAATTACTGTATATGCATCAAGATGGATACACATATCAAGTTTAATTACTGTATATGCATCAAGATGAATACACATATCAAGTTTAATTACTGTAGTTGCATCAAGATGAATACACATGTCAAGTTTAATTACTGTATATGCATCAAGATGAATACACATATCAAGTTTAACTACTGTACATGCATCAAGATGAATACACATGTCAAGTTTAATTACTGTAGTTGCATCAAGATGAATACACATATCAAGTTAAATACTGTACATGCATCAAGATGAATACACATATCAAGTTTAACTACTGTACATGCATCAAGATGAATACACATATCAAGTTTAATTACTGTAGTTGCATCAAGATGAATACACATGTCAAGTTTAATTACTGTATATGCATCAAGATGAATACACATATCAAGTTTAATTACTGTTCATGCATCAAGATGAATACACATATCAAGTTTAATTACTGTAGTTGCATCAAGATGAATACACATATCAAGTTAAATACTGTACATGCATCAAGATGAATACACATATCAAGTTTAACTACTGTACATGCATCAAGATGAATACACATATCAAGTTCAATTACTGTACATGCATCAAAATGAATACACATATCAAGTTTAATTACTGTAGTTGCATCAAGATGAATACACATATCAAGTTTAACTACTGTACATGCATCAAGATGAATAAACATATCAAGTTTAACTACTGTACATACATCAAGATGAATACACATATCAAGTTTAATTACTATAGTTGCATCAAGATGAATACACATATCAAGTTTAACTACTGTACATGCATCAAGATGAATACACATATCAAGTTCAATTACTGTACATGCATCAAAATGAATACACAATATCAAGTTTAATTACTGTAGTTGCATCAAGATGAATACACATATCAAGTTTAATTACTGTACATGCATCAAGATGAATACACATATCAAGTTCAACTACTGTACATGCATCAAGATGAATACACATATCAAGTTTAACTACTGTACATGCATCAAGATGAATACACATATTGATCAAGTTTAAATGTACATGCATCAAGATGAATACACATATCAAGTTCAACTACTGTACATGCATCAAGATGAATACACATATCAAGTTTAAATGTACATGCATCAAGATGAATACACATATCAAGTTCAACTACTGTACATGCATCAAGATGAATACACATATCAAGTTTAAATGTACATGCATCAAGATGAATACACATATCAAGTTTAAAAATACATGCATCAAGATGAATACACATATCAAGTTTAATTACTGTACATGCATCAAGATGAATACACATATTGATCAAGTTGAATCACTGTACAGGCAACTGTATCAAATGCATGAAGTCAGTGTAATCCTCAAAGTATTCAAATTAGGTCGCTATTAATCTCTCAGACAACTGATAATCAAGTAGATCATGCAGTCTAATAGTATTGCTATTAATCAGGGGCTGTTTTCCATTACCTGGAGATAGGCAAAGGATGTTGTACACCACTTATCATCTCTTTGCAGCTTGATTGTGTTGCTCTCTTCGTGCATAAACTCAGCTTGGACATAGTACACACGACTGGACAGATTTCTAGAAGAGTCTAGTCGCCAGCTGATATCAAACTCTGAAACATAATACCATATAACAGGCATTCATTGTTACAAATTTTATGTCTATTCTTTCATAAAAATAAACATGTAAACATTTAGAATGTTACAATCTATTACTACTTGAATAATTTAACCTGCAAACAATTAAACACCTAAACAGTTAAGAAATTTATATATATTGCTATTTTGTAAACATTAACTATTATATAACAATGAAGTAATGATGTGAAATGTGATATACAGTAATAACATATTGCTGAGAAATAAATTATTTCTACCTAAGTATAATTATATTCATTTGATGCGACAAAAAAAGATTCATTTTATTTTCATTTGGGGAAAGAGTGGGGAGTAAACGTTGCTTTAGTTATTGTTTGTTATAACAGTACCTATAGGGATACCATATGGAGTCATAAGTTAGTCTGACTGCAAACCAGCAGATCTGGGTCTGTGCATTTTTTTAAAACAGTAATTAGTAAAACAAACAACAATTACTTTGATCAGCTGGTTCATTACTTTATATATTACTACCCACATATAGCTGCTATAAAACCATAATATTTACTCCAAAAAAAGCCACTAATCCATAGAAATTAAAGCCATTAATCCATAGAAACTAAAGCCATTAATCCATAGAAATTAAAGCCAATAATCCATTGAAATTAAAGCCATTAATCCATAGAAACTAAAGCAAATAATCCATAGAAAATAAAGCCATTAATCCAAAGAAATTAAAGTCATTAATCCATAAAACTTACATTAATCCATAGAAATGAAAGCCATTAATCCATAGAAAATATACTCCTCTATGTATTGGTCTGTATTCAATCCTTACTCAACAGAACCTATGCCAACATACTGGCCCTATGCCAACATACTGGCCCAGTGCCAACAGACTGGCCCTATGCCAACAGACAGGCCCTATGCCAACATACTGGTCCTATGCCAACAGACTGGCCCTATGCCAACAGACTGGCCCTATGCCAACAGACAGGCCCTATGCCAACATACTGGTCCTATGCCAACAGACTGGCCCTATGCCAACATACTGGTCCTATGCCAACAGACTGGCCTTATGCCAACAGACTGGCCCTATGGTGGCGCTCACCAGTTATTATGTACTTTTGAGAGAGTGATGTATGTAAGGTGAAGTTGTTTGCATTTTAAACATGCACAGTGGAGAGAATGATGGCATACCTATATACTACTTTCATGTAATGTGGATGAAATTTCTTTGGATATTGTACTTTTGAAAATTTAAAATGAGCTTAGGACACTGCGAACTAAAATGGCTGCTCCCTTGTGCTCCAAAAATCAATCAAAATTTGTCTAAAGTACACTATTCTTGGCAGCTATTAAAATATGGAAAATGAATTTTGCCAAACTAGATAATACCAGCTTCTAAAAGTGCAATGACTGAATTACCAAATACATAAAATGTAAAAAAAGTTATCGGCTCTTTTTTTTACAATTTACCTCTGAAGTTCGAGAAGTGAAAATGAGCAAGTAGAGCTAGCACTTTCTTGAAAGGTTCACATCTGCAGTAAGGTCAAGCTGTATACTCTCTAACCCATATTACACCCATCAACCATACATCAAAATAAAGGGAATTAAAGGTTCTTTGAACAATACCTAAGATATACAAAGTCTCTTTTAAAACACCAGTATAACTAGTGAGGAAACCCGGGGAAACTCTTTTTCTTTAAAATTTTAACCCTATGCTAAATACGAAACTGTAGAGCGCCACCTATGCCAACAGACAGGCCCTATGCCAACAGACTGGCCCTATGCCAACAGACTGGCCCTATGCCAACAGACAGGCCCTATGCCAACATACAGGCCCTATGCCAATAGACTGGCCCTATGCCAACATACAGGCCCTATGCCAACAGACTGGCCCTATGCCAACATACTGGCCTAATGTCACCATACTGGCCCTAAGCCAATGTCTGTCAGTATTTAGACTGAAGTCAACATTGACATTTTTAATGTTGCCTATCAAGGAATCACCACTCAATTTTCATTAAGAATAAACAACTACAGATTCTACCATTGAATAGCTGCAACTTGGTGATTTGTGCAATCAATGTTTTTTTGGGTTAAAGTATAGGTTTTAATAATGGTCAATATTTTAAAAAAACTATCTCTTTTATACTGATCTTTTATAAGCAAGTGGAAAGTAGGTCACAGTGAATTTCCTTCTTTTCTCCATTTTTAACATCATTCAGAATGATACACATGTACATGGAAGAACTTATTAGCATTGTGTGTGACAGTAAGGTGTACCAGGAAACGAAACTTTTAATAATCTGGGTCAACTTGCAGACACAATTTGAAAAATTCCATTACCAGTAAAACTGAAGACATTACAAACAAAGTATAGAAAACTTTCAAACCAATTTAATCTGGGTAACAAAAAGATTTTGGGAAGACAATACAAAACTAAAATTAAAAGCATCATTAATGATTCCATGTGGATATGTTAGAGGTATATTTTGTTGAAAGTATTATATATATATATAATATATACCAGGAAGGAAAAGGAATCATACTGGATACGCCGCCTTAGAACATTGAAACCAAGCGGTCTAAACCAAGAAGACTAGAAAATGAAAACTATGCACTAGTAGAATTTAACATTTTCTAAATCTTCTTATCCTTCAATTTTTACTATAAGAATAACCGGTATAGAACCAAATATCCGGGATATAATCTGCGTTACATATGTACACAAAGTAAAAATAGATGTCGCTTTGGCTTGTAGACTTTTAGGGAATTATACAACGTTTTCAGTTTCCGCAACTAGTCTATACAAGCTGGTTGTATTTATAGTTTTAGCTCATGTGAAGATAGAAATGTAGAGGTTTACAAACGCAACGTTTTTGTGTTTATTTGTTTGTCGTAACTATGTTTTGTATTTGCCTTTGAAAAAGACTCATTAAGAGTCGAAAGCGCTTAGGCTAGTTAGTTACTAGTTTCGTACTGTTCGTCGTCAGTTTATTGCATCTATTTTAATTAATCCCTGACAGACGTGATCCCTTGGTGGATCCAGTACGCTTGAGAGGGTTGTTATTCGCCATATGATTTGTATTCTTTATATATATATATATATATATATATATATATATATATATATATATATATATATATATATATATATATATATATATAATATATTTACAAAACCTAAACAAGGATTCCATCAAAACTGATGTCATGCATGTGAACAACATTTAGAAGATATTGTTGTACAAACTACATGTATAATAATATAACAGAAAAGCAAAACCTAACAGCTTAGTACACAAACTTTACATGTATGGTTTTAGCACCAAAAAAATTCATCCTTACAGATCAGTGTACAAACTTTACAGATACAGTAACATTACACATGATTCATTTCTAACAATAACTGATGTAAATGACATTCAAACATTTTAATACAAAATCTAAACAAATATGATACTGATGCCACTATAGCTGTCTGAACAGTGGTATCTATGTCTCACCATTCAAAGACAAGAGATAATCTTTTACTAAAGGCTGAGCTATACTTACGAAGTTCTTTGCTGACCTCTATTCCTGTATAGCTTATACAGGTATACACTGTTATACTGAAAGATGAAATTAAATTGACATATACATGACAGTAAATATAATATACCTCAACTTGAATCCAATAGGCACAGATATTGTTTTTCCACCCAGTTCCAAGTACAACCCAATCTTGTTTATCCACACATTAAATATAGTCAGATCTTGTCCATCCACATATTACATATGCAATTAGATCTTGTCTTACCAGACATTACATATACAATCAGATCTTGTCTATCCATACATTCCAAGTACAATCATATCTTGTTTATCCACACATTCCAGGTACAATCAGATTTTGTCTATCCACACATTCCAGGTTCAATCAGATCTTGTATTACCACATATTCCATGTACAATCATGTCTTGTCTATACACACATTTCTGGTACAATCAGATCTTGTCTTACCACACATTCCATGTACAATCAAATCTTGTATTACCACACATTACATATACAATCAGATCTTGTCTATCTGCACATTCCATGTATAATCAAATCTTGTCTCTCCAAAAATTCCATGTAAAATCATATCTTGTCTATCCACACATGCCAGGTACAATCAAATCTTGTCTTACCACACATTCCATGTACAATCAGATCTTTTTTATCCACACATTCCAGGTACAATCATATCTTGTCTATCCCCACATTCCAGGTACAATCATATCTTGTCTATCCACACATTCCAGGTACAATCAAATCTTGTATTACCACACATTACATGTACAATCAAATCTTGTCCATCCATACATTCCAAGTACAATCATATCTTGTCTGTCCATTCATATCCAAGTACAATCAGATCTTGTCTATCCACACATTACATATACAATCAAATCTTGTCTATCCATACATTCCATGTACAATCAAATCTTGTCTTACCACACATTCCATGTACAATCAGATCTTGTCTATCCCCACATTCCAGGTACAATCATATCTTGTCTATCCACACATTCCAGGTACAATCAAATCTTGTATTACCACACATTCCATGTACAATCAAATCTTGTCCATCCATTCATTCCAAGTACAATCATATCTTGTCTATCCATACATATCCAAGTACAATCAGATCTTGTCTATCCACACATTACATATACAATCAAATCTTGTCTATCCATACATTCCATGTACAATCAAATCTTGTTTATCCACACATTCCAGGTACAATCAGATTTTGTCTATCCACACATTCCAGGTTCAATCAGATCTTGTATTACCACACATTCCATGTACAATCAAATCTTGTATTACCACACATTCCATGTACAATCAGATCTTGTCTATCCCCACATTCCAGGTACAATCATATCTTGTCTATCCACACATTCCAGGTACAATCAAATCTTGTATTACCACACATTCCATGTACAATCAAATCTTGTCCATCCATTCATTCCAAGTACAATCATATCTTGTCTATCCATACATATCCAAGTACAATCATATCTTGTCTATCCACACATTCCAGGTACAATCAAATCTTGTATTACCACACATTCCATGTACAATCAAATCTTGTCCATCCATTCATTCCAAGTACAATCATATCTTGTCTATCCATACATATCCAAGTACAATCAGATCTTGTCTATCCACACATTCCATATACAATCAAATCTTGTCTATCTGCACATTCCATGTACAATCAAATCTTGTCTTACCACACATTCCATATACAATCAAATCTTGTCTATCCATACATTCCATGTACAATCAAATCTTGTCTTATCACACATTCCATGTACAATCAGATCTTGTATTACCACACATTCCATGTACAATCAAATCTTGTTCATCCATACATTCCAATTACAATCATATCTTGTCTATCCATACATATCCAAGTACAATCAGATCTTGTCTATCCACACATTACATATACAATCAAATCTTGTCTATCCATACATTCCATGTACAATCAAATCTTGTCTTAAAACACATTCCATGTACAATCAGATCTTGTCTATCCACACATTCCAGGTACAATCATATCTTGTCTATCCACACATTCCATGTACTATCAGATCTTGTCTATCCACACATTCCATGTACTATCAGATCTTGTCTATCCACACATTCTATACTCAGACTGGCATTGGTTTATCCTATCCATGTACAATTTTCACCAAGATGCTGATTTGACATAAAACAAATTCCAAAATCCTTATGTACAAACAATATGGTTTGGACCAAAACCCTTCTGTAAAAACAATTTGGGCAGGACCAAAATTTTTATGTACAAACAATATGACCTGTACCAAAATCTTTAGGCAAAATCAATTTAGTCTGGACAAAAATCCTTATGTACAAACAATATAACTTGTACCAAAATCCTCCTGCATAAACATTATGGCCCTTACCATAATCCTTATGTAAAAAGAACATGATCTGTACCAAAATCCTTATGTACAAAAAATATGGCACATACCAAAATAATAAATGTACAAACAATATGGTCTGGGACAAAATTCTTATGCATAAACAATATGAACTGTACCAAAATCCTTCTGTGCAAACAAAATGGCAGATGTCAAAAACTTTATGCACAAATAATATGGCCAGTATAAAAATCCTTTATGTAAACACAATATTGTCCATACAGAAATTCTTATGTACAAACAATATTACAAACAATATGGCCTATACGCAAATCCTTAAGTACAAATAAAATGGCCTGTCCCAAATTCATTCTGAACAAACCATACCAAAATCGTTGAATTTAAGTCCTGATGAAAATGTCATTTTCTGCTAAACCACAAAAAAATTCATATTTAGTGCTAACGTAATGGCAATAAAGCACCATGCCTAGAGATATACAACTGCTGCCAACTTCGGCTCATTTAGCCAATGGCAATAAAGTACCATGCCTAGAGATATACAACTGCTGCCCACTTGGGCTCATTTAGCCAATGGCAATAAAGCACCATGCCCAGAGATATACAACTGCTGCCCACTTGGGCTCATTTAGCCAATGGCAATAAAGCACCATGCCTAGAGATATACAACTGCTGCCAACTTGGGCTCATTTAGCCAATGGCAATAAAGCACCATGCCCAGAGATATACAACTGCTGCCCACTTGGGCTCATTTAGCCAATGGCAATAAAGCACCATGCCTAGAGATATACAACTGCTGCCAACTTGGGCTCATTTAGCCAATGGCAATAAAGCACCATGCCCAGAGATATACAACTGCTGCCCACTTGGGCTCATTTAGCCAATGGCAATAAAGCACCATGCCTAGAGATATACAACTGCTGCCAACTTGGGCTCATTTAGCCAATGGCAACAAAGCACCATGCCTAGAGATATACAACTGCTGCCAACTTGGGCTCATTTAGCCAATGGCAATAAAGCACCATGCCCAGAGATATACAACTGCTGCCCACTTGGGCTCATTTAGCCAATGGCAATAAAGCACCATGCCTAGAGATATACAACTGCTGCCAACTTGGGCTCATTTAGCCAATGGCAACAAAGCACCATGCCTAGAGATATACAACTGCTGCCAACTTGGGCTCATTTAGCCAATGGCAACAAAGCACCATGCCCAGAGATATACAACTGCTGCCAACATGGGCTCATTTAGCCAATGGCAATAAAGCACCATGCCTAGAGATATACAACTGCTGCCCAATTGCACTCATTTAGCCAATGGCAATGAAGCACCATGCCTAGAGATATACAACTGCTGCCCACTTGGACTCATTTAGCCAATGGCAACAAACCACCATGCCCAAACAGCTGGATTTGAATTTGGCATTCTAGCTGCTGTACCACCTTGGTTCTTTTGTTGAAAATAATATGATGTAGTAACAGTAAATTATGTTTTCTTGCTACATAAACTCAAAGTCACTTCATAAACCATGTTTTCTTGTTTACATGCATTCAAAGAGTTCATAAATAATGTTTTTTTTTGTTACATGCATTCAAAGGAATTTCATAAATCCTGTTTTCCTGTTTACAAGCATTTAAAGACATTTCATAAATCCCATTTTCTTGTTTACATGCATTTAAAGGCATTTCATAAATCCTGTTTTCTTGTTACATGCATTCAAAGGCATTTCATAAATCCTGTTTTCTTGTTACATGCATTTAAAGGCATTACATAAATCCTGTTTTCTTGTTACATGCATTTAAAGGCATTTCATAAATCCTGTTTTCTTGTTACAAGCATTCAAAGAGTTCATAAATCATGCTTTGTTGTTACAAGCATTCAAAGAGTTCATAAATCATGCTTTGTTGTTACAAGCATTCAAAGAGTTCATAACTCATGCTTTGTTGTTACAAGCATTCAAAGAGTTCATAAATAATGCTTTGTTGTTACAAGCATTCAAAGAGTTCATAAATCATGATTTGTTGTTACATGCATTTAAAGAGTTCATAAATCATGCTTTGTTGTTACAAGCATTCAAAGAGTTCATAAATCATGATTTGTTGTTACATGCATTCAAAGAGATCATAAATCATGCTTTGTTGTTACAAGCATTCAAAGAGTTCATAAATAATGCTTTGTTGTTACAAGCATTCAAAGAGTTCATAAATCATGATTTGTTGTTACATGCATTTAAAGAGTTCATAAATCATGCTTTGTTGTTACATGCATTCAAAGAGTTCATAAATCATGCTTAGTTGTTACAAGCATTCAAAGAGTTCATAAATCATGCTTTGTTGTTACAAGCATTCAAAGAGTTCATAAATCATGCTTTGTTGTTACAAGCATTCAAAGAGTTCATAAATCATGCTTTGTTGTTACAAGCATTCAAAGAGTTCATAAATCATGATTTGTTGTTACATGCATTCAAAGAGTTCATAAATCATGCTTTGTTGTTACAAGCATTCAAAGAGTTCATAAATCATGCTTTGTTGTTACATGCATTCAAAGAGTTCATAAATCATGCTTTGTTGTTACAAGCATTCAAAGAGTTCATAAATAATGCTTTGTTACAAGCATTCAAAGAGTTCATAAATCATGATTTGTTGTTACAAGCATTCAAAGAGTTCATAAATCATGCTTTGTTGTTACAAGCATTCAAAGAGTTCATAAATCATGATTTGTTGTTACATGCATTCAAAGAGTTCATAAATCATGCTTTGTTGTTACAAGCATTCAAAGAGTTCATAAATCATGCTTTGTTGTTACATGCATTCAAAGAGTTCATAAATCATGCTTTGTTGTTACAAGCATTCAAAGAGTTCATAAATCATGCTTTGTTGTTACAAGCATTTAAAGAGTTCATAAATCATGCTTTGTTGTTACAAGCATTCAAAGAGTTCATAAATCATGCTTAGTTGTTACAAGCATTCAAAGAGTTCATAAATCATGCTTAGTTGTTACAAGCATTCAAAGAGTTCATAAATCATGCTTTGTTGTTACAAGCATTCAAAGAGTTCATAAATCATGCTTTGTTGTTACAAGCATTCAAAGAGTTCATAAATCATGCTTTGTTGTTACAAGCATTCAAAGAGTTCATAAATCATGCTTTGTTGTTACATGCATTCAAAGAGTTCATACATCATGCTTTGTTGTTACAAGCATTCAAAGAGTTCATACATCATGCTTTGTTGTTACAAGCATTCAAAGAGTTCATAAATCATGCTTTGTTGTTACAAGCATTCAAAGAGTTCATACATCATGCTTTGTTGTTACAAGCATTCAAAGAGTTCATAAATCATGCTTTGTTGTTACAAGCATTCAAAGAGTTCATAAATCATGCTTTGTTGTTACAAGCATTCAAAGAGTTCATAAATCATGCTTTGTTGTTACAAGCATTCAAAGAGTTCATAAATCATGCTTTGTTGTTACATGCATTCAAAGAGTTCATAAATCATGCTTTGTTGTTACATGCATTCAAAGAGTTCATAAATCATGCTTTGTTGTTACATGCATTCAAAGAGTTCATAAATCATGCTTTGTTGTTACATGTATTCAAAGGCATTTAATGTTTTCTGTTACATGCATTCAAAGAGTTCATAAATCATGCTTTGTTGTTACAAGCATTCAAAGAGTTCATAAATCATGATTTGTTGTTACAAGCATTCAAAGAGTTCATAAATCATGCTTTGTTGTTACATGCATTCAAAGAGTTCATACATCATGCTTTGTTGTTACAAGCATTCAAAGAGTTCATAAATCATGCTTTGTTGTTACAAGCATTCAAAGAGTTCATAAATCATGCTTTGTTGTTACAAGCATTCAAAGAGTTCATAAATCATGCTTTGTTGTTACATGCATTCAAAGAGTTCATAAATCATGTTTGTTGTTACATGCATTCAAAGAGTTCATAAATCATGCTTTGTTGTTACATGCATTTAAAGAGTTCATAAATCATGTTTGTTATTACATCTATTCAAAGGTATTTCATAAATGTTTTCTTGTTTACATGCATTCAATGGTATTTCATAATTAATGTGTTCTTGTTTACATGCATTCAAAGACATTACATAAATCCTGTTTTCTTGTTTACATGCATTCAAAAGGCATTTCATAAATCCTGTTTTCTTGTTTACATGCATTCAAAGGCATTACATAAATCCTGTTTTCTTGTTTACATGCATTCAAAGGCATTACATAAATCCTGTTTTCTTGTTTACATGCATTCAAAGGCATTTCACAAATTCTGTTTTTTTGTTTACATGTATTCAAAGGCATTTCATAAATCATGTCCAAGAAAAATATTCAGCAAAATCTGTTCTTTCTTAAGTTAACAATTCCCATTTAAACTAAAGAGCTAATCAAGCATTACCTCACAGCCATCTGATTGTCAGCCTGATATATCACTTGCAGCCAATGAAACATGGAAGCAGTACTAGACACATCTATGATATTTGCTCTCCATTTACCAAATAATCAATCTCATACCATAAATGACAGAATTGTTACCAAAACTTCTTTTTTGGAATTTCAATGACATGGCTGCATAATTATTATATACATGTTTTATTCAGTACCACTGTTACGTGCTGAAATGAGTACCAATTGTTCCTATATGAATATTCATTGAATGTATTCAGATAGAATTCACATATATATATATATATATATATATATATATATATATATATATATATATATATATATATTTATCTGCTCTATAATATACATTCATTTAATTTCCAGTTTAAATCAGATGATTATGGGAAGTAATTAATAAACAGACACCATGTAGATTCCACGTTATGCAAGTGATATTGGTGTGATATGCTAATGCTTCCAAAATTATTTTTGCCATGGCATATACTTGCCTAATGTAAGGATAATGATGTTATATGCTGCACAAATTGGATGGTAACTCAATGGATCTCATTCCAAGAACAGAAACTTATCTGAGAGAATTAAAACATGAAACTTATCTGGCCCATGTATGTCTTATTGATATGAAACTTATCTGGCCCATGTATGTCTTATTGATATGAAAATTATCTGGCCCATGTATGTCTTATTGATATGAAAATTATCTGGCCCATGTACATCTTATTGATATGAAAATTATCTGGCCAATGCACATCTTAATGATATGAGCTTACCTGTCCCATGTACAATGAAGCTTATCTGGCCCATGTACATCTTATTGATATGAAGCTTATCTGGCCCATGTACATATTATTGATATGAAGCTCAAATTACCCATGAACATCTAATTCTTATTGATATGAAGCTTATCTGGCCCATGTAAACCTTATTGATATGAAGTTTATCTGGCCCATGTACACCTTATTGATATGAAGTTTATCTGGCCCATGTACATCTTATTGATGTAAAGCTTATCTGGCCCATGTATGTCTTATTGATATGAAGCTTATCTGGCCCATGTACATCTTATTGATATGAAACTCAACTGGCCCATACACATCTTAATGATATGAGCTTACCTGTCCCATGTACAATGAAGTTTATCTGGCCCATGTACATATTATTGATGTGAAGTTTATCTGGCCCATGTATGTCTTATTGATATGAAGCTTATCTGGCCCATGTATGTCTTATTGATATGAAGCTTATCTGGCCCATGTATGTCTTATTGATATGAAGCTTATCTGGCCCATGTACATATTATTGATGTGAAGATGACAGATGCATTACTGACTTTACAAAAAGCGCAATATTAGAATTTAAGCATATTGTTAATTTCAAAGCTATAGAATAGTTTCACACCTTGAAGAAAGGACCAGATATGGAATAAATTGAAGTTAAGATTCTGAGGTAAGTTGATTGGGGTGTGGATGGTTGGTGGTAATGGGTTGCAAGAATGAATACAACTGCTCTTAACTGAACAAATTTCCAGCAACAAGTCACACATTTATCAGTGCTCTGGTTGATTGATACATAATACATTGGCTGACTTGGAATGATCTCTATTCTATACCATGCTTTTCATCAACAGGCCATATTAAACAATTATCTTTTTAATACTATAACAAATAAAACTGGTGATGATGTGAGTAATGTGACAATTCAGATTTCTGACTTTCAGTTGATTCAGTAGGTTTGAAGTTGTTCCATTGTAAACTAATTCAGTGTTGTATAGTTTAAAGTTTACTGTTTTTGTTTCTTCCATAAAATTCGACCAATTTTGCTAAGAAAACAAATCAATATTTGAATAGCAAATATTAAATTTTCATATTAGCAAAAAAGTATTTTCATTTTAATACTCAGATATTCTTTTCATCTGGCTTGAGGTTACTGTTGGATTTGCCAACCACAGTCATTCTCCTGAGATGCCATTTTCCAAACCTGCATGGTATGCCCAAATTCAAAGTATTACTATAAATCTTGTAACCTTGACCCACAAAGTTGAAGAAGTTAGCAAGTGTGTCAAAGAAAAAGTGTTAATTGCTATGTAATGAGACATCTCAAGTACAAATGACTTCCAATATTATACATAATAAAATAACTCAAGATGTAATAGAATTATCCAAGATGTAATAAAATAACCCAATAATGTAATAAAAAAAGCCGAAAATGTAATAAAATAAGCCAATAACAGAAAGTCTTTTATGACTGTGATCTTGAGATTAAGGAGACAAATGACTACTCACCAGGTAACTTTGGTGCCATCAATAAGGGTACAAGTCCTGTGATCTAAAGTGATATTCATTGGGTCAATTCTTAAACTAGCTGCAACTCTCACAACAGGACGACTCCTGGAAATGATTTAAATCAATAAGCACAATAACATTAATATGCATTGAATCTTTAAAAAGCATCGACCCCAGATCCGTTCTTGTATAACAAGCCAGCAAATATCATGGTTTTCCCTACTTTGTAATGTTTTAGCAGATATCAAGGTCTACCCTTTTCAATATTGTACAAGCAGATATCAGGGTCTACCTTGTTGCATACTGTGCAGGCAGATATCTAGGTCTGTTTGCCTGAAAGAGTAAACTGAACAATGTATTCCCTGATCTCTGGTACATAATTCTGCAACATACCTGAGTCAATACTCTTTCAGGGTTCATGCACAATTCTGAATGATAAATTCAAAGACTTTTACCAAACATTCAAGACCACAAACATAGATTTCTAAGACCTATTTTTACTAACATTTTGTATACAAGTTATACGAGAAAATAATAAATGCAAAAATACTACAATATTGTTTAATGATGAAATAAATTAAATGAGTCATCAAAAGAAAGAAACCAGCAAAATTTTACTACATCTGAATCTAACAACTTTGGACAATTTTATTTGTGATTATGAAAAGAAATTAAAATGTTTGGGTTTATTTCAATTTTCAAAGACTTTCCCAAACTTTCAAGGCCTTGAAAATGCTACCTAATTTTTGCCAAACTGTCAAAGACCTTCAAGGACCATATGAACCCTGTCTTTGTATATAAGTGCAAAAATGAATGATGTCTTCATGAGGTTCAGAAAGAACCTTGACAAAAACTTCAAAGGATAGCATTCTTCAAGTCAAGCAACCATAATGAATAAAAAGCTGAAAACAAAAGGACAAATTATAACAAAATAGTGGAAATCCTATAATGAATGTCTCTAAAACATCACATAAGAGAACATAAGATTTGATTTTATATCTACAGTAAGCTGTATTCCTTGACAAAATATTTCTCTTTGCCATTTTATTTAAGAAATTATTGCTATTATGATAAATATTTCGTATCAATTTCTCCTAAGTTTAAAAAAAATGAAAAAAAAATATACAATGACAAAAAAGCGGCAACACTTAAGATAAACACTATGTGGCATTTGCATTTTATAGTTCATTGTGGTAACTGAATTAATTACTTTGCAACTGAACTAAAGAAAATGTTGAAGAAGGATGTTGAGATGCCACCGTTTTGGAACAGGACGTTTTGGCGTAGGATGTTTTGGCGTAGGATGTTTTGGTACAGCAGGACATTTTGGCACCACCGTTTTGGTGCCACTTATTAACATTAACTTATTTCTCAGTATAAATAATACACTGTTGGCAAGAAACACATTATTTTAAAGCATTCCTAAAGAAAACGTACTTTATCAAAGTATTCAAGAAATGTTCAAAGCATTTCTCAATAAAAGTAGTACATAAACTTAGTTTATTATATATATATATATATATATATATACATGCAACACCAAGCAGTGCTTTACAATGAATTCTCAACATGGATGACTGTGGAGCTTCGCTTCATGTCCAATCCTGTTGTATGTTAGCACGATTTGTCATGTAATTAGTCCCATTTACCCAGTAATTAAACCATGTAGATAACTGGCACACTAAAATAACTGATACCAAAATGGCCGGCGCCAAAATGGTTCTGTGCCAAAACGGTCGAGCCAAAACAGCGGCACCAAAAAGTCAGGTATCGAGAAAATGTAATGTACAAAGTGGAAGCAACTGAACTACAGTGATGGAAAGAAGCTAAATTTATGTTACAAATATTTAATCTGACATAATAATGTCTGTAGAAGACACATCTGAATATTTGTTTGAATTATGACATCCAGGTGACCTGGAAAAATATCTCAAGTAAAAAGCAACTTAAAACTTTCTGACTTGAAGTTAAAAAAATAGGTTTTGAACTGAGAAGCAATGAAACAGCTTAGATTCCACTTGGAAAATTCTGTATCAAAGATGCCAAACTATGAAGATTTTTTTAGCATCAGCATTTTAAAATCTAGACAGCTGCCAAAACAAATAAAACATTCATTCAAAGAAAAAAAAACAATTTTGTGCACATATTGCATTTTTCTATGAGTCAGTACACACATGTACACAGTAACAATTCAGGTATATAGTCAGTAACAGTTAGGGTTTAATTAGAATAAATGGTGTACACATCCCTCTGATTTCAAAAATGGAAATTTCTTTCATATTCATGGCAAAAAAGAAAACAAACCATAAATGTTAGTTTTCCTCATGAATTATCTCCCTCTTCTCCTTCTCTGCATTTATTCTACCATTTTTCACATGTTTATTCTATTCATCTGGTTTCATGCATTGCACAATCCATTTCTTTTCACTTTAGGAAACTACTCTTTATGTACCATTCTATAATACAAGTGCCGAAGTGTGATTGTTTTTTTTCTACATGTGTCCACCGAAAATTCATCATAAAAATTTAGATTTTCTGGAATTTCATCAATATAATATGGAATGTGGAATTTTCACTAAATATTTGTAATCATTGTACAAAATCCAGAAAAAGTTAGCATCTCTGCTGTCAATATATTTTTAGCCAAGTTCAGATCTGACTTGAAAATACTGTAGTTACTGTTTTCAGTCTTCTAATATTTTATACCATTTCATGAGGTTAATATTTTATACAATTTCATGAGGTTAATATTTTATACCATTTCTGAGGTTATTATGTTTTTATTGTCACCAGGTTCCATAGCTTTTGAACACAGAGCAATATGGATAAAACTTCCATACATGATAGTTTAAACAATAAAACAGCAAAACAAAAAAGCTTAAATAATTTGGTATTTGTTTAATTTTCAGCAAGCAATGCCAGCTTTAAACAAGGTGTGTAAATGTCACATAATGGCAAGAAAATTTTCAACAACAGTTTTGGTTTATTTCTTTGTTACTTTTCAAGCAACTTCTGGTCAAAGTCCAGTTTGAAAGTTTTTCCTCCGTTCACTTGGACAAGGCTCAAGGTATCAAATGACAGATATGATTCATCTTTTAAAAGTATTTTGCTTCTTTTGTAAATTGGAAACACTTTTCAGAATTAATGATATCATCAACTGATAAAGTGAAGGACTGGATTAAATCTTTTTCCAAAATTTCATCCAGAAATGACTTACGGTGTTCTAATACAATGACAGTAGCTTTTTCTGCTGTGGAGATACTGTTTTTATTGTCAACTTGTGAAACATGTTTTAAATGCTAAACTGAAAACTGTTTTTGTTGTCAACTTTGGAAAAATGTTTGAAATGCTAAACTTACAAATGTTTGTATTGTTGACTTGGGAAACATGTTTGAAATGCTAAACTGAAAACTGTTTTTGTTGTCAACTTTGGAAAAATGTTTGAAATGCTAAATGATAACTGTTTGTACTGTTGATTTGGGAAATGTGTTTGAAATGCTAAATGATAGATAATTGTACTGATAACTTGGGAAATGTGTTTGAAACGTTTAGAAATGTGGTTTGAGGCAGAAAGGTAGCATTAACTTCAAAATTTAATGACATCCATGTCAATTTCACAATACACTTTTCTAAACATCATGGAAGTCAATGTCTTTGTGCTGTATGTCAACTCAAAATAATCTTTTTGTTTTTGAAAATATTGCCAACAATCATCTCTTCTGCTACAGGCGACACCAAACCAATGTGGCATAATGTGCAAAAGATTTAACTGTCATCACAGCTACTGACTGCACTTTCAAGCACAGCCAAGTGTCTTGATTTTTTAAAAATAATTTTGAACCAATTGTTTGGATATTATAAAAGGCAGATTTTTCCATCTACCTTCAATGTCCCTTTAGGTTGTTTGATAATACTATCATGCTGAAAAACTTGTGATCATGAACACCTTTTACACAAATAACATGGAAAGATTAAAGTGTATGTGGTATCCTGCAAAATCAGTATAGTTCTCTGACCAACTCACGTGAATGAAAACATGGATCCAGACCAATAACAGACAATTCAATACCCAGTCTTTAATTTAAAGAACCATTCAGTAAGCCTTATAAGTAAAATTGAAGTCTGTCTCATTGTCTAACTATTCACTTTATGTACATAAAATATCATGTGTATTTGTTTGTCTTACCTCAAAAATATTGCCTTGGCAGAATTTTGAGCCCCAATTAAAAGATCTGAAAAGATAAATTAGTTACAGATGTCAGTTTACTTTACTCTTAACAAAGAATTCGAAGCCCACTAGATTTGAAATCTACAATGGTTATTTTGTTCATGAAACTTAAGTAGAATGTTTTTAAGCCATTCAGTTATGCCTGTGCATGTGGCCAGGAATGGCTATCAAAAAAATTATATTTAAGGTGGTTCACTGTCAGAGTAAAAGAAAAATGAACTAGCTCTGTAAATACTCCTGTTATACCTCAACTGTGTCTTGAACATAAATTGCTTCAGTTGACCCAGCTTTGACAGTTGCAGGAGGGAGCCTATCAAGTGATGTGATTATGATTTTTTTAAAACGTAGCTTTAACAATTTTTCAGTCATATTGCTACGTTGTCTGCAGTATGGCATTTTATAGCGATGTCTAGCACTGAGTCATCATGCCGCAGACATGTAGCATGATGTCCCAACCAGTCACATTATCCTGACACCAGGCCAACCAGTCCTAACACTAACCTCTTAATGACGAGTGTCAAGCATGGCAGCTGTTTGTACAATTTTTGTAAGCGTATGTTATAACTCAACCAGGAATCGAATCCATGACCTCCTGCATCTAAAGCAGTCACTCTAACCACAAGGACACAGGAGTGGTTGAACTTTTCAAGTGGATTAGTTACATACTGTTAAGTTGTTCTGATAATGAAGACATAATACAGAGGGGAAGACATTAACCACAGCAGCCATACTGGATGCAAGAATGACATGATTTCATTTAGGACCAACAAGACATCACAAAAAGATTTTACTTAAAAATGCATGACCATCCATTCAGGAAGTGTAACAAGATTTCCAAGATAACCATCATGGCAGCTGTTTTGGATGCAAAATTGGCTACATTTATATTTAGGACCAACCAGACATCATAAAAAGCCTTTTAATGAAAATTCCAGGTCAGAATGATTTTCTGTTTAGGAGGATTAGTGATACAATCTTCAAGATGACTACCATGGTGGCCATATTGGATGTCAGGTCAGCACCAGTTTCATTAGGAACAACTTGACATCATGTCTTTGAGTGAGCTCAGGAGATGCAGCAATTATGATTTTCAAGATGGCCATTGTGGCAGCCATACTGGATGCAAAGCATGGCAATCGTGCAAGTAGTTTAGGAGGCTTAATGATACTAAATCTGTGCAAAAGGGTCAAAGGAATAGAGACAAGATGCCATTCTGCTAGGTATTCTGGTCTATGACCAGATAGTAAAGCAAACAATTGTCTCAATAAAGAGATTAGTTTATATGTACATCTTCAGATGATGACTATGATATTGATCAATGTCTATAAGTATGTACTGACATATTTGGGTTTGTAACATGTAATGTTAAATCTGAATCTATAATGTGATGACAGATCATGGTCATTAAGTATATACTGACATATCTGGATTTGTAACATCTAATGACAAATCAGAATCTATAATGTGATGACAGATCATGGTCATTAAGTATATACTGACATATCTGGATTTGTAACATCTAATGACAAATCAGAATCTATAATGTGATGACAGATCATGGTCATTAAGTATATACTGACATATCTGGATTTGTAACATGTAATGACAAATCAGAATCTATAATGTGATGACAGATCATGGTTATTAAGTATATACTGACATATCTGGATTTGTAACATGTAATGACAGATCCATATCTATAATATTATGTGATGACAGTTCATGCTCATTAAGCATGGACTGACATATCTGGATTTGTAGCAGGTAATGACAGATCCAAATCTATAATATTATGTGATGACAGTTCATGCTCATTAAGCATGTACTGACATATCTGGATTTGTAGCAGGTAATGACAGATCCATGTCTATAATATTATGTGATGACAGTTCATGCTCATTAAGCATGTACTGACATATCTGGATTTGTAGCAGGTAATGACAGATCCATGTCTATAATATTATGTGATGACAGTTCATGCTCATTAAGCATGTACTGACATATCTGGATTTGTAGCAGGTAATGACAGATCCATGTCTATAATATTATGTGATGACAGTTCATGCTCATTAAGCATGTACTGACATATCTGGATTTGTAGCAGGTAATGACAGATCCATGTCTATAATATTATGTGATGACAGTTCATGCTCATTAAGCATGTACTGACATATCTGGATTTGTAGCAGGTAATGACAGATCCAAATCTATAATATTATGTGATGACAGATCTGGGTGTAAAATATTCAATTTTGGATGCATGAAATACAAAGGTAAATTGGAAAGCAAAATGTCAGATTTTCTTACCTGGATATCTATTATCATCCATATCAATACCTCCTGACAAAGACCATCCAAATGTTGTAAGGCCTACTAATGCTGCCTCTGCTTCTATTACCTTGAAAGAAATGTACAATTATTATACAAAACAAGAGTGTAATATTCATCTGTGCATAATGGGCAGCCCAATCAACAGAGACAACCCAGATCTAACATGAAATGATGGAACAGCAGATCTGGTCTTTGTACTTTATGTACATATCAATAGTCTACTTGGCCTGAGAGGGAACCTGATCTATAGCCTAGTACAGTCTGATCAGTATGAGAGGGAACCTGATCTATATAGCCTAGTACAGTTTGATCAGTATGAGAGGGAACCTGGTCTATAGCCTAGTACAGTCTGATCAGTATGAGAGGGAACCTGATCTATAGCCTAGTACAATCTGATTAGTATGAGAAGGAACCTGATCTATAGCCTAGTACAGTCTGATCAGTATGAGAGGGAACCTGATCTATAGCCTAGTACAGTCTGATTAGTATGAGAAGGAACCTGATCTATAGCCTAGTACAGTCTGATTAGTATAAGAGGAAACCTAATCTATAGCCTAGTATAGTCTGATTAGTGTGAGAGGAAACCTGATCTATAGCCTAGTAGTCTGGTTAGTATAAGAGGAAACCTAATATATAGCCTAGTACAGTCTGATCAGTATGAGAGAGAACCTGATCTATAGCCTAGTAGTCTGGTTAGTATAAGAGGAAACCTAATATATAGCCTAGTACAGTCTGATCAGTATGAGAGAGAACCTGATCTATAGCCTAGTAGTCTGATTAGTATGAGAGGGAACCTGATCTATAGCCTAGTAGTCTAACTAGATGAAAAGGAATTTGATCTATATATAGCCTAGTACAGTCTAATTAGCATAAGAGGGCACCTGATCTATAGCATAGTACAGTCTGATTAGCGGAAGAGCCAACTTGATATATAGCCTATTAGTCTAACTGATATATAGTCTATTAGTCTAACAGGCATGAGGGGAAACCTGATCTATAGCACAATTCATTTCCAAGTCAAGACAAAATAGAAATC
Organism: Potamilus streckersoni; assembly: GCA_016746295.1. NCBI lineage: Eukaryota > Metazoa > Mollusca > Bivalvia > Unionida > Unionidae > Potamilus > Potamilus streckersoni. Next base: position 2,138,297 of record JAEAOA010000745.1, on the reverse strand, counting down.
CAAGAGTAGGAGAACTCTAATGAGGTCAAATAGAAATCTACAATGAGTGGTAGATCTTTGATGGGGTCAAAACAGAAATCCACAATGAGTGGTATATCTCTGATGGGGTCAGAATAGAAATCCACAATGAGTGGTAGATCTCTGATGGGGTCAAAATAGAAATCTACGAGAAACGGTAGAACTCTGATGGAGCCAAAATAGTTGCCATTTTGCAGAAGAATTATTTGCTGTGTTTAATAGGAATTTTGACGGCATCCTGAAAGTAAATAAACCAAGAGTGTGAAAATTACTTGCCAAAATGCAAAATTTGTTCAGATTTCTCAACTCCAATAACAGAAAAAAAAACACAGCTTTGTCTCCTTCTAGAAATGGCAACAGACAGTAGAAAAATGCGAAGAATTCTGGATCAATACACGCAATGAATAAAACATACAACTACTTATATTGTTCACTGATGAATGCCTTAAATACCAAAATGGGGAAAAAATGTTTGTTACACATATAAAGATAACATGTTTATTATTAACTTGGGCATCATTTACTGTGTATAACAAGAAAATTGTCATGTATGACCAACTGCAAATACATTTTTTCTTAATGAAAAAGAAACATGTACATATCAAGTTATATGACTTCATAAGCAATGTTATTTGAGAAACTGAGCAAAAAGCAAAAGTTAATGCAGATGACTGGAGCATGAAATTCAGGTTACAGTGACAAAATTGATCCAGTCTGATACAGTGACAAAATTGATCCAGTCTGATACAGTGACAAAATTGATCCAGTCTGATACAGTTACAAAATTGATCCAGTCTGATTCTCATGATGCACCTACACATCAAGTAATATTACTCAGCAAGAAATAGTATCTGAGAAGGTGAGCTAAAGTTAAATATTAACCAGTCTTAATGCAATACAATCAGATAGACAGACACAATCAAGCAAAAGCCTTGGATTAACATTTGAATAAAGCATTCAATTAATGACTATACTACCTGCTGAACATCGGTAATAATTCCCTCAACAGAGCCATGATAAATATAAACTGCTCCTCGTCCATCTTTTCCACCATATGGAGCTCCAACCGCCAGATCTTAAAATAGACAGACAGGCAAAACATATTCACATTCTACTAAATCATTAATGATCAGAAATAGTTACTCAAATTAAACATACAATTGCATATAGGTGAATATTTTGCCAATCAGTGACTTTTTATTTACTGTACATATTTGCTTGCAAGTCCTAAGTCAAGTACAACTATAAATAGCAAAGACCTTGAATTGATGTCACATAATATCAAGTACAACTATAAATAGCAAAGACCTTGAACAGATGTCACATAATATCAAGTACAACTATAAATAGCAAAGACCTTAAACAGATGTCACATAATATCAAGTAAACTATAAATAGCAAAGACCTTGAACTGATGTCACATAATATCAAGTACAACTATAAATAGCAAAGACCTTGAACTGATGTCACATAATATCAAGTACAACTATAAATAGCAAAGACCTTGAACTGATGTCACATAATATTAAGTACAACTATAAATAGCAAAGACCTTGAACTGATGTCACATAATATCAAGTACAACTATAAATAGCAAAGACCTTGAATTGATGTCACATGACAGGTCAGGGTTTATTGTGATTGTGCATCTGATTACTCCTATTAACTGCAGTGACTGATATCTGCTAGTACATTATGCAATCTGGGTCAATGCAGTATTAAGCTGGACTTAACTTATAAGTGAGTATATATGGTAATCATTCTACACTCCCAATTTGCTGAATTATAAAATAATCAAGTGAAGCGAAATCATTATGATTAACATTAACCTATAAAGCACTAACTGTAAAACAATTTAAATAAAATATAAATTATTCCATCAATCACTGCATTGCCCACCAGCACTCTCATTAACATTAATTCTTGTGTATTCCTACCATAACAAAATCACAGTCCATTAACACTGTAGGTATGAGGTATGCTTTCTTTCAAATATTACTGTCACACTGCATGTCCATGAAAGAAACTTACAAAAGTAAATACCTGCCATAACTTTACCATATATATAAATGTTATGTTGTTGTTGTTGTTGGGCTTAACGCCATTTTTCAGCACACAATAGGCTATTCATAACGGCCAGTATTAATGGTGGAGGAAGAAACAGGGAATTCACCGGAAAGAACCACCGACCCACAAGAAGCTACTGGCAAGCTTTCTCACATATCTACATTAGAATACACGAAGACAGAGGTGAGATGGCAGTGATCTGTAACGGACATTGCTTTAGACCACTCGGGGCCCCATATAAATGTTAATTACCATCATTAAATGTAGGAATTAAAAAAAACCCAAAAAAACATACAAGGTAGAATATGTGCCTTCAAAAATCTAATTTAGAATGCTGGTAAAAATGTTAATTAGTAAACAATGTTAAATGCCTTACATGCTGACAATACAGAAATAAGGTGGGATATAAAATGTAAATAGTTCCCAGATATATAGCAGCCTGAGACTGCATATTCAGACAACATTAGTTTCGGCAAAATTTATTTGCCAATCAATTAATTACTGGTGACTGGATAACCCACTGTAAAACATGGACTCTTCAAAGTATGTCAGAAGGCCAGTCCTTTTAATTTAAGAATTACCTGTTAATTACTTACACTGACTGTCTTTCTTGTCTACCTAAAAGTAACCTTAACCTACTGTTCATATCACTACAGCTACCAGAATATGAAAAGAGGGCACATCGTGGGGGAAAATATGTCACATCATGTGGTGAAATGGTCTTTGAGATTTTCATGCATATTGCATCTGACAGATCAATATTTAATTAATTAATTAATTAATAAATAATTAAATCTCCCTGCTTGGCTTTTGAAAAGTTGACAGGTATGACAAATTTACATTTAATAACCACTTAATCAACCAAACTGCATCCAATTACAGTAAATCCTGTCTTGAACAACCACTGTTATGTGAGACCACATGTCTTGAGAGACCAAAATATTTGGCAGAAGAGGTGGTCTTTCAAGACAGGTTCTACTGTATATACAAGGTTTGCATAATATACTGGTTACAAGTAACATACTGTGTAAAGGTATGAAGTTAAGGGCTACAAATCAATTTCAAATTGCGATGATGAGACAAAATAAAAAAAAATGTGCATCAAGGCCAATGTGACGATATACACATCAAATTGCAACAGGATCTGCTTAAGTGGAACTGTAATACATATTGGAAAATGACAATATCACCTGGAAAAGCATAGCATTACAAGTATACCAGTTTATTGTGGTATTTTTCCACTCGTATGTACCACAGTACTTTTTCATTGTACCAGTACTTCAGTAATTTTGTTAGTAACATATGAAAACGTAATCATACTAAGTATTAAATTTCATCAACTGCATGTTTTCATTTATCATTGCAAAATCATTTTAAAAAATCATTTATTTTAGAAAACAGTTGTGTTTGTCACAAGTTAATTTGGAATAATTGCAAATAAAATTATGTTTATTATCCTTTAATCACATGTTCCAAACATGTCACATGGTGGTCAAATGGAATATTGTGGAAGATATTGGGGCAAATCCAACTTTTGGGAAAAGTTTTGGATTAAACAAATTTCATTTTTAGTTACTTATTAAAGTATGTTAATGTGTGAAGTACATGTAATTCTTTTAGGACTGCAAATCATCAGAAGATTTTCTGAAGAGCAATTATTTTCTGTTTGAATTTTATGTGATTTCTCATGTCTCTTTTGCAGAATAAGTGTTTTATGTTTACTGGCTATCTTGCCTGGGAATTAGCATCCCACTAAAAGTTTCATTGCCTTTTATATCAATAGTGTAGCAAGTAACGTTTAGGGTTCATTGTCAACACATCCCATTTTTATCAGCAAGCTCTTTAATATCACCATATCTTTTACAGGGTGTGAGCTATAGTGAAAGTTGATTCATCCCACTTAGTAGTTACATTATTTTTTAGTCCAATGTAAACAACAATCAACACATACATAACAAATACATAACACAGTCCTGACCATTTAATTTGGGGGCACAGGGCTTCTATTATCCTTCTGAGAAGAGTTACTTGATTTTGTTTTATCTAAGATAATTAATTTTATTAAAATAATTTAATAGATAAAATATGGTATAATTTTTCATTAGATCAGAACACTATTTGTTTTAGCAACTGATAAATGGAAATTTTCCCAAAAATTCCTAGACCCCTGTACAAGAACATTAAATTGTTGGTCAATAACATAACTGCTGAAAATGATGGTACATAATGCATTATGTTCAGAAATAGGATCGTATACTGCAGTACAAAAATTTGTGATGGTACCCAGTTCTAATAACTCCAATCAAAATTGGATCTGAAAAGATCAAGCCTTTGAAAGTTACAGCCACATTTAATAGGTATTTCATCTACCTGACCTCCAAGTAAGTAAATGGGTTACATATCTATGCTGGATACAAGAAGTGTGAATGGAGAAACAGACAAACTGAAAGTATGCATGTGTCAATGTTCACGGTTTCATGGCATGTCAGTACAACAATGGCTATATCATGCCACATTCTAAAATTGCAAAGATAAAGACTGGCAAAACAAAATTTATTTTAAAGATAAAGCCTTCCACATTTAACTAACCATTTACAAGAAGAAAGATAAACAATGTCAAAATTATATAAAAAGTATTAATAACAAGACAAGGGTGAAAATTATGCAACTCTTAAATTGTGTTATGTAAACTGATTTTACTCAAAATCTCCTAGAGTTTTTCTGGTGATACATCATCATAAAATTTCTAAACTGAATTCACATAAAAAACTATTTTAAAAAAAATTCTGTGTCTCAAGATGGAAGTTTATAGACTTGACAAGAATGTATACCACTGTCCAGAAATGGTGATTACTATAGTACCCAATAGTCAACTTGACCGACGTGTGTGTAAGTGAAATTACCAAAGTAGCCATCATAGTCTATATCTCCAATGCCTGCCAGTGATAAACCAAACCGGGATCTGTGATGATGACCATCTAAAATGTCACGGGCCTTGCGCCGAAATTTATGCTGCGAGAAAATTAAATAGATGTAAGTCACTCAAATATCATCTAACATAATACTTTCAATGATGGGATTTTTTTTAATCATATATCAGCCACTTGTAGGATAAATCCATATTTTAACAGAAAAGATGAACATATTTTGTAGGGATAGATAGGTTTTCATATGCAAAATGAAATTACCATCTATACTTGCTTATAAGTCAAGTCCTACTGCTAACTGCTAACAGATCTGGGTCTATGCAGTTTTGAGTTTTTGTTAGCAGTAATCATTAAAACAGCAACACAGACTCTGATCTGCCGGTATGATGGCAGATCAAGGTCTGTGTATCTTTGCAGTTGGACTTGACATAATATCAAGTAATGCCAGTTATTTCAGAACATATCACGTATCTGTCCCCTTATATGGTAAATCTATATGCTAGATAATACCAATTTCTGTATGGTACATAGATAACATGTGACAACCTGTCAACTACATATAACATCCTATGCCATGACATAATATGCCAGCTAGACCAGTCTAAGATGTATCTTTGAAATCATAAAATAGAGCCAATCAAGTAGATCCTCATTAACTGGTTCATTATATAACAACTGATCTGGACTGGAGATCTTATAGATCGGACCCTGAATTTGAGATTGAACTCATACTATCAGCCAATCAGAAACAACCTTTCAAATGTGTCATTTCTGTGATTGGTCAAAACAAAATATCATGCACAAACTCAGTAAAGAATTTGATAATATCCAGGCCTGGCTCTGTGGTCATGAAATATAGACAGAAAACTCCAAATTTAAAAATTATACTTAGAGTTCAAAATTCAGATTAAAACTTTGGCACATATGCGGAGATGCAAATAATTAGTTAATGCCAATTTTTCTCTTGGATCAAAGTTTGGATTGAAGCTATGAAGATAAATGATTGTTATTTAGTCCAACTTTTTTTGCTCTGACATTTTGGTGATAATGAAGCCTGATTAGGTATCCATATGGTCTGGTATTGCGACCATGAGACCTGATTTGGTGGCCACATGGTCTGGTATGGTGACCATGATGTCTGATTTGGTGGCCCCAATGGTCTGGTATTGTGACCATGAGACCTGATTTGGTGGCCCCAATGGTCTGGTATTGTGACCATGAAACCTGATTTGGTGGCCACATGGTCTGGTATTGTGACCATGAGGCCTGATTTGGTGGCCAAATGGTTTGGTATGGTGACCATGAAACCTGATTTGGTGGCCACATGGTCTGGTATTGTGACCATGAGGCCTGATTTGGTGGCCAAATGGTTTGGTATGGTGACCATGAAACCTGATTTGGTGGCCACATGGTCTGGTATGGTGACCATGAGGCCTGATTTGGTGGCCAAATGGTTTGGTATGGTGACCATGAAACCTGATTTGGTGGCCACATGGTCTGGTATGGCAACCATGAGGCCTGATTTGGTGGCCACATGGTCTGGTATGGTGACCATGAGGCCTGATTCAGTGGCCCCAATGGTCTGGTATTGTGACCATGAGGCCTGATTTGGTGGCCACATGGTTTGGTATGGTGACCATGATGCCTGATCTGGTGACCACATGGTCTGGTATTGCGACCATGAGGCCTGATTTGGTGGCCACATGGTCTGGTATGGTGACCATGAGGCCTGATTTGGTGGCCACATGGTCTGGTATGGTGACCATGAGACCTGATTTGGTGGCCATATGGTCTGGTATGGTGACCATGAGGCCTGATTAAGTGGCCCCAATGGTCTGGTATTGTGACCATGAGGCCTGATTTGGTGGCCAAATGGTTTGGTATGGTGACCATGAAACCTGATTTGGTGGCCACATGGTCTGGTATGGTGACCATGAGACTTGATTTGGTGGCCACATGGTCTAGTATGGTGACAATATGTACCTTGCCATTTTGATAAAGATATTGTCATATGTACCTTGCCATTTTGATAATGATATTGCCATATGTACCTTGCCATTTTGATAATGATATTGCCATATGTACCTTGCCATTTTGATAATGATATTGCCATATGTACCTTGCCATTTTGATAAAGATATTGCCATATGTACCTTGCCATTTTGATGATATTGCCATATGTACCTTGCCATTTTGATAATGATATTGTCATATGTACCTTGCCATTTTGATAAAGATACTGCCATATGTACCTTGCCATTTTGATAATGATATTGCCATATGTACCTTGCCATTTTGATAATGATATTGCCATATGTACCTTGCCATTTTGATAATGATATTGCCATATGTACCTTGCCATTTTGATAATGATATTGCCATATGTACCTTGCCATTTTGATAAAGATATTGTCATATGTACCTTGCCATTTTGATAATGATATTGCCATATGTACCTTGCCATTTTGATAATGATATTGTCATATGTACCTTGCCATTTTGATAAAGATATTGTCATATGTACCTTGCCATTTTGATAATGATATTGCCATATGTACCTTGCCATTTTGATAATGATATTGCCATATGTACCTTGCCATTTTGATAGATATTGCCATATGTACCTTGCCATTTTGATAAAGATATTGCCATATGTACCTTGCCATTTTGATAATGATATTGCCATATGTACCTTGCCATTTTGATAATGATATTGTCATATGTACCTTGCCATTTTGATAGATATTGTCATATGTACCTTGCCATTTTGATAAAGATATTGCCATATGTACCTTGCCATTTTGATAATGATATTGCCATATGTACCTTGCCATTTTGATAATGATATTGCCATATGTACCTTGCCATTTTGATAAAGATATTGTCATATGTACCTTGCCATTTTGATAGTAAATATAAACCCTTCCTGTCTCAAAAGATTCGTCTGACTTGAAGTCGGAGAAAAGAGGAGCTCCAATTACAATATCATGCAGGCTGAAATGTCAAGAAAAAAATCAAGAAAACATTAATAAAATAAGATCTACTATCAAGCTGTAGAACAGAAAAAAAAATATATAAAGAAATTTAAAATGTTGATCTTTGATGTTGAAAATGGACAGTAAAATGTGGTAAAGGACACAGTGATATACATGAATAACAAATTTCAATCATTTCACTCATTTCATCAGCTGCTGCATCTGCTGCTGATAATCATAATAATAACAATAATAATAATAAAATTATTATTAATAAAATTAACAAAATAATAATAATAATAATAATAATAATAATAATAATAATAAAATTATTATTAATAAAATTAATTTTATTATTATTATTATAATTGTAATTATTATTATTATTAATATCATTATTATTATTATTATTATTATTATTATTATTATTATTATTATTATTATTATTATTATTATTATTATTATTAAGGAGAGCATAATGTTGTGTGATCATTGTTGTTATGAAGAAATAATTTAACAAATATGAATGTTTTATTTCCAAATAATTAAATTCCGTTTCAAGTGTAAGACATTAGCTTCTTTCATCAACTTACCCATCTCCATTCAGATCTTGTACAGCAACAGAATAACCAAAATATGACCCCATCTGAAAAATACACAATATGAAAACTGTCTTTTCAGCAGCCTATATTGTAAGTAAAGTTCAAACTTCCTTCACTTCATGTTGATTATATTGATGTACAACAAATGCTACCAATTTCTGACAAATAAACTGTGCATGGTTACTTGGAGCTTTCTGTAAGCAGGAATAATTTAGGCTATTTATAAGGGACTTGGTTGTGCAACAGAGCTGGTGGGTGGGCGAGTAATATAAAGGGGTGGGGTGGGAGATTAATATAAGTGAACTGGAAATGTTAATGTAACACAAATGCCCCATAATGATATAATTTCACTTATCAACTGGATGGACATTCATATGTATGGACAGATGGTATGATGGAAAGTTGTATATATAGACAGATGGACTTAAGTTATGCTAGTTGTATGTATGGACAGATCGACTGAAAATAGTTGTATATGGATAGATGGACTGAACATATTGTCACAGAATAAGGCTAAAAATAACTTGGTTTTGCCTATAATCTATTTTATACTTTATTTGTTTTACAGGCATAAAATGTTACCTGGGGTGAATCACTGACTACCGGGTAGAGTGATTCGAAATTACATGCAGGCGGAGAGCCATTGGAAAGCATGGTTTACGTGGATATTTGACTATAACTATTAATCACTCCTATGGTCTTAAGCTTGATACATTGTAAACTAAGACACAAGTCATTTGGATTTCATCAGTGGTAGGCTAACTTTCTACCATCATCTCAGGCCATAGGGGTAAGTGTTGAAATTACGTCTTATTTGATTTGTGAAACTATTTCTCAGTTTTGTGTCCTATCGGGTGACATTTCGTTTTTAGTGTTTGTTCTTATTACCATTTTATTATTAAATAGTTTTGTTTTATTGTAGCTTTTATTTTCTTTTGGATATGTGTGATCCCATCGGATGCTATAGTAGCCATTGGGTACTATAGTAGCCAGTCGATACTATTGAATGTGGTTGGATACCATTGTAGACAGTTCGATATTAATATAGATCCCGGGAGTCTATTGTGATTGCGGGAGTCTATCGTGAATTATGGGAGCCATTGGAGTCTGTTAAATCCAATTGTTGTAACTCATAGGATAGCAGACATTAAGAAAGCTTAATGAACATTATCAGATATCATGGTACATTAGTGGACTAATGAAGTCTAAGTGGAACTGTCGAAGTCTAGCAGGAGATTCGGTGTTGAATGGGTCGACCACAGATTTGGGTTCATATGTCGCATAAACTGTTGTCAGTTTAGGAAGTGGATTCCAGTTGAGGAGCGCATGTTTGTGTTCATTTGCGTTGAATGCAGGAAGTGGTCGAAGTGTCAGAAATAACATTTGAGTATTGCTCATTTTCATTCAAGAGATTTTGTGAATCTCTGTTAAATACTTTATGAGATTAAGTGGATCTCATATTTCTTTTCATTTTGTCTCATAGCATGTGATAACATTTGTTAGGTTAAAACATATTTTCATTTCATGAGTGTATGTAGAATATTGTATTAGTCATATGATAGTAGTGTACGTGTGAGTATTTGAATTTGTTTTATATCCATATCTATCTATCTATCTATCTATCTATCTATCTATCTATCTATCTATCTATCTATATATATATATATATATATATATATATATAGATGCAATAAACTGACGACGAACAGTACGAAACTAGTAACTAACTAGCCTAGGCACTTTTGACTCTTAATGAGTCTTTTTCAAAGGCAAATACAAAACATATATACGATAAACAAATAAACACAAAAACGTTGTTTGTAAACCTCTACATGGCTGTCTTCACATGTGCTAAAACTATAGATACAACCAGCTTGTATAGACTAGATGCAGAAACTGAAAACGTTGTATAATTCCCTAAAAGTCTACAAGCCAAAGCGACATCTATTTTTACTTTTTGTACATATGTAATGCAGATTATATCCCAGATATTTGATTCTATACCGGTTATTCTTATAGTAAAAATTGAAGGATAATAAGATTTAGAAAATGTTAAATTTTACTAGTGCATAGTTTTCATTTTCTAGTCTTCTTGGTTTAGACCGCTTGGTTTCAATGTTCTAAGGTGGCGTATCCAGTATGATTCCTTTTCCTTCCTGGTTTCGGAACTCCAGCTGTTGTTGTTAGCAATAGCGATAAGTATTATATCACTGAAAGTGTGGCCAGGGGAGAAGTGTTCTGCGACCGGGCTTCTGTACAGCTTTTTTGTCATCCAATCAGATCTATGAAGGTTTATCCTTTTGTGTAGCTTTTCAGTTTCTCCGACGTACTGAAGGCCACAGATCTTACATGTGATGAGATAAATCACATTCTCTGTTTTGCACGTTTTGATTGAACCATGTATGTTTAGTTTTTCTTTAGTCACTGTGCTAGTGAATGTCTTGGTCTCTATCATATGTTGACAGGTTTTGCATCTTTTATCTCCACAGGGTCCAAATTGACTAGGTTGATTTTGACTAGCAATTGGCGTTAGCTTTGCCCTGACTAGGATGTCCTTTAGGTTTTTTGGTCTCCGGTAAGCTACTACAGGTTTGTTCAGAAGTATTAGGTTTAGTATGTCTGACGATTGCATGGTTGGCCAGTGGTTTGCGATGATTTTACCTACTTTGGGATTGTCTGGGTGATAGGTCAGAATAAATGGTATCCTATCAACCTTTTCTTTCTGTCCATATCTGAGTAGGTCATCACGGTTTGTTTGTTTGGCTCTTTGGATTGCCTCCGCAATCAGGTCTTTGTCGTAGCCTCGGTAAATTAAATGTTTAGCCAGCTCTTCAGACCTTTCTAGGAATCTTTCATCGTCGGAGCAAATTCTGCGTATCCTCAGTGCCTGGCTATATGGAATGTTCTTAATGCAGTGTTTTGGATGACAGCTGGTTGGGAGGAGATACTGGTGTTTGTCAGTTGGTTTCGAGTAGATGTCTGTGTGTAATTTGTTTTCCACCAGTCTGGTTGTTGTGTTCAGGAAAACATGGTTTGAGTTGGAAAGTTCTGCCGTGAATTTTATTGAAGGATGGAAGTTGTTTGCCTTTGATATGAAGTCATCCAGACTTTCTCTTCCATACTGCCACTTCATTTCTATATCATCGATAAAGCGTACCCACTGGTATGGTGTACGCTCAACCGATGCTAAGAGCTGACCCTCAAGTTTTCCCATGAAAATGTTAGCATACGAAGGGGCCATTTTAGTACCCATTGCAGTTCCATTGATTTGTAGGTAGTTTTCTTCATTAAATTCAAAGTTGTTGAGTTTTAGGACAAGCTCCAGGAGTTGGACTAAGAAGTGTGTGGGTGGATTGTTTACAGTTCTTGTTTCCCATGCTTCGCTAGATGCCTGTAACCCTTCGTTGTGCGGTATGTTGGTGTACAAAGATGTGACGTCTAAGGAAGCAAGTAATGAATCTGGCAGTAATGGTTCACTAGCTTTGCTTTTTATGAGATAATCTGTCGTGTCTTGAAGATATGATGGTAATTTGTGGACATGTGGTCTCATAAAATGATCTAAATATTCTGATATCCTTTCTTTGGGGTGCCCGTTACCTGAGATTATAGGTCTGCCAGGGTTTCCTTGTTTGTGGATTTTGGGTAGAAGATAAAATCTACCTGCTCTTGGGTTTTCTGGGCTTAAGTAGTTTTTTGTTTGCTGGTCTATGTGTCTGCTTTTGTACGCCTCGTCAATAACATTAGTGATGATTTTTGCATATTCCAGCGTTGGATCATGGTCCAGTTTTTGGTAGAACCTAGCGTCACTTAGTTGTCTACTTGCTTCACTAATGTAGTTTTCCCTATTCATAACGACAACAGCAGAACCCTTATCTGCAGGCTTAATTATAATGTCTGTTTTGCTTTTCAGTGAGTGCATGGCATCTGTTTCTTCTTTTGTCAAATTAGAATATTTATTAGTATGGTTGATATGTCTGCAAGTATCGTTTTCAACCGAGTTGATAAAGGCTTCCAGATTCGGAATTGAACTTTTGGGTGGGGTCCAGTTACTTTTCTTTCTAAATGTGGGTTGGTCGCAGCTTATATTTTCCTTTGATTTGTTTGTTGGTTGCAAGGCAAAATGGGCTTTGAGTCTTAGTCGGCGGATGAACTCTTCAGTGTCATTCTTAAGCTTCCCTCTGTCGTATGTTTTTGGATGGGGACAGAAACTCAAACCTTTCGATAAAAGTTTTATTTCTGCATCAGTAAGTTCTAAATTGGAGATGTTGACTACTGTGTTAGTAACAGTTGCATTAGTGTTTGTTACAGAGTGCTTGCGATTCTTCTTTTTGCGTTGATTTTTCTTCTTATGGTTGTTTTTAGAAGAAATTTCGTCAATTGAAGTTTCTTCACAACAGTCCTTTTGTTGTAGATCATGGCTTCTAAGTTTTCTATCTCTGACTTTGTATAGTTTCGAAAAGAGTCTTTTTTCATCTTTATTTAATTTATCTTTATATATATATCTAGTAACACATTTTATAAATTCAATCATTCATCACTTGGTGTTGTTATTCATTTAGTCCAAACAGAAATACCACTCGGTTTCAATTCTGTTACACATATGCTAGCTGTATATATGGCCTGATGGACTGAAGATATGCTAGTTGAATGTATGGACAGATCTACTGAAGATATGATAGATAACTGTATATGGATAGATGGACTAAACATATGCTAGCTGTATATATGGCCTGATACACTAAAGATATACTAGTTGAATGTATGGATAGATGGATAGAAGGTACAATAGATAGTTGTATGTATGGACAGAAGGTGTGATGTACATTTGTATCTAATATGACTGATCTAAAAATAAATAATAGTACAGATTGAGAAGCAATAAACTTTGTACAATTTAATTAATAATTAATTGAAAGTGAATTTTTTTTAAAAAATATGGTATTGTGAATTAAATCCCAAATAATCCTATAACGAATAACACAAGTCCTAATGAATAAAGTTCTGAATACACTTAAGTGGTATTCCAAAATAAATCCAAGAATGGTAGTGTTGTGCCTGTGGTGACCTTTGTTGTAGCAATGTGCCATCAGTCACAGTGGATCACAATAATACAATCCATGAATATATCCTTATTTCAATTTCAATATAATTGCAAGTCTTTATTTCAAAGAATGTTATTTCTGAGCACTGTGTATTTCAAGAGAAGAATAACTTGAATTAAATACTATGAACAAATAAATCCAGTCCAAATGAAAAACTGGACACAACAATAAGACTTCTGATGGTACTTCAGGGATAAATAAATTTTTCAGAAAAACAAAATTATATAAAAAGTAAAATAAAAAAAAGAGCCAAGATGTGGGACAAAAATTTATTGGCAGAAAAATATTAATCATAATTAGACAGTATGTTACTAAAATTATAAAAAAGAACATGGTAAACATGATGTCCTTGACTCATGCCAAGATAATAATCCTAATAGTTAACCTTGACTGGTAGAGAAAATATTAGCAACATAATACTTGTTTAAAGAAAACACAAAAAGTCAATCATTCAGATCAAGTATAAAGACTCATTTTGGACAACATCAAGTCCAAAAATAAAAATATCCAGAGCATATAATAAAATAAAATTTAAAACAACAAACAAACAAAGCAAATTTATTATACACAACAGGACAGATGGACATAAGATATGATAGTAGTTGTATGTATGGACAGATAGACAGAAGATACAATGGTAGCTGAATGTACAGTCAGATGGACAGAAGGTATGATGGATAGTTGTATCCATGGTCAGATTGACAGAAGGTATGATGGATAGCTGCATGTATGGTCAGATGGACAGAAGGTATGATGGATAGATTTATGTATGGTCAGAAGGTATGATGGATAGCTGTATGTATGGTCAGATGGACAGAAGGTATGATGGATAGCTGTATGTATGGTCAGATGGACAGAAGGTATGATGGATAGCTGTATGTATGGTCAGATGGACAGAAGGTATGATGGATAGCTGTATGTATGGTCAGATGGACAGAAGGTATGATGGATAGATTTATGTACAGTCAGATGGACAGAAGGTATGATGGATAGCTGTATGTATGGTCAGATGGACAGAAGGTATGATGGATAGCTGTATGGTCAGATGGACAGAAGGTATGATGGATAGCTGTATGGTCAGATGGACAGAAGGTATGATGGATAGCTGTATGTATGGTCAGATGGACAGAAGGTATGATGGATAGCTGTATGTTGTAGGCAATTTTTCTTTCTGATTACATTTTAAGACAATTATTACTTTTTGAATACATGTTTACTTTGATCTGAGGTAAGGACATTTGTTTTCTTTTGAGGAATCCCTGGTATAACTTCTGCCAGTCATTCTGGGCATTTTATTGTGTCTTTGGTGTTTATATTAAGTTTTTTTTTAAATTTGAATGATTTATTCCTATCTTGACATCTGAAGTGGAATAAATCTTTTAGCTGTGTTCAGTTTTATTTTAAAAGGATTTTTTTTTAAAAATTATTGATTGAAATTACAAAGTACTCATGAATACTTTTGGACCAAATAATTATTTTAGGATTATTGTGAATTCATTTAGAGACATTGTGGATTATATCACTGTGATACATCAAGACTGTTAGCACATCAACACTATTCCAGGCTGCTGGTACATCAAGATTGGAATGCATTCAGAACACTATTGGTATTCATTCAGAATTATCTGTACCTTCAGACTTATGATAGAACTTGTAGGACTATTTGGATTTTAATCACCATACTATAAGCTCCTTTTAAATTTTCAGTCTGTGATCATACCTAGAGTCTAATACCCACCAAACCTTGGTTAAACATTAACCCTTGCCTGATCTAGTAACAAAAACTCAGCAATATGATGCAAAAGTGAGTATGTTACCACTGCACAATCCTGACAGGCCCCTTGGTAAAGTCATTTAATATTTAACCATTTACTTTCCTCTATTTTTCTGTCAAAAACGTAATAAAATTTAGCATATCAGAAAGCTAATGCATAGTTACTTTACTCTTACCTTTCATAGGACATAAAAGTAACATTATGTATATATTGTACTGATTGTTTCTGGAACAATCTGAGAGTAAAATACTTGCACTCCTCTTGGCTATCCCTTTGCATCAAGTAACAGACAGTTGTTTTTTATCTTGTTGTTGAGAATGATTCACCATACTGTCAAAACCATTCCTGTACAACTGTTAGTACCTTTTGATTCTTTATGCATTAGTCATTCTTTCTAATTCTGTACTGATTCAATGACAAGGATTGTTTATACATCATTGTAATGTATTAATTACTTACTGTGTACTAGTTTTTTTTATTATTGTCTAAATATAGCACTCCCTGGGAATTTAGTAATTTCTCATAATCATCTTTACCGTCCTATTACTCATCACTTCAGAATTTCTGACTGCAACATAATCTGTTTCCTCTATAACTTTGCAATCTTGAATATATACATTATTAAGTTAGCTTCTTGTTGTGTAATGAAGCAGAAAGTGTAAAAATAAAATGATAAAGCTAATTATCTAACAAATCTATTGGCAGGCAGAGTTATGTGAGAGATACATCTATTGGATCAGTTTGATTCAATAGATATTTTTGTCAAGTGGATGCAAGTAATATACAAGAGATTTTTCCCCTTCTACAGGACACTATGATTTATTAGTATAAATGAAATGAATACAGATATCACTGGCAGATCTGGGTTCATGCACTTGGCAGTTAGGCTGGACTTATAAATGTGTATATATAGTACATATCCATACAAACAAGCATTCAAATTTTTAAAGCCTGGAAATTTGGAGATTTTGTATTCACAACTGAATAAATGGTATAATCATGTACCTTTACAGTTTTTCTCATCAAATTCCTTTATTAGCTCCTTAATTTTAAAAATATCAATGGATTTCCAAGAATCAGTTTAAGTTTTATATTATGCTTGAGCCTTAGTTGTCTCTCAAAAAGCTTGGCTGTCGACAGGATCAGGTCAAGGATCAGGCCCAGAAAGGATCAGACCCTGTAAGGATCATGTTCTATAAGGATCAGGCCCAGAAAGGATCAGACCATGTAAGGATCATGCTCTAGGATCAGGCCCAGAAAGGATCAGACCATGTAAGGATCATGCTCTATAAGGATCAGGCCTGGAAAGGATCAGGCCTTGAAAGGATCAGACCATAAGGATTAGGCCATAAGGATCAGACCCTGTAAGGATCATGCTCTATAAGGATCAGGCCAAGAAAGGATCAGGTCACATAAGGATCATACCCTGAAAGGACCAGACCCTATAAGGATCAGACACAGAAAAGATCAGGCCCTGTAAGGATATTGCTCTATAAAAAATCAGGCCCTATAAGGATCAGACCATGTAAGGATCATGCTCTATAAGGATCATACTCTGAAAGGATCAGACCCTGAAAGGACCAGACCCTGTAAGGATTAGACCATGTAAGGATCAAGCTCTATAAGGAGCAGGCCCTGTAAGGATCAGGCATAAGGATCAGACCCTGAAAGGACCAGACCCTATAAGGATTAGGCCATAAGGATCAGGCCATGTAAGGATCATGCTCTATAAGGATCTGGCCCTGTAAGGATCAGGCATAAGGATCAGACCCTGAAAGGACCAGACCCTATAAGGATCAGGCCCTGTATGTAAGGATCACGCCATATAAGGATCAGACCCTGAAAGGACCAGACCCTGTAAGGATTAGACCATGTAAGGATCATTCTCTATAATGAGCAGGCCCTGTAAGGATCAGGCATAAGGATCAGACACTGAAAGGACCAGACCCTATAAGGATTAGGCCATAAGGATCAGGCCATGTAAGGATCATGCTCTATAAGGATCTGGCCCTGTAAGGATCAGGCATAAGGATCAGACCCTGAAAGGACCAGACCCTATAAGGATCAGGCCCTGTATGTAAGGATCACGCCATATAAGGATCAGACCCTGAAAGGACCAGACCCTGTAAGGATTAGACCATATAAGGATCATGCTCTCTAATGAGCAGGCCCTGTAAGGATCAGGCATAAGGATCAGACCCTGAAAGGACCAGACCCTATAAGGATTAGGCCATAAGGATCAGGCCATGTAAGGATCATGCTCTATAAGGATCTGGCCCTGTAAGGATCAGGCATAAGGATCAGACCCTGAAAGGACCAGACCCTATAAGGATCAGGCCCTGTATGTAAGGATCACGCCATATAAGGATCAGACCCTGAAAGGACCAGACCCTGTAAGGATTAGACCATGTAAGGATCATGCTCTCTAATGAGCAGGCCCTGTAAGGATCAGGCATAAGGATCAGACCCTGAAAGGACCAGACCCTATAAGGATTAGGCCATAAGGATCAGGCCATGTAAGGATCATGCTCTATAAGGATCTGGCCCTGTAAGGATCAGGCATAAGGATCAGACCCTGAAAGGACCAGACCCTATAAGGATCAGGCCCTGTATGTAAGGATCACGCCATATAAGGATCAGACCCTGAAAGGACCAGACCCTATAAGGATCAGACACTGAAAGGACCAGACCCTATAAGGATCAGACACTGAAAGGACCAGACCCTATAAGGATCAGACACTGAAAGGACCAGACCCTATAAGGATTAGGCCAAAAGGATCAGGCCCTGTAAGGATCAAGCTCTATAAGGATCTGGCCCTGTAAGGATCAGGCATAAGGATCAGACCCTGAAAGGACCAGACCCTATAAGGATCAGACCCTGAAAGGACCAGACCCTATAAGGATCAGACCCTGAAAGGACCAGACCCTATAAGGATTAGGCCATAAGGATCAGGACCTGTAAGGATCATGCTCTATAAGGATCAGGTTCTGTATTCTCAAGACTTTTTGAGCCAGAAACTTTTGCTCAAGCTGAAAGTCCCAAAATTTTAGCAGTTTATAACTTAAATAAAAATGAAACATGAATCACAGAACTTTCAAATATTTCTGGTACCTAAATTACACTTTGAAAATTTGAATAAGCACCAGTCACATGAGTAGCACAACTCTGATTTTGTGGTTTTTAACTTCACAAGTTTACTTCTCAAAAGTAAAAAGAATAGTTAGTCTGGCTGTGTGTTCATAAAACTACTAAAATTCAAATTTATATAATTTAAAGTACATAAACTAATTGATTTAAACTCAGTAACAAGTTAGATAAATATGTGTGGTAAATATATAAAGTTAACTTGGTAACAATTTTACAAATATAAACTTTATGATATGGGAATTTTGAGATTTTGTGTACACTTAAGTTATGGCGTTTCATGAATACTGTACATGGATTTGAGATTTTATGTACACTTAAGTTAAGGCATTTCATGAATACTGTGCATGGATTTCAAAGTGATAAAAGCATATTGGGAAAAAAAGCTGTAAGCTGCATTTTATATTTTGATCCTGTGGAATCGATTTATAATAGCTGTCTGTGGTGCACTTTATTTCTTAGGTTCAAATAACAAGGAAATATATATGCTCAATTAAGGTTGGATACAAATACAAACTATACAGACTCCGACCTGCCATTCCATAATTTGTCAGCAGATCTGGGTCTATGCAATTTGTTAGGAGTATTCAGTAGAACAAACAACTTGGACACTGATCTGCAAGAACATTATGCAATGGCAGATCAGGGTCTTTATTGTTTGAAGTTGGATCCGATTTATAAGGAAGTATCAATGATACCTTTGTTATTTTTCATAAATTGTTCAAATATTATGCATGGTAATCTCAATGTTATCTATGGTACTCTCAATGTTTATATATGGTAATATCAATGTTATGTATGGTATTCACAATGTTATGTATGGTACTTACAATGTAATGTATGGTAATCTCAATGTTATGTATGGTATTCTCAATGTTTATATATGGTAATCTCTATATAATGTATGGAACTTTTTATTACGTATGGTACTCTCAATGTTATGTATGGTAATCTCTATATTATTATAGTACTCTATGTATGACACTATGTATATGGTACTCTCTATGTTATTTATGGTATTCTAGATGCTATATATGGTACTCTCAGTGTTACATATGGTACTCTATGTTATGTATGGTAATCTCTATGTTATATTTGGTACTCTATGTTATGTATGGTTCTCTCTATGTATGACACTGCATATAATGCTCTCTATGTTATGTCTGGTAAAATATGTTATATATGGTACTATCAGTGTTATATATAGTACTCTATTTTATATATGGTACTTTCAGTGTTATATATGGTACTCTCTATGTAATATATGGTACTCTCTATGTTATGTGTGGTACTCTCAATGTTTATATATGGTATACTCTATGTTATATATGATACTCTCAGTGTTATATATGGTATTCTCAGTGTTATATATGGTACTCTCAATGTTTATTCTATGTATTCTAAATGTTATGTATGGTAATCTCAATGTTATGTATGGTACACTCTATGTTATGCATGGTACTCTCAGTGTTAAATATGGTACTCTCTATGTTATGTATGGTAATCTCTATGTTTATATATGGTATTCTAAATGTTATGTATGGTAATTTCAATGTTATGTATAGTACTCTATGTTTGGTATGGTACTTACAATTTTATATATGGTACTCTCATGTTAGGTATGGTAGTCTCAATGCCTTAGGTGGTTGCACTGAGCAGTGAGATAATGAAAATGCAGAATCCAACCTGAATCAGTATCTTGGTTACTATGGCAGTCTGATGTAATCGTAACTCCTTACATAATAGCTGTTACTCAGATAAGTGCTGTGATTAACTATATCATAAATTAGCACCCACACACATCTATACAGATTATCATTTTTTTCCCAGCAACATCGGATCCAACCACAAGTGTCATTGACTAGAATTGTTTTTCCTTTATCAGTGATAGCTTTGTCTATTCCAATACCTTATTTGCTTGTGTAACATGTACAAGCTTCCCAACAATTGTAACCACAGATGTGCCATCACCTAATGTACTGGTGGATCTGGATGTATACTTGTAACTTAAAATCATAACTAATATAACAGACCATTTCTGTTCAGGCAGATCTGGGTCTGTGTTGTTTGCCTTAAATCATATCAACAATCAACATAACAGACCATGATCTGTTGGGGCAGTATGTCATAGCAGATCTGGGTCTGTGTTGTTTGCCTTAAATCATATCAGCAATCAACATAATAGACCATGATCTGTTGGGGCAGTATGTCATAGCAAATCTGGGTCTGTGTTTTTTGCCTTAAATCATATCAACAATCAACATAATAGACGATGATCTGTTGGGGCAGCATGTCATAGCAGATCTGGGTCTGTGTTTTTTTGCCTTAAATCATATCAACAATGAACATAATAGACCATGATCTGTTGGGGCAGCATGTTACAGCAGATCTGGTTCTGTGTTGTTTGCCTAAAATTATATGTACAACAAACAGAAAAGACCATATCTGCCTGCATAATTGCAGATCTGAATCTACGTTGTTTGCTTGAAATCATACATATTTACAAGAAATAGCATAGACAGTGACCTGCTGGGGCAGTGTGTAATGACAGATCTGGGTATATGCTGTTTGCAGTTAGATGCTCATTAAAGACAGTTTTCTGCCAAATTTAGAATATGAACCTTACAGCTGTATATATCCTACATGGGAGAGAAAACACTACTGGTAAATGTGTATGCATGTACCTACCTTAAATATCTGAGCTTAATAAATCTGAATGAATGCTTATGTAATATAAACATGTGAACTGCTTATATTTCCATGAATGCTATATGGGAAAAGTAACATCAAATGCAGATACCAAATATATGTGACTGTATACTTCTGTATGAATGCTATACTAGAAGTATATCATTAAATGTGTAATGGTGAACTGCCTACAAGTGGCTAACTGAAATTGTGCAGAAAAAGAAACACAGCTTAGTCTTGTTTCTCTGGCATCCGTATTTCTCACGCTCATTTTATATTACACTACTAATGAGAACAATTTCTTCATAAGAGACATGAGTGTACCTGAGAGCTCTCACCTACCTGATATCTGCCTAACAGAGAAATGCAAGATCGGGTTGGCCTGTAGGTTGCTTTCTACTGAAATTTCAACAAAGCTATTGCTTCCATATGGTATGCAAACAACCATTTCAAATTTCTCCAGCTTTTATATCCACAGTCATATTTCATTGCATATCAGCATGGTTTACTCAATATTGACAAGCGCTGTGCCAGGATGCTTTGTTTTAAAGTTGGTTAAATTCTGTTCAGCATTTTGTAAAATATAGTTTTGTAATGTTTGCCTATTTTTAGCAATGGCAGCAGCATTTAATGATAGAAAGGAATCATCTGTATAAGCCTGAAGGAGATTCAAGCCAAGACAAGTTCTGTCAAATTTAATTAAATTTGGAAGAAGTTTCTGAGAATATTTATGTTTTTAGTAACAGCAGCAATGTTCATGGCAGAAAAGTACTGTCTATACAAACTTCAAAACCCTTCATGCCAGAATGCTTTCTGTAAAATGAAGACATATTCAAAGTGATTTTTTAGAAGTCATTTAAAAATGTTTTTTCCCCATTTTTAGCAATGGTGGCCAAACCAACATCATTTGTAAAAATTTTAAAGCCCTGCCAGAATACTTTCCATCAAATTAAGCTGTTGTTTATAAAAATTACATAATTGGATTTGTTGATATTTTCATTAACAGCAGCAAGATTTGAATGCTGATTGACATCACTTGCATATATATGAAGTTCTATATGCCATGGTGCTTTACATTAAGCATGGTTGAATTTTATTCAGCAGTTTTGGAGAAGTTGTTTTAAAGATAATCTAATTTTTGTTAACAGCAGCCATACTTGATGGCAGATTGTTATCATTTCTAGAAAATGGAAATGTCTTTCTGTCAAATTGCTTCTCTTTAAATTTGACTAAATTCTATTCTACAGTTCTTGACAGTTGTTTAAAGTTGCTTCTATTCAGCAGTGGTCAAATTATACAAAATTATACAGTGATCAGCAGTGGTCACCTTAGGCAGTGATCAGCAGTGGTCACATTAGGCAGTGATCAGCAGTGGTCACTGGGCAGGGATTTGCAGTGGTCACAATGGGCAGGCATCTGAAGTGGTCACAATAGACAAGAATCAGCAGTAGTCACAATAGGCAGTGATTAACAGTGGTCACAATAGGCAGTGATCAGCAGTGGTCGCAATGGGCAGTGATCAGCAGTGGTCACAATAGACATGAATCAGCAGTGGTCACAATAGGCAGTGATCAGCAGTGGTCACAATGGGCAAACCTCTGCATTGGTCATAATGGGCAGAAATCTACAGTGGTCACAATGGATGTGTGTATGCAGTGGTCACATTGGGTAAGGATTGTCAATGGTCACAATGGACAGGAATTCTGTAGTGGCCACAATAGGCAGGGATCCACAGTGGTCACAATAGGCAGGGATCCACAGTGGTCACAGGCTTAATTATTTTGGTTCTAACAAATGATGATAGTATTTCATAATACTTTTGCTACATATTTACCAACCTGATCTCCAGTAATGAAAGCAATTTCTGTCAGATTTTGTGTAAACATAATAACCTGAAAAGAAAAAAAAAAATAGGAATAAATACCAGATGTGTACTGCATCTACTATCAAAATGAAAAGGTACCATATGCATATTGTACCTACTATTAAAATGAATAAATATTATGTGTATTGCACCCATCAAAATTAATTAATTTTTACTTATGATCAAAATTAGCATCCAATTAAAAAAAAATTCATGTGTATCAATGTTTAAAGTTTTGCAGAAATACCATTTTCCTTGGTACTTTTATGGTTTTGGAAAGGGGTTTTATTGTTTACAGATTGGATTATATTGTTTCCACTTAAGGGGCCCTACTGTTTCCACAACAGAATCTTTGTACAATGGGGTCTGGATATTTATGTTTTTCTTTCCTTGTTATATATGTGTATGATACAGCTTGCACATGTAACAAAATTGTGACCACTCCAATGACCCTCTAAGCCAATTACTAAGCTAAATACATATGATGTTTGGATAGAACACATAAAAGTTCTAGCTTTTTTGTTCTAAATGTTTTCAAAATCTTCAGTAATTCAAAAACAGTAGATTTCAACTATCCCATACAACAGTATAAGTAGTATACAGCCTTTAAATGATATTTGTCCTTCCACCGATAGAATCATATACACGTGGACATAACATAATTTCATTAAATACTCACTTAAGCAGAAATATTACTTAAATATCTTATTCCAAACAAAAAGAGAAGAGAAACAAAGTACAGTAGTATAAATACATGAATCATGCTGGCAGCTCCAATTAAGCAGTGGTCTAAAGCATTGTCCGTTATGGATCACTGCCATCTCACCTCAGTCTGCGGTTTGAGTCTAAGATTCATCGAATTTGGATATGTGAGAAAGCTTGCCAGTAGCTTCTCATGGGTCGGTGGTTCTTTCCTCGAATTGGATTTCCCGGTTTCTTCCTCCATCAATAATACTGGCCGCCATGAATAGCCTATCGTGTGCTGAAAAATGGCATTAAGCCTAACAACAACAACCAATTAAGCCATAGACACTATATACATTCACTTACAAGCTCAGTCCAGTTGCAAACAAAACAAACCCTGATCTGCCATCACATAATGAATTCATGGTTGATATTGTTTTTTCTACTGATTACTCCTAACAAACTGTACAGACCCTGATCTACCACCACATAATGAATTCATGGTTGATATTTTTTTTCTACTGATTACTCCTAACAAACTGTACAGACCTTGATCTACCATCACAAAAACCTTCACAGACCCTGATCTGTTAGAGCATTGTGTGATGACAGATCTGAATCTGTGGTGTTTGCAGTTGGATATTACTTATTAGTGAGTGTATACTGTATCAACTTGCTAAGATGCAGTATTATAAGACAAAACAAAGACACACATACAATGTCTACTATGTTGTCAATTTCAATTTTATAACACAAAACAAAGACACACAAACAGTGTCTACTATGTTGTCAATTTCAATTTTCAATCTGACTTTTTTCCTTTAAATAAAGTTGAAATAGAAAAATAATGACTCACCTTCCCAAGCAAATGCTCTGCTCTGGGTCTTCCAACAGCATAATCTAAAATTTAAAACAGGAAACTATCCATTTCAAAGCCTGACACTTAAATGTCTTCAAAGGGTGGTTTAGAACCTATATATAGGAAAAACTGACTGCCATACAGACATAACAGCATAATCTCATGAACAATGCTTTGATGATGATGTAATGGACTAATTAAGCTGGTAAAAGTCTGGCATGGTCAAATGTGAAAAGAAAATGGAAAAAGAAAGGAACATCTGATACCATTTTAAAATGACCATATTCATGCTGTGAAGAGAGCACAGGATCCAAAACATAACACTGAATATCATTTGATTACAGTGATATATGACTCAGTGTCTTACAGCTGGCATAACCAATTCAGCGCTGTCAAAGTAGTATCATCAAAAAATAAGATTTCAGTATATACTATTAAACCAAAAACATGGAATTTTTAGAACATGAAATTCTGTGCAAGCACTCATTGCATAGAACTCAAAAGCATTTGAACATTTCCCGCATGCATATCAGTCATGGATTTTTTCTGCTAAATTTATACTGAGACAGCCCAGAATGCTTGCTGTAATCCAATCCTATTTTTTTTAAAAAAAGAACAGATCAATTATTCAGACAGGCTAATGAATTGAGCAGAGTAAAAACATTTGATTTCTAAGTGTCAATGTTTGAATGTTTTTCACACACTCCCAGGAGGAAATCAAAACATTGGGTTCTTTTACCAATTTGAGGTTGTATGATGTTTTATTTGTCTGTTTTTTTTGTGGTTGTTTTCAACCCCTAATACAAGGAAATTTAATGCAAAAAAGATATTTTTCTATATTGTAGGGAGACAGCTGAGACTGAGATTGTGTGAATATAATCTTAAATTCATTTTGGCAAACATATGATTGTTATTAATCACTTAACCTAGATACACATAATTCCTGGATGGTCTAGTTCACTTAACCTTCTGAACCTGCTAGAATGTCATTTGGCAATCTAGGGGTTTGATAGGGGAAGTGTCCAAGAACAAATTAACATTGATCAGTACAGATGCCTGATGGACACAAAATGATATATGAATATATGAACACCATCAGCTTTTAGTGGCAGTATGTATATAGAATAAAGATATATTGTATATAAATCCCAGGAAATACTGCTATTGTGCATAACCTTTGTGCGATTATCTCATATTCATGGTTTATAAATTGCTTATTTAAAAAAAATATTTTATTATATAATAAATAAAGAAAATATTAATGCAATTGAAAAATTACATAAAGATGGTACATAACTTACTGATCAACATGAACCTGAAAAAAAAATCACAGACAATTCTGAGGTATTGCAACAATGACGGGAGGAAAGTAGATATACACTTTCAACAGAATATCAATTTATAAAATTAATCCAGCAAGCAATGATAATGTCCCTTACTCAGGTCTGTGATGATTAATGGTTCCTGGTGTCCATTTATTCTTAGTGAAATCATAGACACTCTTAAACTGTCATTTGGTTTCTTTCTTAATTTTCCATATTCCATTAGCTTGAAATGCGATGAATATATATCATAGTGCTAAAATTCCCTGTTGAGATGCTATCTGCCATGTAAATGAATGTGATGTGTTTGTCACTGTCAACCATGACTGGGTTGACTTACCACCACTATTCATGAAAGAGAGCAGCCATTGTTTTTCTGTGATTGATGCTGTTGTCATTGGCATCAATAATGCAAGTTTTGATGGTTCGACTTTACCAGCAGATGCAGCATTATCTCCCAAGACTGCATCATTGTCAGTGGACTTTTTAACTATCTCAACCATTTGTTTGGCTCCGAAGATAATTTTTCCAACATGTCTGCAGAACCCAAAGATATGTGACAACAATATCACATAGTTAAATCTACCATCTTTTGCTTCATAGAAATAATACTGATAACCATACACAGACTCATCTCTAAGCATGTCAAATGTGGGATCAGACACATACTTGAATATTTTTATTATATTCCTTATGAGGTGGCAACAAATGATTCATGATGAATCAGCAACGACAATGGGCCAAGCCACTCCCTGTTATTAGATTTGCAGTTTTATTCCAGGATTCTTCACCTGCTAATTCTTTCAGGCGTTCATTGCAGATTGATTTATTATTTTACTTACACTTGCTGGCATCACTTTGGTGCTGGTAAGTTTTATCGGCTGCGGTTTTCATCGTGTCAATCATGTGAGTCGATCTCAGATCGTTGAGAGTGCTTTACCATCAACATTGTTGTTGTTGTGGGGCTTAATGCCATTTTTCAGCACACAATAGGCTATACATGGCAGCCAGTATTAATGGTGGAGGAAGAAACCGGGAAATCCGCGGAAAGAACCACCAACCCACAAGAAGCTACTGGCAAGCTTTCTCACATCAACATTTACCATCAACATCACCAATGGTGCCAATAGCCTTGTCAATAACAACATCAATGGCTTTCATTCCTAATTGCTTTGAAAGTAGGATTGCTTTTTGGGGCTACTTTTTTAAATAGACCTTGAACAACATTGCTGAGTCCATCTTCGTAGATACCTTTATATGTTGGTACTCCTGAGTTTATCACCCTGACCATCACCGATCCAGGTTGAGCATTGTGTATGATCATTTTATTTTGTTATCACTCATCAAGTTTCTTATCTTACTGCTGTAATAGTCATCATTAATTTCAACATTAATTTCATCAATAGGTACATGATAAACATTGGTGTCCATGAAACAACCCGTAAATAATCACTGACAAATCACAGCTGCTTTATTTATTTTGGGAGTATTATTGCCAGCTCGTCTTCCACCAATCAGAAAATTTCTAGTCAATCAACATCAGTGAGAACATTATTAGGACAAAGTTTTTATCAGCTCAGGCCACTTCCTCAATTGGCATGACTACTTCCAGTTGTTTTGTCATGGAGTACTTTTGATGCAGTATGAGTATTGTTTTCTTTCCTTGTTTCATATCTAGCTCTTATGCCTGATTTTCTCCTTACTTTTGCTGCTTTTTCAAGTTTTTCTTCATGTCTTTGTTCCCTTCCTTGTCCAACTTGTTTAATATACTCATCTCCTGACCAGCGAAGAGTTCAAAACTTTCATCATCACCTGACTTGCGCAGAAGTGGAAGCAATGCGATCCACATATTTATACCAATCATCACACTTTTTTAGACCTTTTTCATCAAATGCAACAATTTCAAGTATTTGGTATTGATCCTTGACAGATGCAGTACCTTCCTCAGTAAATTTATTTATCATAACAATTCCTACTTTTAGTGACTGATCTCTTGTTTCTGGCTGTTTCTGGTGTAGTACAATTGTTCATATGACCGATCTCAACATTAGCTTTGACAAAACCTTAAAATAATTTTGGTTGAGTACCTGTTATCTCTTGAACAACTTTTTAAGTACTTTGATTCATTCTGCTATTGTCCCAGTTGTACCAGCAATGAAAGAAGACCTTAAGTAGTCTATGTGACCAATTTAAACAAGTCTGTATCACCTTCTGCAAATTTTACTTGAGCTCTCTGATGTTGTAGTTGCTGTTTGAGAGAATCATGGATGGGAAGTTATTTCTTAATTGCCTCTAGTCACTGTCAAGCTAGTTTAGATGTATGAAATTCCAGTTAAAGCAAAATCACTCATTGTTATTGATATAACAATGATTTAATTATATCACCTATTTCCACCATGATTTTCCTTTTTCTTACCCCAGTAAGAAGGTTCGGCTTTTAAAATCATTAAAACATCGATTCACCCCCAATTATTTTGGTCAAATTTTTCGCCAGCACTTTCCCCGAAGCATTATTTTTACAAATCCTACAGTGAAGTTTTCTGTGCCCTCACATCAGTCACCCCCACCCCTACCTTGTATGGTCAACTTTGCAGTAAGCCTTATTTTGCCCAAAATATTTAGTCTTTTAAGCTTTCATCCTCAGCCTCCCTGACCTTTCATGGACAATTTTACTATAAGCCTTATTTCCATGAAATAAGATCTTGAATGTTTGGTCTGCTGCTACAATTCTATAGGTTCCATAAAATTTAATATAATCACATAAACAATTTAATATAATCACATGAGCAAGTAAAGTAGGTTACCGTGACCTAATGTTCATGCATATGAATAATGACTGCATATGAATAATGACTGCATATGCAGTTTGAAAAGTGTCAGAAAAATTTAAGATAAACACAAAAATGAATGCCACATCAATGTGACCCACATTTGCTTGAGATCAAAAGTATTTGTCAGAATCAATATACACATCGACGTTCAAGACCTGAACATCAACAATGACAACAAAAAAACAATAATAATCGTGCTGTTGCATCTCTAAAACATATTCTCTGCAGTCAAGACAAAACATATAAATTACCATCCAATTCATCCTCATCAAATCTTCCAACTGCACTGGAATATCCTATAAAAGATAAAAGATAAATAGTATAAAAGTACAGAATCAACCACTTTACTAGCATGCCATTACAAAAAATTTTCCCTCCTATTTAAAAGTGTAGGAATTAAATAGGAGGAAAAGAAAAATGAATACCAGGTGAAACATATATTGCTTTAATTAATGAGGTTAATTAATGAGGTTTGCACTGCACCTTACATCTTACCTTTATTGGCCTCCAATTAAATGACTTCTTCTTGCTTTCTAAAGTATGTGAAGATATATTTTACAGTAGGACTGTGATTTAGTTATGACCCAGAGGCAAGTTCCATGACAGCAGTGGCAGACACTGGAGCTAATGCCAGCTATATAAATAACTTGGCCTTCACCAGCTGAGAAAATGTATATCTAATGATTATAAATGTATATCTGGTGATTATAAATGTATATCTGATGATTATTGAGTAAAGGTATCAATGGTTTCCAGCTGGTGATCTCAGCAGTTAAGGACAGGCCAAGGAACTTAGCTGTTTGCTTAAATCCCCTGCAATTTAAAGTGGGGATAGGAACCCCCATTTCTAAGTTCCACAGAGGATTACTGCCCAGGGGTCAGGGAGAAATAAAGGGTATATTGTGGGAACCTCAATGGTTTCCATATAATTGTCCTTGGACTGGGATAGGTGGGATGAATACAGACAAAAGGCCATAATCCAAGGGTAATGTTGATTTAAACACATGTTAACTATCTACTTACATGATATTCCAAAGATAAACACATGTATCACAGCAAATATGAAAAGAATTTTATAAAACATGTTGAAATTATGGGGTAGTCTTTGGCTTCCTTCAATTTGGATGGAATTCATTTTAGTGAAAATAAAACAGTTCCCCACTCTATAAACTATAAGTGTGGCAAGTTTCATCAACTTCCCTACCACTAGTATCAGATAGTATATAATAGTATCAGATTGATGGGCATTCAAAAAACTTAAACATGCTGCCAACTACATGTCTGTCTCACATTCCTGACCAATTAAGGTCAGATAAACAAGTACTATGAAACCTGCCTTAGAACAACTCCATATAAAGGACACCTGATTACAAAAGACAACATTGCAAAACTCTTCTCTGTTTAAGATCCTAAATCTAAATCTCTCTCTCTCTCTCTCTCTCTCTCTCTCTCTCTCTCTCTCTCTCTCTCTCTCTCTCTCTCTCTCTCTCTCTCTCTCTCTATATATATATATATATATATATATATATATATATATATATATATATATATATATATATATATATAACTACATATAACTACAAGCACCTTATGTCATTTATAGTTAGGTGTATACTCACACCAATGTATAACAAACATTCAGAAATCAGTATATAAAAAAAGAAGAATAATAGTCTTTCTGAAGAGGCAATTTTTCTGTGAGGATGACTGTATATTTATGTACAAGGATGACTGTATATTTATGTACAAGGATGACTGTATATTTATGTACAAGGATGACTGTATATTTATGTACAAGGATGACTGTATATTTATGTACAAGGATGACTGTATATTTATGTACAAGGATGACTGTATATTTATATAGAAGGAACTAATATATCTGGCCTGACCTTTATTCAAGTAATGGTGAGCATATCAAAGCACAGGTACTCAACGCGACCCATTCTGACATTGGACCCTCCCTGTAATACTCTTATATAGTAAGTTCCATAAAGTTCCCCATGAGCCTGGAAAAACACACCCTATGCTATTAGAAACACCCATTTGGTTGCACTTACACTGCCCATTATTATTAAAAACACCCATTTGGTTGCACTTACACTGCCCATTATTATTAAAAACACCCATTTGGTTGTACTTACACTGCCCATTATTATTAAAAACACCCATTTGGTTGCACTTACACTGCCCATTATTATTAAAAACACCCATTTGGTTGCAATTACACTGCCCATTATTATTAAAAACACCCATTTGGTTGTACTTACACTGCCCATTATTATTAAAAACACCCATTTGGTTGTACTTACACTGCCCATTATTATTAAAAACACCCATTTGGTTGCAATTACACTGCCCATTATTATTAAAAACACCCATTTGGTTGTACTTACACTGCCCATTATTATTAAAAACACCCATTTGGTTGTACTTACACTGCCCATTATTATTAAAAACACCCATTTGGTTGCACTTACACTGCCCATTATTATTAAAAACACCCATTTGGTTGTACTTACACTGCCCATTATTATTAAAAACACCCATTTGGTTGCACTTTCACTGCCCATTATTTATTTGTAAGAATTAGGAAATCTGTACTTATTGTTTTAAGTTAATTCTGTTTCTTGCTAATATTAAGATTTACTGAAGGTTACTCTTGTTTTGACATTAATCACATTCAAAAAATTTTAAACACTGATATTATTCCTTCATTATTATCCCTTCTCTGATGCCTCCCTTATAATACAGGTTTGGTCATGGATTCCATAAAACTGGTGGCATTTTGTTCCATTACTATAATCCCCTCACCATTGCCCCTCTTCCAATACAGGCATGGTCATCATTTTCTTTACCCTATAACCCACAATTATCTATGTGCAAAGTTTGGTGGTAGGTAACTCCATAGTTATTGTGTGGAAACAATTTTCTTCTTTTAACCAGTGATCCTGACTGTTGAACATTTCACACACACACACACACACACACACACACACACACACACACACACACACACACACACACACACACACACACACACACACACCGAAAAAGGACCTTAAAGGGTTTCTCTTTTCTGCAAGTTGAAATGTCAGTTAAGATTTATAATTGATAGCAGTCATTGTACAAAAATGATATCCTCAGACAAATGGATGGGTGGATGGTTAGACATAACAGTTCAACTGCTACCTTTTTCTTCCAGTAATTTCAATTTTGTTCCAGTAATTCCCTTTGTTCCAGTAATTTCAATTTTGTTCCAGTAATTCCCTTTGTTCCAGTAATTTCAATTTTGTTCCAGTAATTCCCTTTATTCCAGTAATTCTCTTTATTCCAGTAATTTCAATTTTGTTCCAGTAATTCCCTTTGTTTCAGTAATTTCAATTTTGTTCCAGTAATTCCCTTTGTTCCAGTAATTTCAATTTTGTTTCAGTAATTCCCTTTATTCCAGTAATTTCCTTTGTTCCAGTAATTTCAATTTTGTTCCAGTAATTCCCTTTGTTCCAGTAATTCCCTTTGTTCCAGTAATTCCCTTTGTTCCAGTAATTTCAATTTTGTTCCAGTAATTCCCTTTATTCCAGTAATTCCCTTTGTTCCAGTAATTTCAATTTTGTTCCAGTAATTCCCTTTGTTCCAGTAATTCCCTTTGTACCAGTAACTATAGGGACTAGACTTTGATGGAACATAAAATAAAAAACCAGTCTGGAATTTTGTATCACTCAAATATCTAAATAGTATAAGATCTTGATACGTTCACAAGACAAACAGCCTGAACATTCATACTCTATTTTAAACATGCATTTAATATTTTAAAAAGCACAATCTTATTACATATTTGACAGAACTGATAATTTGCTTTGTCTTTTAATGAGTAATTTCAGACCAATCTAATTCATAGTCCTCATTTTCTAAACAAAAGGATATTCATGAAAACTGACCTGATTATTTATACATCTATGTTTACCTGGGAATTATTGAATAAATATAAATATGTGTAAGGAGGATATATTTATGATAATGTTGTTGTTGTTGTAGGTTTAACGCCATTTTTCAGCACACGATAGGCTATTCATGGTGGCCAGTATTAATGGTGGAGGAAGAAACCGGGTAAATCACCGGAAAGAACCACAGACCCACAAGAAGCTACTGGCAAGCTTTCTCACATATCCACATTCGCCGAATCCTAGACTCAAAACACACACAGACAGAGGTGAGATGGCAGTGATCCGTAACGGACATCGCTTTAGACCACTCAGCCACTCAGGGCCCCTATTATGATAATAATATATTAAAAT
The DNA here is from genome assembly GCA_016746295.1 of Potamilus streckersoni. Classification (NCBI taxonomy): domain Eukaryota; kingdom Metazoa; phylum Mollusca; class Bivalvia; order Unionida; family Unionidae; genus Potamilus; species Potamilus streckersoni. The sequence goes on along the minus strand of JAEAOA010000745.1, from coordinate 2,105,143 downwards.
TCTATGGTCTTAAACTAAGTAATAGAAAAGATCAAATACCAACAAACTTTGCAAAATTCAACAAATAATTTATTCCTCTTCAACAGAAATTAAAAATTTGAAAAAGAACTTAAAGTAATGCAAATGAAAGGTTTTATCACCAGTCCTAATGAATAAAGATCCAAATAACAGTGAAGGTGCTGATGTGCATATAGTCTTGAATGTAACGATGTGTAAACATTCTCTCTAAGAAGCACAATAATATAATCCAAGATATTCCTTATTCATGTCTCTGTCCAAGAATATTACTGAGCACTTTGTAATTCTAGATAATAATAAGTTGAATAAATAATTCCAGCCCAAATGAAATATTGAACTCAATAATAACACTAATTTCTACGGGGGCCCTGAGTAGCCGAGTAGTCTAAAGTGCTGATCATTACAGATCACTGCCATCTCACCTCTGTCTTCATGAGTTCAAGTCCAGACTTGGCTAATGTAGGTAAGTGAGAAAGCCTGCCAGTAGCTTCTCTTGGGTCAGTGGTTCTTTCCTGGATTTTCCAGGGTTCTTCCTCCACCATTAATACTAGCCACCATGTATAGCTATCTTGTGCTGAAAAATGGCATTAAACACTACAACAACAACAACAACAACAACAACTAATTTCTGCTTCAGATGTTATTGCAGGAATGAGTAATTTCTCAGGTAAAACAAGATTATAAAGTATTTCTAGGTCACAATTAGCATTTTCTAAAAAAGACTATTACTTAATAGAAATTTTCTACTAGAAGATTCTATTACTAAAATTATAATAAATAACATGAGAAACATAATGTCCTTGCCTTAGACCATGATAATGAACCTAATATTTAACCCACACTCTTATAAAAGTATTTTGCTAACACTAACCTCTTAATGCTGAGTGCCAAGCAAGACAGCTGTTAGTATCATTTTTGAAAGTCTTTGGTCTGACTCAGCCAGGGATTGAACCTGCAACATCGCATATCTGAAGCAGACACTCTAACCACTAAGCCACCTGAGCAGTTCAAAAATGTTTTGTACAAATATTATAATGTCATTATATTTTCATATAGTCAGTAATTTCATTAATGAGCATTTAAAGTTTTCATGATTTGCTCATTAGACATTTACCGGTACACATTTTGTGATTATATATCTGTATGCATGTATGCAACTTTTGTGCATCAAGCATTTTTGGCACTCATCCAAATTTTTATCTAGGACTCAAATGCTTACCCATATATGTGTCATCATCAGTGGCAGGGCCTTCCTTTGTATCTGTGAAAGATCCGAGGCCTTCCTCAAAGTTATAGTTGAACAATTGACCTGAAATTTACAAAATACACAGGTCAGTTTTTTTCTAATGTAATGCTGTTAGTTTTATCCAAAACAGATAACCACCTTAATCATTTAGACACTGAATGACTCATTCTTACTTCTTGTTTGTTATGTTTAATATATATATATATATATATATATATATATATATATATATATATATATGTATTTTCTACTACTAATTTCGAGCCATGTATTTTCTACTACTAATTTCGAGCCATGTATTTTCTACTACTAATTTCGAGCCATGTATATGTATATGTATATATATATATATATATATATATATATATATATATATATATATATATATATATATATAATGCAAAATATTTTGTATATTAATGTTACAATTCATAGCAGAAGTATTTGCATAATACATGTAATATCATCTACATATTAAGGTCCTACATTTAAAAACTGTCAAAGTTTTCACCAAAATGAAAGGAAGGATCACCTAAAAAAAACAAAACATATAAACACAGCCTGAAGCATGTTTACCAGACTTGTGGACAATCAGAAAAAATTTCCATATCACTGGAACTATTAGTTTTGAATGGTTTGGTAAAACAATGCTTTGTATTTTAAATATTGAATAAAATAACTTGAGAAAGAGAAATATGCAAATAAAAACTATAACCACTCAAAATAAATATTTTTGAAAGTAAAAAAATAAAATTATTTATGATGATCTGTAATACTGCAACATCAAATAGCTCTCTATTTTAAGTTTATGTACTACACTAATCTGTGATAAATACCAAGAATCTTTTGAAGGGACCCTCCACTGACTGAAAATAATTTTCTGGAATCATAATAGGACCATTTTCTTCTATTTAACAGATGAGTTTTGAAACCATTTCTGATATTCTTGAATGATAGCAAGATTTTCAAATTGACTGCTGTGGTGGTACTACATTCATCAAAGACCAACTAGACATGATCAGAATTCTTTGGGCAAAAACTTCATGCCCATCCATTAAGGAGTAGCGATACAAAGATTTTCAAAACAGCCATCATGGCAGCCATAGTGATCCTGGATTGGTACTATTATCATTTAGAATCAATTCGATATCATAATAGACTCCATTTCAATATGGCCATCCACTGGAAGATGTGGCAATATCAAGATCTCAGAATGGTCATCATGAATTTGTAAAGTTTTATGGCATTATCCTGCATATAGTTTCTTAAATGTAGTAATATCAAACATGTCCAGACAGATGGACAGTTGACAGATAATGGACAACAGGCCATTCCATAGGCTCTTCTGATTTATGACTAGTGGAGGTAAAAAGAAGCATGCCTACCTTGCCAATACCAGCTACCAACTGCTCCTATCAAGAGTTGCTTCCCTTGCTAAAAGGTAACAAAGGTTAACATGGATATGAGAGTCATGACATGAAGAACATCACAATTGTTTTGGGTATTTGCATTTCATAAATCCCTAGATTATTTAATTTCTTTGATTGGTGTCTTTTACATCTTTATCAGTTTTACAACGAACAAACAAAACATTATGTGATGCAATTATTCAAACAAAATTGAGGAAATATACTTTGTCCTGTTGTTAAAAGTACTGACTCTGATTCTGATTATCATTCAAACTAGCTTTACAAGCAAAGTATGAAAAAGAGCTGAACTACAATTTTCCAAAGAACGCAAAAAGGGCCCCACTAACTACAATTTTCTTACATTAGGCCTTAAATAGAAGAACTTGCAATAGAAAACCAAATTAAGAAGAAGATGGGAATTATGGAGTCATCACAGTACTGTGATGATGTCGAATACTTGAGATCAAAATTGAAGAACTCACTGATACAAGCAACATCCCTTGTAAAGACAGAAAGATGAACATCATGGGCCGTAACTTGATACAAAATGGCATGGAATAAGTAAAATCCATAAAAGGCACATCTAGGTCTAAGACACAAAGTTCATTACCAGATTTTGTCAGAATACATTGAATAGTTCTTGAACTTTGTTGATTGCCATCAATATCCATGTGAAATTATTCGTCATGCGCCATAAAATTATCCAAAATGGAATAGACACTACTTAAACCATAAATGTCTATGATGCAAATTATCCATACCAAAATTGGATAAGAATATACTGAATAATGGTTGTGCGAGGCTGTTTACAGGCAACATCCCAAATAAAGTTATTTGTAAAGAGACATAAGTCCATCCACACCAGAGTTAATTAGATAAACTCCATAAAGAGAATGATTGCTGGTTACAAGGATCTGCTGTAATGGAGATTAAAGGTTGATGGCAAAAGGGCAATCATTCTGTCAAAATTGGATAAGTATATATATATATATATATATATATATATATATATATATATATATATATATATATATATATATATAGGAGTAATAAGCAATTCATCTACCAGATGGGATCCAAATATGTGCCAGGACTGCACAGTTTTGATGCTTACAAGAAGTGTAAACAAATGGACAGATGAACTGAAGAACTGATGGACAGATGAAGAACTGATGGACAGATAGAAAAGTTGATTGCAATAGGTCTGCCACATTTCACTGTGGAGTCCTAACAATAAAATTTGACATCTAAAACATTATAATTATTTCATCAATGCAAGATATTAATTTTTTTAACTGTCCACATTTTTTATTTTAAAAAGAAAACTAATAAATAAAAATTTAAGATAACTAATTTCGTTATACAGACATGACTCAATTAGATCAGTTAAATTATGGTACAAACTAATAAAGTGAAAAGTTATCCTAAGAACATAGCCTATTCAACAAAGTTTTCTAAAATTCACAAAACTGCCAACAATCTGAGAATAAAATTCCATGCTTTCTGAAGCTAATGCACAGAAATGTTTGTGCTTGTTAAATTGTACATTTTTAACATTTATATAGCAGACGACATATTCACTCAGTTGAGTCCAAATGCAAAAAACACACAGACCTTTATCAGCCACCACAAACTTTGTTGCCAGATCAGGGGCTTTATTGTCTGGTCTCTTCTATTGATGACTCATTATTTAATTAATTCACCAACAGATTTTGATCTATGCAGTTTGACTTATAAGTGTATATATGCAGTACTTTTTTGGAAAGTTATTCTCTACCTATTTGTAATACCTGAAACCTATCTGAAGCATCTGAAAACAAAATTATAAACACCATCTTAGACAATTAAATAATTTGGGGGAAAAGATATTTCTATGGTTACACTGACTATAAACATGAAATTCACAGGTATGCTGGAAACTGTGTTGAAGTATTCAATGAATCAGTTAAGATACTTTAATTACCTCAAATTTATTTATCACATAATATATTTAGTTGATAATATTGGTGGGTGAAGGATGCAGTCGTGCATTTCTAAATCCATTCCTCTAGAACATGCACTAAATTTACAAATATGCACACACAAAAATGTACCAAGCAGATCGCACCAAGATTTAAAAAAGACATGCAACCATAGCATGAAAATGGAACTACTTAATATATAATTTTTTCTGCCATTTAAAAAAAACAATCTGGCAAAATATCTGCCTTAAATTTTCAGAATTTTTCAAAAAATATACTTAAAGTGAGACTTTTTTCTCTTGTAAAAAACTGTTTTTGTTTATAGCTGTTCAAACACTTTACATATATTCAGTAACACTTATTTTCAGATAATCACATGGGAAAATAAAATCTGGTAGGTTGGGGGAAGATGAAATAAACAAAGGAAGAAAACAATTTAAATAAAAGCTTTAAAATAATTCCAAGTTCCAACTTGAAAATGTTAAATAAATTTTCTTTATGTACAATAAATTATGATCATTGAATTAGGAAAACGAAAATGATTTACAAAGTCAAAATCTTGTATATTTATAAACACTGTTGAAATAAGACATAATCAAGAAATCATATTTCAAGATTTAGGACAAAAAAACTGCTTGGAGGTGACACTGTTTCCTTGTAATGGATTTAGTGATATGAATATTCATTTGCTATGCAAAACTTGAAATTAAATCTTCCAAAACATTTCTGTATTTCTAACTTTACAGTGGATTGAAAGCCTTTTTCATCTATATAAATAGCTCTATTACATATAATTATTGGTGAAAATAACTGAAGCAAACATTAAATGATTCTATCAATAGATACTCAAACTCTTTCAAACATGATTTAAAATCTTCAAAATTGAAATATTGTTTTGGACTAATAGAATTGTGGTGAAATAAGAAAGACCTTTGGATGTATCACATATTGTAACAGACATATTTTGATATAAGTAATGGAAAATCTATTAAATCAAAATATTTTAAAATATATATATTATCTGATTACAGCTGGTAAAGCCAATAAGGATCCTCAAAGGCTCTAATGCTGTACTCGCCAAAAAGAATTTCCTGGAATTAAAGATAAGACCATTACATTCTTTTAACTGCTGAGTGGTGAAACTATCTTTGAAATTCTTAAGCAATGACAAGATTTGAAAATTATCTGGACATATGAGTTGCCAGAGTGAAACCATTTTAATTTAGGACCAACTAGACATCATAAAAAGTCTTTTAGGAAAAACCCCATATTGATATAAGTATCTATTTAGGAGAAGTAGTGGTAGATTTCTAAATGGCCAACTTGGAGACCATATTGATTGTGTCAGTAGCACTGTTCAGATTCAAGATCAACTACAAATTATAAGAAGTTATCTAATGAAAACCCCATGACTTTTTATTCAGAGGGGCCCTGAGTGACCGAGTGGTCTAAAGTGCTGACCGTTATGAATCACTACCATCTCACCTCTGTTTGCGTGAGTTCAAGTCCAGACTCAGCTAACATGGGTAAGTGAAAAAGCCTGCCAGTCGTTTCTTGTGGGTCAGTGGTTCTTCCCGGGGTTTTCCAGGGTTCTTCCTCCACCATTAATACTGGCTGCCATGTATAACCTATCTGTGCTGAAAAATGGTATTAAACCCTATAACAACAACAACACCTTTTTATTCAGAAGGCATAGTGATAACAGGATTGTCAAGAGTCTGGTGTCTATATTGGACATAACATTAGCATCATTTTCATTTAGGATCAAGCAGACGTGATAAAAATTATGGTGGAATTCCATCCCTATGTGATCTTCAGATCAAGAAATGTGGCAAGATTTACAACATGACTGTTGTCACACTGGATGTCAGACTGGAGCCATTTTTATTTAGGATCAACAAGACACCATAAAAGTATCTTCTGATGAAACTCAGATTCTGATATTACAATCCATTGAGGAGGACTCTATGACCAGTAGTGCTAGAAATGCAATCTGCCATATCAGTCAAAGTAAATTCAATTGATGCTTGACTAACATTAATTTTTTTTAAAAAAATTTAAGGTATCATTTTGAAAACGATCTTAAAAATATGAAAAAAGCATGTGAACAATACAACATCAATATTACATTAGCTTTTACTCATACTCAAAAGCACATCATGCATTATATCGTATATAGCAGAATTAAATTCCATATTAAATCTGATGCAGTAAGCACCAATTATATATATAACTACTGCTGAAAAAAGCCAAGAATGTCCAAAGGATAAATAGGTTGTAGATGAAAAGCATCAAGGTCAAACATGACTGATAATCAAAAAAGCACAGAATCCACACTTCAATATCAGCACAGAAACCACCCCAAGAAACAACATTCATTGCTGTAAAACCATGGCAACTTGTATATTCTGATGCATCTTCAACAAATAAATAAAATATCACAGACAAATTTCATGCTTGTGATTTTAGCTTTCAGTGAACCTATCTTAGAAAAACACATCCACATAAAGGGCAGCTGTATACAATTAGCAACATTAAAGAACCACTTTTCATTATGCCAAAACGGACATCATTCGATATATTTTGATAAAAGATCCATGATAATATGACCATCCATACAGGAGGAGTAACAATAACAAGGTTTATAATATGGTTGTTTTTGTGGATATATTGGAGGCATATCAGTTCCATTTTCATTTTTGGCCAAGTGAATACCATAAGAACTGTTTTGCTAAAAATCTCATATGAAAATGACCATCCATCTAGGATTTATACAGCTAGGCTTTCAAAATGGCCACCATAACGGCCATGTTGGAGGTGAAACTCATAATTTTAATTTAAAATCAACTAGCAACCATAACAAATATTTTGGTGAAAACCCCTTATCGATAGGACTTTCAGCTGAGGAGATACAGCAATAACACAAGTTTTAGGTTAGCTACCATGGGGGTTGTATTGGATGTTATATCGGCACAATTTTCATTTAGGTCCAACCAGATATCACAATAAGTCTTTGAGGGAAAACCCTGACGATGATATTACCATCTAGGTAGGTTTTCTTAATGGTTGACATTGTGGCCATATTGGATGTCACATTTTAATTTATGATCATTATGACATCATGAGAACTATTCTGATGAAAATCCCATGTCAATATGACTTTCTATTCAGGAGCACCAGTAATATCAAGATTTTCTACAAGGATGCTTTGGCAGCCATTATGGATATCAGACTGGCACCAATATCATTCTGGTTCAACTAGACATTACAGGATAACTTTTATTGTAAACCCTACATTGATATGACCTTCTATTCAGGTGGAAGCAACAACAAAGTTTTAAAGATGTCTGAACAGCACTAATTTCATTTTGGACTAACTAGATCTAGGTGTGTATGGGTAGGTCCTATGGGTAAGTCCTATAGGTAGGTCCTACAGGTAGGTCCTATAGGTAGGTCCTATGGGTAAGTCCTATGGGTAGGTCCCATGGATAAGTCTACAGGTAGGTCCCATGGGTAAGTCCTATGGGTAGGTCCTACAGGTAGGTCAGGTCCTATGGGTAGGTCCTATGGGTAGTTCATATGGGTATGTCCTATGGGTAGGTCCTATGGGTAAGTCCTACAGGTAGGTCCAATGGGTAGGTCCTAGGTGTAAGTCCTATGGGTAGGTTCTATGGGTAGGTCCTACAGGTAGATCCTATGGGTAGGTGAGCTTCAAATTAAAGTCTTTGCATGATAAAATTAAATAAACTTGAAATAATGTGTTCAATCCTGTATACAAATGTACATCTTCTCTAACAATACAAGTTATCCATGGTGATACAGCTGATGAAATAATGTAAAAAAAAAGTCAAAGACAAGGCCAAAATATCATGACACCCTATAGCAATGACAGGTTTTCGTACACAATATATACTCCAACACAAGCTACCATTGATTGTATGCAGAATGAATGTGACCCTCAGTTTGCAAATATATGCTGTGATTTTAATAAATCAATCTCATTTATTTTGTAAGGCACAACCACAAATAAAGTGTTTTGTTTTAAAACTGTTTTTCAGTTATATTTTTATGTTTTAGATTATTTAAAAAATTCTTTAAAACCTTAAATGTATTTTATCTCTGTATATAAAATTAGCAGACTCTTTTTTTAACAGTGGTTTCTGAACAATCAAAGTTCTGCTAAGAATAAAATTACGATGATTGTATTTGTCTTAAGGTTCATAAAAATAAAAGTAAACTTCCTTATCATCATTAAGTGATAGATTCTAAGAACATCTAAGTTATTATAATTTTACCTTTTACTATATACATTGCATGTTTTAAATATTTTCACTTAAACTTTTTTTAAATTTTTAGAATAAAAAACCAATTTTCTAATGATAACAATTATATAGGAATACATTTGGTTTTTTGGTTTCAGTGCTAAGAAAAATGTGACATGTCCCAATCCAAACCTTGGCTGCTTCAGTGTGTCCTTGAGTAACACACCTGGATTTTATTTAGCCAATTCTCCAAAGTGCTTTCAAAGCCATCCAATCAATAAATTAATCTTCAGTCAGTCTTAGACAGTGACACCTTTAATATAAAGGTCCATTCCGAGAGGTATAACACCCAATCTTTAATGGACTGATTTAATATTGTCTTATTGTCTTATTTATTTATTCATTGTCTTATTTATTTGACCCTTAGTTTGAACATTATGACCCAATTGTGTGTCCCCTACTCCAGGGACATGACCCAAGATCTGTTTTGTGTCAGACTCTTTTTCTTCAAACCTGTACAGGGTTACAGCAGAGAATCTTGACAATATCCAATTCAAGACCAGCAGGTAGCATTGCCTTGTCTCTGAGACAATGTAATCCAACAAATGGGTAGCATTGCCCTATCCCTAGGGTAAGACCAGACAATATAATCCAACAAATGGGTAGCATTGCCCTATCCCTAGGGTAAGACCAGACAATATAATCCAACAAATGGGTAGCATTGCCTTGTCTCTGAGGTAAGACCAGACAATGTAATCCAACAAATGGGTAGCATTGCCCTATCCCTAGGGTAAGACCAGACAATGTAATCCAACAAATGGGTAGCATTGCCCTATCCCTAGGGTAAGACCAGACAATGTAATCCAACAAATGGGTAGCATTGCCCTATCCCTAGGGTAAGACCAGACAATGTAATCCAACAAATGGGTAGCATTGCCCTATCCCTAGGGTAAGACCAGACAATGTAATCCAACAAATGGGTAGCATTGCCCTATCCCTAGGGTAAGACCAGACAATGTAATCCAACAAATGGGTAGCATTGCCCTCTCCCTGGGGTAAGACCAGACAATGTAATCCAACAAATGGGTAGCATTGCCCTATCCCTAGGGTAAGACCAGACAATATAATCCAACAAATGGGTAGCATTGCCTTGTCTCTGAGGTAAGACCAGACAATGTAATCCAACAAATGGGTAGCATTGCCTTGTCTCTGAGGTAAGACCAGACAATGTAATCCAACAAATGGGTAGCATTGCCCTATCCCTAGGGTAAGACCAGACAATGTAATCCAACAAAATATTATGTATATTATAGCCCTGACTTTATGATGACATGGGACAATTTACAGATTCACATCTTCAACATTAATGAAACAGTTTCAAATGTTTAAAAGCCTCCTCTACCCCCATAGACTGACAAGTCATATTAAAATCTGAAAACCATCTTGCAACTCTGCTGACCACTTCCAGTCCATCCCAAAGTTTCAAGTCTTTATCTTCAGCCATATAGATGAAAGACTGCATAATTAATTGATGAATGGACAGACATATGTTATCCCCATATAGTGTGAAAAAGGTAGAAAAAAAAATTAATACAGGCTGATGCATCTCCATGTATACACAATCGATTTTAATGAACTAATTCTAAACAGTAATCTACCTGCTCAGTACTTGGAAATAATCTTTTATTTTTGTAATTTTTTTTATGGTAGGAACTTAAATTGTCTGTTGCTTTTGTGTGTTTTTAAATTTTTAATTAACTCTAACAATCTGAATCTGATAGCACCATGATGTCTGCATTGTGGCAGTTTATAGTGATGTCTAGCACCAGAGCATCATGCATCAGACATACAGCATGATACCCAGTCACATTATCCTGACAACAGGCTGACCAGTCCTAACACTAACCTCTTAATGCTGAGCACCAAGTGCGGCTGCTGCTAGTAAGATTTTTTTTAAGTCACTGGTATGACTTGACGTGAGTTCGAACCCACAAACTCCTGCATCTGAGGTGAGAGTCTCTAATCACTTAGAGCAGCAGAGTGGTCTGCTCTTGTAATGTTTGATAGATTCAAATGTGTATGTATTCACCAGGTTTCAATTTATTTTTATTCTAATTATTACATTTTTTCACCTTTAATACAGTATTAGGTAATATTGTTTTACTTTTTATATAATATTGTTTCACCAATACTAGTAAGTAATATTGTTTTAATATATTAGTAAGTTTACTATTTGATATTTCTATCAAAGAAAAATCTTGAATCTTTACTTTTACAAAGACTTTGTGATTTTTGAAATAATTTTTTTTTAAACTTTGTTTCCATGATGATGATGATGGGAGTTCAGAGACAAAGAAAAAAAAGAAAAAAAGAGTTGTCACTCTTTTCATTCATACAGACATGGTAAAGCTTATGTTGTGCATAAATGATAAACTGATGTATGATTTGTCACAACAGACTCACTTGTGAAATAGCTACACTGAATCCAGCTTGACAGTAGCCCTGCCGATGGTAGCCCAGGTTGACTGTAAAGGGAGACAACCCTAAACATCAATCTAAAGCTACCAAACAAAATAAAAAAAGCACGCTAAAATGTCACAGAATACTGCACTGTTTCAAAATTTGGTCTTGACAGAATTCCAAAATTATTTGTTTTTTCCTCATAGGATAAAGTTTTTTTTATGTTTGTTCTGAATGGAATTCTAACAAAAGCTGGGTTGGGTCTTTTTTAAAAGCAGCTGCAAAAAAGCTAAAAAGGTACTGTAGGAAAATTCTAATTATTTATAAAAATCCCAGACTACCAGACTAATCAGAAAACAACTGTTAGTAGCAAAAAAATTCAAGTTAAGCAACATGTTAATATAAAGTAGTCCAATGTAACAATAAAAAATAATACCATTGTTTTGAAATATAAATCTTATTAGTAAAAGTAATACAGTAATTATTGTTTACTTCTAAAATTAAAATGCAATTTTTTTTTAAAAAAATTTCTTTGCTTAAGAACAAAAAAATCATTGAAAATAAACAGCATTCTGGACCATTATGCCAAAAATGTGAACAATTTTATTAACCAGTGTTTAAATGAAAATTTATTTAACAATGTGAAGAGCAAAAACAAAATTGCCATATCTTTTCAAAAATTTTCTATTCATGTAAAGTTTAAAATTGTTAGATTTTCCAATAATATAGTTTGTACCATTATAATAAATTAACACATGTATTTTACATATATCTTTTGGTGCTGATTTATTTTTTCTAAAATGTGCAGTATTCAAAAGACAATATCAGCACATGACAAACTCACAGCTTCTACAGCTAATATGACACAACAAAACTTTTCTCATTCAGGTACTCAATGTCTCCCAGTGAAACTACATCAATAAAAACAATTTTGGTAGATAATGATATTATTATTATTATTATTATTATTATTATTATTATTATTATTTTTATTATGTGGATGAAGATGATGCAACTGTTTATGATAATGAAGATAATGATGATGATCATAAAAAGGATAATACTTCTTTTAAATGATATGATGGCTCCTGTAGAATATACAGTGTGATGACATCTGTTTATACAGACAGCTTATTAAGCATCAATATGCATCAATTATATAAGTCATCAAATATGAGGCACCTTTCAAAGTCATACCTTATCAATAAATTTATATGCATATATCATAGAAGCTGTGCATTTGCAGTGCAGTGCTACTTATCTATGACTAAAACTGTAACATTGGTGAAAGAAATAAAAACTTTAATAACTTAATGCAATGCAATATAATCAGTTACCTCCCTTTGAATTTTAAGCCACATGATTATTTTTATCTCTAGATGTGTAGAATATAAATAGGTATAAAATAGGTATAAAATATATCCAATATGAAATAATTGTTATGGGTTTTGGATTTTATGATGAAATATAACATTGCTGCAGAAAATTTTAAAGTCAGAGATTATAGAATATGTTAAGAGAATCCTTTCAACAAGATTTTTTTTTTTTAAATAAAGGGAAATAACTCAATTATTACAACATAAACAGGCAACAATAAAAACTTGGTATGAACTTTTTTTATAAATTATAAATACATAAATAAATAAAGCTTATATATAATATGCATATGAATGATGACAAATACATTTCATATATATAAATACAATATTAAAATAAATAATAAATACATCAATTCTTAAACTATATATATATATATATATATATATATATATATATATATATATATATATATATATATATATATATATATACACACACAATGTCATGTTATACCTAAGTTACTTTAAACAAAGCACAAAAGAATGATTTTTGTTAATAAAAATGATTTCTGGCTGCTCTTTTTCTTCTGAATCTTTAAAAGCCATGGAGCCTGTTTATCAAAAATAGTCTACACCTAATAATGATGGGAAAAAAAAAACAAAATTGGTAGCACATTCTCTACTGCATTCTAAGGCTCACACCTACAATATAATGAATTTGGATCAGACTAAACTGCCATGAAAACTAGAACAACTACACAAGTTACACTGAAGCTAGCAGTATAAAAATAATGTTGGCATCATCTCCACATAGGTTTCAACCAATTTGATCCAGATAAAATCTGTCTACTTACTTGTCTCTAATTAAATCCAGACCTAGATATGGACATACCAATATGGTGCAGATAAAATCTGTCTATACACTGCTCTCTAATTAAATCCAGCCTTATGTATGGACAAAAACAGACTAACTTTTTTCTGTGGGGAACAATGACTACAATACAAGGAACAACCTAGCATCATCTTCTGTAGTGCAAAATACACAATGCTAAAGAAAATCAAATATAATTGTTTTTATTATTGGTCACAGGCATACAAAATTAATTTGAAAACTTTCAATATGATTTTTTATTTTAAGTTTTGGGAAAAACAATGTAAACTCAGATAAATTACAATATAGACTCAAGTATCTCTTTATCATAGACAATAATGTACTGAAGATGACAAAATTGTTAATCACTAAAAATACATAATGAATAAATAATTGTTTAGACAAATGAAAGACAGTCCTAAAATGATAAATGGAATAAAACAGTTATACATTAAAAGATGTGATAAAAAACATAGAGCTTGACTGGATTCCTGTAAACAATGATGGAAATTAAGGGTTAAATGAAAAACAACATAAAATTATAACAATTATTAATATTAATAAGATATAGTACTTTGATAACATCTAAAAACAAAACTATCTTTATGGAATTTACTGTTAACTAAGTTTTCACCACACATTTCTATTTTGGTCCAAAAATTACACCTTAATCCTGCCATATATATATATATATATATATATATATATATATATATATATATATATATATATACAGTCATTTAAATATAGGCAAATACTGTGACTATATTTCATTTCCATGGAAATATTTTTATTACTTATTCAATTGTACATACAAGTTCCATTTTTCTTCATACTTGAATATTTGTGGAAGTGTCTTTGATACCAATAAATTCAAACAACATTGTTCCTAATCTAATGTTGCATAATGTGCCAGCAGTCTGGGTCCATGTTATTTGTTTCATTGAATTCACCTAACAAAAATTTTGTAGACCCAGACCTATCCACATATTGTATGATGACATATCTGGCTGTCTGCAGCATGCATTTAGACTTGTTTTATAACTGAAAATATATTGTAAAGGCAAATGCATTTTATGATGTGCATTTAAAATGTGTGATTTTGTGGGAAACACATTATCCATAATAATTTTAACTTCACAAAATAAAAATGCATTCAGAGCAATGTGAGTACTGTGAGATAACATGCATATGTATACAATATGTTTACATATATAATAGTGTATTTCTCTAAAAAGCAAAGTAAAAACTATAAAATTAACATATATAAATACTTGCTAGTCCAATTAAAACTATTACCTGTTATGTGCATCAACAAATGTCCCAATTTTCAAGCAACAGATTTTGACCCTAATAATTGTATGTGCAATATGCAATCACTTATTGAGTACAACTGCAAACTATACAGACTAAAATTTGCCATATAATAATGCAAACTGTACAGACTGAAATCTGCCATATAATAATGCAAACTGTACAGACTCAAATCTGCCATATAATAATGCAAACTGTACAGACTGAAATCTGCCATATAATAATGCAAACTGTACAGACTGAAATCTGCCATATAATAATGCAAACTGTACAGACTCAAATTTGCCATATAATAATGCAAACTGTACAGACTCAAATCTGCCATATAATAATGCAAACTGTACAGACTCAAATTTGCCATATAATAATGCAAACTGTACAGACTCAAATTTGCCATATAATAATGCAAACTGTACAAACTCAAATCTGCCATATAATAATGCAATAATGCAAACTGTACAGATTCAAATCTGCCATATAATAATGCGCCAGCAGCTCAGGGTTTATGTGGTGTATTAGGAGTAATCAGTAGAATATTCAACACAGATCCTTAGCAGTTGATGTATGAAGCGATAGCAATACTGAATCCTTGCTGTTTGCAGTCAGACTCAACATATAAGTAAGCAAATACAGTATTTATTTGTCCTATAAATTATTTCCTGTACCAGCTAATTTAAATCAATTGTGTTAATAAAATATTTTCCACTTTATATTAGTTTGGATTCATGGTCTCTTGTTACCTAAGCTTGGATTCATGGTCTCTTGGAACCTAAGTTTGCAGTCATGGTCTCTTGGTACCTAAGTCTGTATTCATGGTCTTTTGGTACCTAAGTTTGGATTCAGTCTCTTGGAACCTAAGTTTGGATTCAGTCTCTTGGTACCTAAGTTTGTGTTCATGGTATTTTGGTACCTAACTTTGTATTCATGGTCTCTTGGTACCTAAGTCTGTATTCATGGTCTTTTGGTACCTAAGTTTGGATTCAGTCTCTTGGTACTTAAGTTTGGATTAAGTCTCTTGGT
Source organism: Potamilus streckersoni (assembly GCA_016746295.1). Taxonomy (NCBI): domain Eukaryota; kingdom Metazoa; phylum Mollusca; class Bivalvia; order Unionida; family Unionidae; genus Potamilus; species Potamilus streckersoni. Next base: position 2,089,263 of record JAEAOA010000745.1, on the reverse strand, counting down.
ACCTAAATTTGGATTCGTGGTCTTTTGGTGCCTACATTTGGATTCATGGTCTCTTGGTACCTAAGTTTTGATTCACTGTCTTTTAGTACCTAAGTTTGGATTCATGGTCTCTTGGTGCCTACATTTGGATTCATGGTCTCTTGGTACCTAAGTTTGGATTCATGGTCTCTTGGTACCTAAGTTTGGATTCATGGTCTCTTGGTGCCTAGCAGCAGCTTCCAGTACTCTTTGAGGTCATGATGAAGTAATATTAGCCAGGAATATTGCCTTCCATTATCTGATCCAAATTGCAAGTAGCAAAGTATCTTCATGCTTTGTGTACAAGAACAAAACAACTGACTTATCCATCTGGTATGAAACCACAGCCATATTCACCTAGTGTATTATCCCTGAGGTCCCCTAAAGAAAACTAGTCTTGATAAACACAGCAAGAACAAATTTTATTGCTGTCTCACAAAAGCCTTTCTTTTTTCAGTGTTTTAATTCCACTGGCAGAAACTGATATTGTAAATAAGTGAAAACAAAATTTATAATTTAATTTGGTATAAGTGTTGAATTTAAAAAAATTAAGCATTTTTATTAGTGCATGTATACTAAAAAAAGATTCATAATTATACAGGTGATTCATAATAGGATAGGTGTGCTAATTTCACATGATTCATAACTGTACCAGTGTATTAACTTATGAATCAGTTTAAAATATATCTATCAATTCAAAAGATACTGCCACTCATTCATCCAAAATATCCTTAATAAATCATATCAACCCAAGCATGTATTAAATTTCCTTCAACCAACATGATAATGCCAAGGATCAGAGAATAACACTGACTGACTTGATGGGTACAAGTTTTCTGACTCACAAACACTATTTATTATTATAAGGTTTTAATGTCTGGGTACACATACATAATGCAAATGTCTGGAATAATGCAACATACATGTAAAATAATATGTGCTGCCAAAAAATGCATTATCATTGGTTTAATTGTGCACCAAGGTTTTGAAAGTAGATTGCATTTAAACAGAAAATATTTGTTAAAACTTTGCTTAAAAATATTAACATTATTAAACATAAAAATGATGTTCACTTTAATGTCACTTGCACATATGTGGTCAGAGTCCTGAGTGCGCGCAGCATGTGTCAAGGGATATATATATATATATATATATATATATATATATATATATATATATATATATATATATATATATATATATATATATTTGCCTACAACTTTAATCATGCAAATGAAGCTGAAAATATGTTATAAGATTCTGTTCAAAACACTTTGTAGATATTAGTTTTAGTTTCAGACTGCTTCTCATACTAACTCTCCCATGACTGACTGATAACTGACCCACTCCCGCACCTGCAAAAAATCATGCAGGCACCCATGGTCAGAGTATCATCCCATGTGAAACTGATACCAAATCCAATGTCACATGTGTTGGCATAAAGTATCTTCTGATGAACAAAAAGTATCATGAGTTTAAAGTATCATATTAATTAGTCAATTCTTTCTTTGTGCAAATGATAAAAAGATTGGTTATAAAAGCACTGTAAAATCTTGATAAGGACAAAATATATTTTTACATAGGTCATGGTCCTATGAACATATTTATAAAAAGTTAGTCATGGTCATGTGCACATATTTTTAATAAGCCATGTATTTTTTAAATTAGTCAAAGTCGACAATCACATATATTTTTTAACAAGCTACTGCCAGTGAAATACATCAAACTACAAATTATGTAAAGTTTCAATATTGACATTCTATACAGTTTGTATTGGCAGATATTGTGGATGAGACTTCAGTATAACTGGGCAAGCTTGTGAGAACCACACACTTTCTGTGAGACCCCTATTTATTACAAATAACAACTGCATTTAAACTGTCTAAAGTGAATACATATCTTTTTGAGCAAAAATCCTTTTTCAATATTTTCTTGACTGAATCATGCATAAATACACATTGCCATGAGTTGATTTTATGTACTGTTGCATTATGATATATGTTCTGTGACATGACAGTGAATTTGTTGGATCCTATATGTTCTTAACAGCAAACAGCATAGCAGTGAAAATATCTATAGGGTGAAAAACTGTTTTCTTTCTTTTTTGTTCTACAATAGATACACACTTATTTTTCTTACAAAAACACCCAAAAAGCCCATGTGAACTTACTTTTCCTACAAAAACATATTAAGGTCAATGTGAACTTCTTTTGCTATAAAAGCACCTGAAAGGCCCATGTGAACTAAAAGGCCATGAAAGGCCCATGTGAACTAAAAGGCCCTGAAAGGCCCATGTGAATTAAAAGGCCCTGAAAGGCCCATTTGAACTAAAAGGCCCTGAAAGGCCCATGTGAACAAAAAGACTATGCAAACTTAATTTTCATACAAAATACCTGAAGGGCCCATGTGAGGTAGTTTTTATGACTTATCATCCAAATTGTATAGTATTCAACAAAATTTACCAATGATAATAAACCTAGTTAAAAAACCCTTACCTACTCACCTATTTTCATGAGTTGCATTTTAATTAATCTAAGTATAATCTTTACCATCTATATATTTATCTGTTGCTTTAGTATCCACATGTGTGTGCACCAAGACACTGAATTTGACAATGTATATATATATATATATATATATATATATATATATATATATATATATATATATATATATATATATATATATATATACACAAAAGTAACTGAAACAGAAGTAATACATCAAAGCATACACAATTACAGGTAAGTATTCATGTTAGAGTGTGACAATCAACAAGCATTACAAGAGTTATTCCCCATACATAAATAGTTAGTCCCTACAAAAGTACAGAGGTGAAAAAGCTTGCAACTGAACTGCTCAAACCCATTCCATTTTTCTTTCTTCCAAAAGCAAACAATTAGCCTCAATTAAATCTATGACCCTAAAGGGCTATGACCCAAAAGGGCTGTAATATAAAGGACTTGCCAAGAAATAGCCTAAATAACAATGTGCACATTCATTCCTTTGTAGCTGTCATGGCTAACCTCCCATTACAGTGTGTAATATCTGGGTGTTAAAGAGAGTTGTTCCCAAGCTACACTGTGTAAGATCTGTGTATTAAAAGTGGCATCATGCCCAACCCTGATTTACCTCCCATTTGAGTGTGTAATATCTGGGTGATAAAAAAGAAAGAGTTGTGCCAATGCTACACTGTAACAGACCAAATTTTTAGGTCAATATGCATGTATCTGTTTTGTTATTGTTAATCTCTGTAGGCAACATTTAGCTGGACACATGTACAATTAACTAGATTTATGCTTCATTTAAAAAGCCATAATGTACGAATTGGTTCAGCTAAAGTCATGAATTATTGATATATAATTAAGGGTTAAGTTTGTTTAAACTTACCGGAATGGAGTTCAATTCGAGGTTTGAAGGGAAACTGACAGTTGGGAAATTGACCAGAAAACAGTTAGTAGCCATTTGTTGTCAGACATATTACAGGAATTGTATGTTGTCCCGATTGGTTACGCTGTGGAAGGGAGTGTGGGTTCACACAAAAAAACTATCAGTTTAAATGTGCAGTAGTGGAATTTGCAACTGAGTCAAAAACTATCAGTTTAAATGTGCAGTAGTGGAATTTGCAACTGAGTCTGCATTTTTTTACAAGAGAAAAGAACATAAGAACTGAGGGCTTTGAGAAATTTAATGAGTAAATCTCACATAACAATTATCCCTGGGGGAAAATGATTGTCTGGACGATTTGACAGACACCAGAAGCTTGAAACACAATAGATTTGCGTAATCTTGTGTAATTAGTTGATACTACTATGATGATTTGTTGATTTTATTGCTTGTATTTGCATGTATTTGCAGGGATTTTTTTTTATTTGAGTCATAGATCAAATTTATTGATATGGTATACTTGTGTTGCATTTGTTTATCTGAGTCCTCACAATGATATTTTTCTTTATATGTAAATTGACGGCTTGCTAAGTTATAGTCTCAAATGTTGTAACGAATTATGTATCCTGAATTTCATGCTTATTCTCTGTAGGAAATTATGTATCTAGCATAACTGTATTGAGTTCATTTATCTGAACTCATACAATGATACTGTTTATTTATATACATTGATGAATTGTTGGAATGTAGATATTACAGGAAGCCATGGAAATAATCCTAATGAGTTTATTAAGTGTATTTATAAAACTAATATATGGTAAGGAATTTCATTCATTCTCATGTAATGAGACAAGTAAGGAATTAATGCCTCAGTCTGGTGTAAATGGCAATTAGCAGACCATTAGGCTGTGGAACTATGTTGTTTATTCTGTTATGACCAATTAGTCTACATAGCCATAGATGTCTGTTTGAATCTGAAAGAATTACATCTAACCTCGAGGGGTGAGACTAATGATTTATTCCTGTATAATGTGACAGAAGATTTAGGTTGCTTTTGTTTATATTTTTACAAGGTGTGATAGTCTTGGGAAGAGACACCTTTTACAACTCAAACAAGGGGCTGCCAGAGTAGAGGGCCGAAGAAAAAGGAGTGATACAGGAATTTTGAAAAGGAGAAGAAAGAGTGGAAAGTAGAGTGAAAATAAAAAGATTTACCAGTGCGGAGCCCAGAAGTACAGTCTGAGTGGACCTTTTGGATGGAACTGAACACCAGGTTATGAATCAATGCAAAACAGTGTTATTCGATTTCTCACTCAGTTAAATGATGATTTGATTCTATTATAAACAGAATCGGCTATTTTTATAATCTTATTTGCATTTTGAAATTCCTTGATTAACTTGATTCCAAAATAAAGAAGTGTATCTTTCGAATTGTAACATTTATATCATTTGATTGTGAAATTTTATTATTTGGAAATTTGATTAAATTTTGTCTTTATTTGTAACAGGGGCTAATGGTATTCTGTTCTATGCTCAGATTATTTATTTATTCCATTCATAATTTCATACTTTGTATTGACCTTACTCGATACCGAGCAAATTACACCGTTGGCAAACACCTCTAGATACGAAAGTCAAAACCAGTAAACCTGCCACAAATAAGTTGAGGAGGGGTTTACCACATACACTGTTTAATATCTGGGTGCTAAAAGTGGAGTCATGCCCAAACCTGATTTACCTCCCATTAGAGAGTGTAATATCTGGGTGCTAAAAGTGGAGTCATGCCCAAACCTGATTTACCTCCCAGTAGAGTGTAATATCTGGGTGTTAAAAGTGGAGTCATGCCCAAACCTGATTTACCACCCAGTAGAGAGTGTAATATCTGGGTGTTAAAAGTGGAGTCAGGTACCAGCTACACTGTGCTGACCTGGAAGGATAATTGATTTCTGATTCTGGATTTACCAACTGTTGTGAGTCAAAGCTAATCCAGAAATTCACTTGGCAGATCCTATTTGTGTCTGTGGTGATTAAAATTATTTTTGCCTCATGAATGAAGTACAGCCAGCCATAATAAGACAAGCATGTCAATGAATGTACTCTAATGTACTCCACACCAGTACAAGTGTTGCATAATCAGCTTTGTACTTATATGTGCTGAGTGAAGAAAAGGAGTGTTGGGATGTGATTAGGATTTTTAATGTAACTTTAAAAAAATTTCAGTCATATAGCTATGATGTCTGCAGTGTGGCAGTTTATAGTAATGTCTAGCACTGGGGCATCATGCCACAGACACGTAGCATGATGTCCCACCCAATCATATTATCCTAACACTAATCCGACCAGTCCTAATACTAACCTCTTAATGCTGAGCGCCAAGTGAGACAGCTGTTAGTACCATTTTTGTAAATCTTTGATATGACTCGACTGGGGATTGAACCCATGACCTCCCACATCCAAGGCCAATGCTCTAACCACTACCACTAGGCTACTGGAGCAGTTGAAGAACAGGAGAGGTTCAGAAATTAATTATAATCACTCGAAGCTATTTAACTGTTCATTCTTAGACTTTTGATATGGATGGCTGCAGTATTCAACTCCACAACACTGGTATTTTGAAATTGAATCAGTGAGGTGCATTCATGGAAAACTGTCAAGATTTTAATGGTAAATTTGACTGAGACATATTGTACAGTTTCCAATATACACTAAAATTGATTTTTATGAGAGAAAAAAATCTCTAGAAAATGGAGTTTATTTTGATGGATTGACAAGCACAGATGACTTTTAAATCGCATTTTACCAAGGTTATTCAGTTGAATAACTAACATCATCATTCTTCAAATACTCTATTTTTCTCATGATATAATCATACTGTTCAGTACCCCACTTTAAAAATCTCTTTAAAAAATAAGTGTCTAAAATCATCCCAACTCTGATCCACTCTTTTGTTTCCTGCCTTGATACACGTTTTTCAAATGAATGTTTGATAAATATTACTTTTAAATGTTTCTATTATACATGCACTTTGTGAAAAATCAAATACTACTCATAATTAATTTTCTATAATTTCATCACCTATTATATACCTGTACATGGTTGCTAATTTTGCTCATCTATATCACTCTCTTTATTCTTTGAAACTTTCTGGACTAATAAACCCATTCCCAGCTTTTAGCATTAAAAAGTCATTTCCCCCCTCTCCGCTGTCCCCTGGCTGAATCATGAGAATGAGTTTTAGTATAAAGTGGCATGTGTTGATGTGTAAACTGAGAGGAAAATATGCTGTCAGAATCAAGTTACTAATGATCTTTTTAAAGTGCAAACAACTATATACACAAATACAAGGAAAGCAACTGAGGAAACTGGTCCTTGAATAATTTCCTTCCTTTGAATCTATTATATAAACAGTACGATTACTTTCTGTGCATTAAATATAAGTAACTTTTTTCTTTTCAAGCCAATGAACCCTATCTTGAATAAAATTAATTCAACTTATTATCTTGGCCAAAAATATGTTTTCTCAAGAATAAATGCAATTCTACCACAACAGAAACAAAAACCACAGAAGAAAACCTGATGGATCTTAGACAGAAATGACCCCGGGGAGGGGAGGCCACTAGTGACCTCCTGTCCCCAAAGCATGTTTTATGGATTGAAATATGGAAGACAAAGAAAGTTGCATAGGACAGTGACCGATGGAGGGCTGTAGTGGACGCCCTATGTGAAAACTAGGCACAAAGAGGATTAAAGCTAAAGTTGGACCCTTACTTGGTGTCTGTATGTCCTTTGAACCTGAATGTAGCAAATACATGTTTGATTTTTCATATGATTATAGATGAGAATGGGTTACTCAGCTGGTGGTGTGTCTGACTTGTTTTCCAAGGGTCATGGGTTCAATACCTGTCTAGGGCAGCCTCAGTTGGAGCCTCTTCATGTACATGGGAAATATACTTTGATGTAGATATAGACAAGAATATCCATAAACACCATAAAAACCAATCAATCACATGACTATATTCTTTAGATGTGGCTGTCAAGAATACAGATCATAAAATTGTTTAATGCCTGACAGTGATAGGACTTCATTATTTAAATGCTGTTTTAAATTTTCTTTTCAACAATCCATGTGTGATAATTAAGTGTTTATTTATATTTTCACCACAAATGAGCTGAATGAGAAATGCATCAAAATATAGAATAAAGGGACATAAATGCTGACCAGACCTTAAATACATGCAATGTTTCACCTAGGGGCAAGGGACATAAATGCTGACCAGACCTTAAATACATGCAATGTTTCACCTAGGGGCAAGGGACATTGTGTTGGGGAAACAACAAACTATCAATTGGACAAATAACTATTTGCATTATACAGATGTTCAAACAAATACACCCAAGAGTTGTAAAAGGATCAGATTTAGGGAATAAGGGGCAAAAATTGAGGGAAACATGCTATCCTGTGAACAAGGTTTAACACTGAAATGTTTTCCTTATTTTTGGATGGTTTGAGCAATGCAGCTGCTACTACAGACTTAAGAATGGAGAACGGGATATATAAGTTTTCATTCATCAAAAGAAATTATTTCTCCATTTCAGCTAACAGTGACGGACATAATCAGTTTCAAGGGCACAAGCTTGCAAGATATTTTGACCACTTGTACGATGAACCTGGAACAAAAGTGTGCTAAAGAATGCTTGCACATATTAGTGAAATACAGAACAATAACTAGTGTTAGTGTAAACAGAAACAGCATGTTTCAGGACTTACATCTGTTAGTGCTGCAGAAAAACCTGATTGGCAGTATCCCTGGCGATGGAACTGGTCAGAGACTTGCGGTAGTATGTCCACCCCTACATGCCAACATGCAAATTGTGACCATCAGACAGAGGACAAATGGAGGACATTACAAACTGGAACCATTGTACATATATAGTCATCCCTACATGCTTATGATTAAATGTAAAGACTGTGTGGACATAACAATATTTAACATTTGGTCCTATCATTGGTTTATCCATGTAAGACATAACTCATAAGAATTTGGTCCAGGCATACATCCCTGTTTTGGTTCATTTGAAAATGAGGCTGTCTGAATAGGTCATTTGAAAACAAGGCTGTCTGAATAGGTCATTTGAAAACAAGGCTATCTGAATAGGTCATTTTTAAAAGCAAGGCTGTCTGAATAGGTCATTTGAAAATGAGGCTATCTGAATAGGTCATTTGATAACAAGGCTGTCTGAATAGGTCATTTGAAAGCAAATCTGTCTGAATAGGTCATTTTAAAACAAGGCTGTCTGAATAGGTCATTTGAAAACAAGGCTGTCTGAATAGGTCATTTGAAAACAAAGCTGTCTGAATAGGTCATTTGAAAACAAGGCTGTCTGTCTGAATATGTGAGCAAACAAATCTTTCTAGGAGTTTGTATGCTCACAATTCAAAATGGTATCAAGGATGTCCAGTGTGAAACTATAAAGTGGTCTCCTGAATACTATAACTTGGGTCCATTCTTTCGTTCTCACTTTTAGCACATTATATTTCATGACAGTGCATTCAAATTTTGATTTTTTATTTATGTAACTTGTACAAACTGTTAAAAAACTAATTAACATTAAAAATATTACAAAGTCCAGTTTATAACTCCAATATTATGTTTATCAGAAAAAGTAATCAGCAGTTAAAGAAACGTTTCTAATTTATAGTATACTTATTTTTAAATATTCTTTTAAATTACATTTTTATGGCTATCCATTTATTCTGAAAATCATGAATACATGATGAACCCACACAATTTCTCATTTTATTAAATAATTTTCTATTAATTGCAATGTTTTACAAATCTGACACCATTCTGTCTTATCTAACAGCATGCCATCTTTTATGACATATCATTTTACTTTCTCATGTGCCCATAAAAATCATAATTATTTCACTCAGCTCTCTTTTCTACCATGAATCTTTCCACATTTCAACTCTGAACTGTTACCTTTTGTCTACAGAGAACCTTTCATGTTAAACTTTGAACCTTTTCATATTTAAATTTTGAAGTATAATCTTTTTTCTACAGAGAACCATTCTAAATTTAAACTTTGCAAATTTTGGTACTCAAGAAAAATAAATTATAATTAATAAATGATATACAAAAAATTACAGACAATAATGTACATTTACTGGGAAAATCCATGAAATTTTCATGTATGAAACATTACGAGAACAGTTTTCTATCTGGTAATCCTTTTCAATGTCATTTCTTAATTTTGTTAGGATTCTAGTCACACAAAGCTGTTTTAAGAATTTAATAAACAAAAGCTCAAAACCATTAAAGCATTTAAAAGCTACACTTCTTCAAATGGGTTGAGGGGTTGTAGGTTCAAAACTGTCACAAAATTTGAAGGTAAAATATTAATAATTACTGAATTAAAATGTTAGAAGCAATTTAACACATTATTATTGTTAACCTTTTTGAAAGAAAAGCATCTTTCAACTCACAAATGTTTTCAAAGACCACGTTAGAACAGACAAGGTCTCCACCTTTTTCAAAGAATAAGAATAGCATTCAAATTTATTGTAATCTACTATTACGGATTTCTGTAACAATGTACAGTATATTATAATGTACTATACTGATCTTTGTAACAATGTACAGTGTATTGTAATATACTATTACTGATCTTTCTAATGGTGTAAAGTGTATTTTAATGTACTACAGTATACTAATCTTTGTAACAATGTAAAGTGTATTTAATATATGATTTTTTATTTTTATAACAGTGTACAGTGTATAATAATGTACTATACTGATCTTTGCATATTGTACAGTTTATTTACTATTACTGGTCTTTGTAACAATATACAGTGTTTATATAACATACTGGTCCATTTCTGACATTTTAACAATGTACAGCACATTTTAATGCATTAGTACTGATCTTTGTAACAATGTACAGTGCATTCTAATGTACTAGTAATGAACTTTGTATAAATGTACAGTGTACTGTAATATACTTACTGTTACTGATCTTTTTAACAATGCATTGTTATGTAATAGTACTTATCTTTGTATTAATGTACATTGTATTGTAATGTACTATTGGTGGCGCTCTACAGTTTCAGTTTCGTATTTAGCATAGGGTTAAAATTTTAAAGAAAAAGAGTTTCCCCGGGTTGCCTCACTAGTTATACTGGTTATTTAAAAGAGACTTTGTATATCTTAGGTGTTGTTCAAAGAACCTTTAATTCCCTTTATTTTGATGTATGATTGATGGGTGTAATATGGGTTAGAGAATATACAGCTTGGTCTTACTCCAGATGTGCACCTTTCAAAAACGTGCTAGCTCTACTTGCTCATTTTCCCTTCTCGAACTTCAGAGGTAAATTGTAAAAAAAAGAGCCAATAACTTTTTTTACATTTTATGTATTTGGTAATTCAGTCATTGCACTTTTAGAAGCTGGTATTATCTAGTTTGGCAAAATTTATTTTCCATATTTTAATAGCTGCCAAGAATAGTGTACTTTAGAAAAATTTAGGTTGATTTTTGGAGCACAAGGGAGCAGTCATTTTAGTTAGCAGTGTCCCAAGATCATTTAAAATTTCCAAAAGTACAATATCCAAAGAAATTTCATCCACATTATATGAAAGTAGTATATAGGTATGCCAACATTCTCTGCACTGTGCATGTTTAAAATGCAAACAACTTCACCTTACATACATCACTCTCTCAAAAGTACATAATAACTGGTGAGCGCCACCATTACTGATCTTTATAACAATGTACAATGCATTGCAATGCACTGGTATTGATCTTTGTAATAATATATAGTGTATTGTAATATACTGTTATTGCTCTTTGTAACAATGCACAGTACCATGTCAAGTTCTAGTAATGATCTTTGTAATAAATAGTGTATTATAATGTACTAGTCAATTACAGATTTTTGCAACCTTGTATATTGTATTGCAGAGTGTATTATAATGTACTAGTACTGATCTTTGTAATAATATGCAGTGTATAACAATGTACAGTGTAAGGTAATTTACTATTACCTATCTTTGTAATAATATGCAATGTATTATAATACACTATTACTGATTTCTGTAACAATGTACAGTGTATGGTAATTTACTATTATTGATCTCTTTAATAATATGCAGTGTATAACAATGTACAGTGTAAGGTAATTTACTATTACCTATCTTTGTAATAATATGCAATGTATTATAATACACTATTACTGATTTCTGTAACAATGTACAGTGTATGGTAATTTACTATTATTGATCTCTTTAATAATATGCAGTGTATAACAATGTACAGTGTAAGGTAATTTACTATTACCTATCTTTGTAATAATATGCAGTGTATTATAATACACTATTACTGATTTCTGTAACAATGTACAGTGTATTGGAATTTACTATTACTGATCTTTGTAATAATATGCCGTGTATTATAAAGTACAAGTCTATTATTGACTTTTGTACCAATGTACAGTACATTGTAATGTACTAGTCAATTACTGATATTTGTAACCATGTATATTGCATTGTAATTGTAATGTACTATCCTCAATGCATTTAACAAATTACAGTCAACTGTAATTTACTATTACTGACTTCTATAACACTGTACAGTATTTTTTTTAGAAAGATGGATAAAATGTGAGCATTACAACTAATATATGTCTCTTGCCATATTAACCTAAAAGTTTTCCTATGATAGTAAATCCATTCCATTTCAAAATTTGACCTTTGAAAACATTTGTGAGCAAGGGTAAAAGGACTTGATTGTCCAATTCAATTCAGGGGTGGAAACTAGGGTCTACTGGGTATATGCATTTATTTTAGCCATTTACTTCATCAAACAAATACAAATAATGTTAAAATTTATTAATGGTAAATAATGGTAAAATAACTTCATAACAAGAGTACAGTAAACAGCACTTTATATGCCGATATCATGTTTAAAAATCCTCTTAGTCAATAACTGAATGTTTTTAGTTAAAAAATGCATTTTCTTCCAACAAAGTGATTTGACCTATGACCTTTTGACCTCAGAATCAACAGGTTTCTTTTTTACCCTAGATACAAGGCCATGTCTGAGATGTAAAACTAATTTATTTTTGAGGAAACCATTTTTCTTGTTTCAGTTTGTGATCTTGACCTTTCAAATTTTCGTCTCAAATTTCAAAACTCTTTTACTTACCACTGGATCAAGCTATCCACGACATATGGCTGAGGTATATAATGTAGAACTCAAGTTATTGTGTTGAAATAAAATATTTTCCTTGTCAGTGACCCTGACCTTATAGCCAAAGTATAAAAATTAGTTACCTCCCCCATGACTATTGTCTATCAAGTAATATTCAAGAAATTAAGAACAAATGAATGTCTGCAACATTGTAAATTTAGTAACTGAGAGTTCTGTCAATCAACCTAGTCTGGTCCCCTGCAAATGCAGGGTGCATACTAAGCAGGGGACCGGACTATCAATCAACCTTACTAAGGGACTGACCATTTAATTTGGGGACATCCTAGGCTTTTCTTTCAAGCCAGGATTTTTATTTCTTACCTGAAGATAGAAGAAATTTCAACCAATATAATGGGTATAAAAAAATTTTTTCTATAAATGAATGCATAAATACTTTCTCAGATTCATTTAGGTCTGGACAAATTTTACAAAATAACTGCTGGCCTTTCCCCTCCATGATTAAATGGTTGGTCCCTATGTAGCTCCTTTTCCCATTTCACCTACAGCTCAGGCCTGATGGAGTAATTACTTAACTTTGCATTATCCAGTCACTGGGTCCTGTCTGGGATTACTCTCTCAAATTTGATAATTACAAATTTTCATCAGAGTTCTGTCATAAAAATGCTAAAATGCTAAATACTGTAAAAATTCCATATATTTACAAACTGACAGATTAATATATACAAAATACATACAATATGAGCTAAACAAAAATCTCACTTTCTAGTTTTACTCATATCTGGGAAAAAATTTCCCTGATTTAGAGCAATGTACCCATAAAATTTCATAAATTTGTAAACATAGGAAATATTTTCATATACTGAATACAAGGCATCAAGCAAATTTCAGAAGTACCAATTACAAGAGTATCAGGAACATCAAACAATTTGTTGCTTGTAATCTTGTAGTATATGCATCATAATTGCATTGAAAATTAATTACCATGGATGTATCATACCAATGGAATTTTACTACAGCATTTATATGAACAGATGATTAGGAACTTAAGGAGACCATACTGATCCTCTGGGATTTCACTGAGGTAAATGATAATAATAACTACAACTACTTACATGGCTCACCATGTCAAATTCTGACAATTTTTATTAGACCTCCACCATGTCCACCATTCAGACCTTGACCAGGGCTGTAACCCATGAGCCATTATATAAATTATATGACCACTGGAAAGCTGCATGTTTAAAGCTTGGTAACAATTTGCTAAAATATTACTGTAGTAGTATGTTCTGTATATATGTTTCTCACCCCTTCACAAAGAAACAACAGGAGGGTAGTTTAAACATATACCTTTCTCACATACAGTTACCATAGGAATGATCTGATGTACCAAACGATGGAGAATTTCCATCTTTAAGTTTATGAGAAAATAATAACAGAAAGATGTACAGACCAACAGAAGGTATCACAATGTCCCCACTAATGGGAGGGGGTAAAGGTATCACAATGTCCCCACTAATGGGAGGTGGTAAAGGTATCACAATGTCCCCACTAATGGGAGGTGGTAAAGGTATCACAATGTCCCCACTAATGGGAGGGGGTAAAGATATCACAATGTCCCCACTAATGGGAGGGGGGTAAAGGTATCACAATGTCCCCACTAATGGGAGGGGGTAAAGGTATCATAATGTTCCCACTAATGGGAGGGGGTAAAGGTATCACAATGTCCCTACTAATGGGAGGGGGTAAAAGGAACAAATTGTTAAGTCCAGAGAATATTCCATGGTCCACATGACTGACTGTTGATCCATATTTTACTGTATTTTCTTTTCTTCCAGCTGCAGGTCTTTAAATTAAGTTTGTCAATATGATGGACAAAATTAGAATAATGTTTATGCGGCATGAATGCCCATGACAGTATTAAGTTATTGTAACCCAAAAGTAAGTTACTGTAACTCAATAGTAAGTTAACAATTATTACAATATCTTACTATTGGGTTACAATAATTTACTATTGGGTTACAGTCACTTACTATTGGGTTACAGTAACTTACTTTTGGGTTACAATAACTTACTATTGGGTTAAAATAACTTACTATTAACTTACTCAATAGTAAGCTATTGTAACCCAATAGTAAATTATTGTAACCCAAAAGTAAGTTATTGTAACCCAATAGTAAGTTTCTAAAACCCAACAGTAAGTTATTGTAACCCAGTAATAAGTTATTGTAACCAAACAAGTTACTGTAACCCAATAGTAAATTACTGTAACCCAATAGTAATTACCATCACCCAAAAGTAAGTTGCAACAATACAAAACTTATCTGTAAGGACAAACAACAATGATTACACTAAATATGTTTAGACCATTTCAGGTCAAGGCATGTTCACAAATAATATCTCATAAGTTCAGTCATCTTCTAATTCGGTTTTTTTCTAACCCTTTCTGACTTGGACCTCTTAAAAGAAAACTTTATTACTGTATTAAATGAATTCTCCACCCATTCATTCACCTGTGCCTGAAACTGAAAAATTTATAACAACTAAACAGAATATATCACTTAAATTCAAAAAACACAAAGGCTATAAAACTGAGGCTAAAAGAGCACAATCCATGTAAATCTGCAAGAAATGAAACTAAAGCATAATTAGTACTGTATGTACTTGCTTATAAGTTCAACTTCAAAAAGCACAGACCTTGATTTGCTGTCACACAATGCACTGGCAGATCAGGATCTATCTTTTTGTTGACCTGATTACTCTTAAGAGACGACATAGATCCAGATATGCCAGCTCATTATACCTGGGTCTTTGCAGTTCATAGTTGGGCTTGACTTATGAGCAAATATATATATATATATATATATATATATATATATATATATATATATAGATATATATATATATAGGTAGATATAGATATATAGGTAGATATATATATATATATATATATATATATATATATATATATATATATATATATATATATATATATATATATATATATATATATATAAACAATGTCTATATTGTTACTTACAAATTTATATTTGTAAAATGTGATAAAAATATCCCATGCTTTTTAACAAAAGTGATGTGACCAGTACAATTAAAAATAAAGCTGGTTACTAAGAAGCTTTCTTCTTGTCTTAATCTGAAAATGATTGATGAAGAGTAGAAAACAGGTGGTCTTAATCTGAAAAGAATAGAAAAATGGTGGAAAAGGGGTGGGGCTGAAAATGAGAGTAACTTAAATCATGTACATTTCATTTCCAAAATATGGATCTGATTTTTGAAGATTCCTTGATGTATATTTGTAAATGAAAAATAGTTCAACTTTCCCAATGAAATTTGATGACTTGTAAACTGAACAAAGCTATCAAGGAAGTAAAAAATATTGGTACCTACTGCCTTGAACTTGTGTCAAGCAAGAATATTAAACTGTCTCGATTGTAAGATAGCTTTGCTTTAACCAGTGCTTACCCTACACCAAAATTAACCAATCCAAGTGTTTTTACTTTGTTTTGTCCCAAATGAGATATACTCAGTTTATGCATTTTATCACAGGACAAAAATTTGCACAAATTTAATTTCTTGTTTAAAAAAGTCAGAATATTTCAAAATATGCAACTTCTAATAATGAACATTTTAAAATAACACAACACTTTAATGGTAACAGTTGAGAACTCCAATTTTATCAGATCACTATTAAACTTCCTTAAATAGTGTTATCAACCAAACACTCCCCATCCTTATAAGTCATGCTGAGATTTATAAATTTACAAGCTACACCAATCCTTAAAATAATGATTGGAACAGCAGGTGGTCACCTTTTGTTAGACAGGAAACTGGAGTACACAGATAAAGGTGGACCCTTATGATATATAGCTTCTTGTGGTTTGCATGACTCAAACCATTAAGACATGGGTCTGCAACTCAATGCAGTTTCACAGGCTCAAACCAGAAATACATAGGCCTGCAGCATAATGCAGTTTGTTGAGATCAAACCAGAAAGACAGGATTCAGCATCATGGCTCAAACCAGAAATACATGGGCCTGCAGACTGATGCTGTTTGCTGGGCTCAAACCAGAAATACATGGGCCTGCAGACTGATGATGTTTGCTGGGCTCAAACCAGAAAACATGGGCCTGCAGACTGATGATGTTTGCTGGGCTCAAACCAGAAATACATGGACCTGCAGACTGATGCTGTTTGCTGGGCTCAAACCAGAAATACATGGACCTGCAGACTGATGATGTTTGCTGGGCTCAAACCAGAAATACATGGACCTGCAGACTGATGATGTTTGCTGGGCTCAAACCAGAAAACATGGGCCTGCAGACTGATGATGTTTGCTGGGCTCAAACCAGAAATACATGGACCTGCAGACTGATGATGTTTGCTGGGCTCAAACCAGAAATACATGGACCTGCAGACTGATGATGTTTGCTGGGCTCAAACCAGAAAACATGGGCCTGCAGACTGATGCTGTTTGCTATGCTCAAACCAGAAATACATGGACCTGCAGACTGATGCTGTTTGCTGGGCTCAAACCAGAAATACATGGACCTGCAGACTGATGATGTTTGCTGGGCTCAAACCAGAAAACATGGGCCTGCAGACTGATGATGTTTGCTGGGCTCAAACCAGAAATACATGGACCTGCAGACTGATGATGTTTGCTGGGCTCAAACCAGAAAACATGGGCCTGCGGACTGATGATGTTTGCTGGGCTCAAACCAGAAATACATGGACCTGCAGACTGATGCTGTTTGCTGGGCTCAAACCAGAAATACATGGACCTGCAGACTGATGATGTTTGCTGGGCTCAAACCAGAAATACATGGACCTGCAGACTGATGATGTTTGCTGGGCTCAAACCAGAAAACATGGGCCTGCAGACTGATGATGTTTGCTGGGCTCAAACCAGAAATACATGGACCTGCAGACTGATGATGTTTGCTGGGCTCAAACCAGAAAACATGGGCCTGCAGACTGATGATGTTTGCTGGGCTCAAACCAGAAATACATGGACCTGCAGACTGATGCTGTTTGCTGGGCTCAAACCAGAAATACATGGGCCTGCAGACTGATACTGTTTGCTGGGCTCAAACCAGAAATACATAGGTCCAAAGCCAAATGCAGTTTGCTAGGCTCAAACCAGAAAGACATAGGAACACAGCCTAATGCTGTTTGCTGGGCTTAAACCATAAAGACATAGGTCTACAGCTTAATGCTGTTTGCTGGGCTCAAACCTGAAAGATAATAGTCTACAGCCTAATGCTGTTTGCTGGGCTCAAACCATAAAGACATGGGTCTTCAGCCTAATGCTGTTTGCTGGGCTCAAACCAGAGAGACATAGGAACACAGCCTAATGCTGTTTGCTGGGCTCAAACCAGAAAGACAATTGTCTACAGCCTAATACTATTTGCTGGGCTCAAACCATAAAGATGTAGGAACACAGACTAATGCTGTTTGCTGGGCTCAAACCAGAAAGACAAATGTCTACAGCCTAATGCTGTTTGCTTGGCCTAAACCAGAAAGACAAATGTCTACAGCCTAATGCTGTTTGCTTGGCCTAAACCAGAAAGACAATTGTCTACAGCCTAATGTATTTCAAGCTTCATGGAGAAGAACACTCATTGCTTAAACACACTTGGCCACCATGGCACCCAAAGGATTTAAACATAATAAATTTTATGTGATTGCAATAGGTCATCACCTACAAGAAGTGACAATGATTTTGCACCATGAGTGTGTAATTTTTGGTTTCCCAAAATAATTTATTCTATGTTATCCAAATCTTGACTATTAATGCTTTACTGTCAGGAAAAAACTGAACAATCTGTCAAATATTTTTATTTATTGCATATATATATATATATATATATATATATATATATATATATATATATATATATATATATATATATATATATATATATATATATACACATACATACAATAGCCCTGGTGACAGCCAGAGTCACTGACAAATGACAACTACTTATGAAGGCCATTAATTTTCAATTAAAAACAAATATTGGCAATCCAAACATCCAGGGTTTGCTGCAGTTTTCCATTTTGCAATGACCACTAGTGTAATGTACATTCGAGGTTGAAATAATCACAAAAAGGACTACATTTCTCAAATGGAAACTTGCATCAATACATAAAATTGTATTTCAATTGATAAATTATTAGTTCTAAAAGAAAAACAATTCAGAAAGCATGGCAATTTTTATGGGAAATGAGATAATAAGTGACCATTAAAGTTAATTGATCCAGAACAGAAAATTCAATAGTGATGCTCTTTTCAGGTAAACCTGATATTCAGGCCTATAAATGATTGTATGGGTTACTTGAGTAAATGATAATGTGTTATTAACAAAAATATCAGTGTACAAAGAACAGGAAAAGATAAAAGATATGGTGGTACATTTGTCAAAGCAAACTGACTATATTCCTACTTCATCAAGTATTATGTATATTTGTGTTCTTTATCATTTGGAAATATTGTGTCCCCTAAATTTGAAAGGCAGATCAAATAAAATGTTCCCTGCTATTGACTACAAATATTATGCAAATATTTTTGAACATTCAATATTATAAACAATGTACATCAGTTTTTTAAAAAAAAAAAACAAGATTCCCTTGAAGGGACTCACACTACTAGCTGAAAAGAATTTCAAGGAATTGAACATAAGACCTTTCTTTAAATCATGGAGTCTTGAAACCTTCTTTGATACGAAATTGCTGAGGTTGACATATTAGATGCCAACTTGATGCCATAATTATTAAAGACCATCAAGGTACATGTATCATGGTGGAACACCATGCTGACAAGGCTTTTCCTTCTACTGGAGTGACAATAACAAGATTTTCAAGATGGATGCCATGTTGGAAATATTCAATATAAGATTGGCACCATTTCTATTTAGTACCCACAAGATATCATGAAAAGTCTTTTGATGAAAGCACAATGTTAATATCTTGGAATAATAGCGATATGAATAATGAAATTTTCAAGACAGCCACTAATGCATTTATATTAGAAGTTGGATCGACACCATTTTCAAGTATTACCAATGAGACATAAAAAGAAGTCTTTCAGTGAAAACCCCATGCTGATAATGACCATTCATTCAGGTGAAATGGTCACAAAAAGTTGTCAGGATAATTACTATGGCCTGCATATTGAACTTCTGAATGGCACCGTTAGAGGCAATTACACATCATAAAGAAATTATTCAGTAAAATCACATGTTGATATGACCATCTGTTCTGGAGAAATAGTAACAATACTTTAAAGTTGGCTACTGTAGTGGCCTAGTAGATTGAAGCCATTGTCATTTTGGATCAATGTATACATCATAAGAGGTCGTGTGGTTAAAACTTCTTGGCAAATGTATTTTTCATTCAGGAGAACTATTCAAAAGAAGAATTTCAAGATGACCACTATGATGGTCATCTTGGACATCAGATCATTGCCATTTTCCTTGACAACCAACTAGACCAAGGAATGAATGTGTTGTGTTAAAAGTTTCATTACAAACCTCCAAGAAGTTTAGAAGGAGTAGTATTAACAAAAAAAAAACTTGTGTAAATGGACAGAAAAAGGACAACATATCACAAACAACATATGACAGACAATATACGACAAACATATGACAGACAACATATGCCAGACAACATATGCCAGACAACTTATGACAGACAACATATGACAGACAACATACGACAGACAACATACGACAGACAACATATGACAGACAACTTATGACAGACAACATATGACAGAAAACTTTCAATCTAGGGCCAGTAGAGATAAAAATAAAAATTAAAAATCAAGAAAAATAATTTTGAAAAGATTACAATGTATTTAATAGTTTTTAATAGCAATGGCTATTAGTTATTATTACCATTAATGTATTTTTCCTTTTTAAAATAAATAGCTAAAATTACGTTACAACTTATGCATAACAAAAAATTTTTGGGACTCTTTTATTGATTTTTAGTTGCATTTTGTGGAAGGATGTATCTTAAAAAAATGCAATACATACAATGGCAGTTCAGGGTCTATGTTATTTTCAGTTGGACCTGACTTATAAGTGAGTATAAATAGTACTTACAAGCAAAATGTCATAGCTCAATGATGTCAAGTTTCAGCATTAACACAAAGGAAACAAAACAAAAAGCTGTCTTATTACATGTCATACCATTTATATACACATTTTCCTGTAGACCTAAATCTATCCATTTCAATTAAATTTTTATACACATTGTAAAACGCAATCTATAACAGCAAAAAACCAATTAAAATCATCTGATACTCAAACAAAATTATCTGGCATTATGACAAGAAAAGTTCAACTTTTGTAACAAAATTATACTCAAACAAGTTTTGTTGCCTGAATACATTTTCAAGGCTTCAATAAGAAGGCTACAAACTAGTGAAAACAAAAAAAATTATAATTTTTTTTTATTTTTCTCCAATATTATTTTGCTACATAGTTGAGACTACAGAAGAATTTTTTTCCTAAGCAGGAGCTCTGGTGGTTGTATATTAATAAAGTCATCCATTAAAATACAAATGCAAGAACAAAAGTGTTTTTATACAAGAATGAATATCCTACATCCTGTACTGTATATGACTGGACCTACACTTCCCTCACTTTGTCATAACAGTATGCATACATTCTGTCTTGTCTGAGATCATGGCAGATGGTCTGGGGACAAAAAAATTTCATAAGGGTGATGTATGAATCCTATTAAAAATGTGCTGAACGATGCTAAACTGACAAAATTATACTCAGCAATATTTAGTTAATTGCATTGAGCAACAACATATTAATTTGATGACAATAAAGGATTGTCTCCTTAAATAATCAGTGTTCGTTGTTTTTTCAGCTTAAATCAGTAGTATTTTTTTTTAAAAAGTTCAACAAGAAAATTCAATAATTCCAAGTGTTTGAAAACCATGGTGTCCTCTAACACATTGTTAAAAAAATGTAACTCGCTATAAGTACTAGTCATATCTATATGCAGTATCAATCTCAGTCATATCTCTATACAGTATCATTCTTAGTCATATCTATATACAGTATCAATATCTCAGTCATATCTATATGTAGTATCAATCTCAAAGTCATCTCAATCATATCCATTCACAGCATCAATCTCAGTCATATTCACACAAATTATCAATGTCACAGTCATATTTATACACAGTAATAATGTCAGTCATATTTATACACAGTAATAATGTCAGTCATATCCATATACAGTGTCAATGTCACAGTCATATTTATACACAGCATCAATGTCAGTTATATCCATATACAGTATCAATGTCACAGTCATATTTATACACAGTATTAATGTCACAGTCATATCTATATACAGTAGATATACAATATAAATGTCACAGTTATATTCATATACAGTATCAATGTCAGTCATATTTATGGCACAGTCATATTTATATACAGTATCAATGTCACAGTCATATCTATATAAACTAGATATACAGTGTCAATGT
The DNA here is from genome assembly GCA_016746295.1 of Potamilus streckersoni. NCBI lineage: Eukaryota > Metazoa > Mollusca > Bivalvia > Unionida > Unionidae > Potamilus > Potamilus streckersoni. The sequence goes on along the minus strand of JAEAOA010000745.1, from coordinate 2,067,112 downwards.
CACAGTTATATCCATATACAGTATCAATGTCAATCATATTTATGTACAGTATCAATGTCACAGTCATTTCTATATACAGTAGATATACAATATCAATGTCACAGTCATATTTATATACAGTATCAATGTCACAGTTATATATATATATATATATATATATATATATATATATATATATATATATATATATATATATATATATATATATATATATATCCCTGCAACTGAATAAATTATACCAACTCTTTGGAATAGCTGCAGATGTTAGTTTCATTATCCTTATAATGTTAAGTTGATTACCAAAACCTTTCATTATGATTGAACAGGAATAATTTGAGCACAACAAGCTACCATTCATATTCAATTAAATTCAATCATTTTAATCAACTTTTATCAATAAGAAGATAAGAGACTCCGGGAGGGGGGACCCACAGCATTTTTATCAAAACAGTAATTTACATAAATCAAGTCCCTTAACAATGAAACTTGTCCAAAAGGATGGCCTGCTGGCTGGTCATACATGAAACTATTATCATTAATGACAGTTACTTGTTTATTAAATCACTTTTGTTTATCTGCATGTTCAAAAAGGTTGCTAATGAAAATTTGAGCTGTATTACTATCTCTTTCATTAATGCAATTAGTTTTAGTGGAGTCTAATGGAATTACTCAGGAGCTATTAGATTTTTCACATTGTTGACAATCAGGAAATCATTTGTTCTCTTTCTGATGACAAGCTTTGACAGGATGCCTTTTCCACCTCCAAACCATTCTAGCCTACATGGCAAAACTGAAAAATGCTATTATAATTTCTTATGAATAACTGTGTAGATCAATAATTAGTATTATGTAATGACCATCACACCAGTTTCTATGCTTGTTTATTATACAATGGTCCCTCACTTTATAACCCCTCAATATAATACCACTATCCATCTTATGATGTTGATATGTCAGTGGAACCCAATAAAGTGTGTTGATTTTTGTTTCATCAATGCTACTACAATATTTCACGAGTTTAAGTTCAAGGTTATTAACAACCAATTATAATAGGGTTTTCAGTTTATTAAATACCCCTGTTTTTGTGTTTGTCTTCCCCATTAAGACAGTCTTATTTGAACATTGGTTAGTACAATGCTCACTCACTTATATCTCTGGTCACTTCCATAGCCCTTATAAACAACCTCCCTATACATATGATAAGAGACTGGTACTTATTAAAACATAGTATATCACAGCCTACCAAAGGAACATCTTGGTCAGTGCTGTTCTCAATTATCTGCGCTTTGTAAGAAGTAAATATGTTCACTCTAGGCAAAGTGTAAAACTACCATTGCCTTTGAAGACTTGCAGCAAAAGCACACAAACAGCCTCTCATCAGATTTACCATGACCATGACCTTTATACTTCAGATCCCAAAATGTACAGGTTTCTTTCTTATCTTATGTTCAAGCCATCGAACAAAGTTCATCTAGCAAAGAAATTATTATGCAAGCTCATCATTTTTCTTAAAGTCTCAATGACCTTGACATTTGATCATTTGTCTGCCAAATCAATAAGCTTTAAGTACAAGCCCTACAAAATCTTAGGTCAATGTTTGTCTTCTAGAACATTAGCTATCATGCAAATCCCCTTTTCCTTCTCTCAGTGATTCTGACCTTGACTCTAAAATAAAAAGGCTTTTTCCAAATTCCTAGTATAAGACATCAATATACTTGAGCCTTCATCTGTGACCTACCAAAACAATTTTATTTCAATTTTCAGTCACATTTCCCTTAACCTTTGATCTTTAGACCCCACAATCAATTGACCTTGACTCTAAAATAAATGGGCTTTTTTCCAATTCCTAGTGTATAATAAAAAAACTTGAGACTTCATCTGTAACCAACCAAAACAATTTTTTTTTAAACTTTTCATTCGCATTTGCCTTAACCTTTGACCTTTGGACCCCACAATCAATTGGCTTATTTTTCATCCCAAAAGTATGCCATTCACAAAGTTCAGTTTTGGTTTGTGACATTGAACTACCATTAATATTACTGTGAAAAAGTCATTTTTATTCTTTCAGTCAGTTACCTTGACCTTTGTTTTCAAAAATAGGCTTTTTCTTACTCCAAAAGCAAGCAATCCACTGATTTTTATATAGATAGATATGGTATAAAGCTAAAGCTATTGTGTAGAAATTAAACGGTGAGCAGTCATTTGGAACACGGGTAGAAGGCAAGATATTGATATTGATGTGAATAGAAGCAAAATCCATTCTTTTGTCAGAAAATTTCCACTATAATTACCATATCAGCAAATAATATTTTTTATTAATGTGTATAACACACAGCACTTTGCTTTTTTGCCTAGAAGGGGATCACATCATATACACCTAGGTTGGTGACAGAATTTTCCAAATATTCTCTCAATTTTGTCCTGAAAAATGCCATCATGTACAAGTATCTAGTGTGCTAGAAAAGAGCAACAGTCTTTTGTTCCTGATCTGACTCATATCGGACTTCGATCACCAAGCATTATTAATGAGTTTTTCTTTCATACTTTCCATCTTCAGCTGAAAGATAAGTTTTAAAACTAATAAAAGTTTGAATTATGTTAAATTATGATTTTTTTTCTACATTATCTTTTGTGAAGAAATTTAGTTCATTATATAAGTTATACAACCCTGAAAATAGTTTGTACTAACAGATGTCAGTGACATCGAGGTGAAAAGTCTGCTCACAACAGCACAGGCCAACAATTTCAATAAATGTCCCCTTTGGTTCATACAGGTCTTGAAAGATTGGGTTTTTTTTAAAAATTGTTTCAAGAACTGTTTTAGGCCTTTTCTAAAATTTTTCAAAGAGTATTTTTAGTACAGAAATTGAACTTTCTCTATATATTAGGTATGCTTACCACAGCATAAATGTGTACAAAAATAAAAATACAACTCACTATTGCACCACAACATCAAAGGGATGCTACTCCATCAGGTAACTTATCTGTGTCATGTGCAGGGCTGGATTTTCCATTGTACTTAGGTGTGCTCATGGCCTCTGTTGAACCATCATAGTTAATTATAAAAGGGACAATATCTCTGGTGTGGATTGCCATCAAGGCAGGACCAGGACTGCTGTGTTCATCTGGCCTGAACCATCATAGTTAATTATAAAAAGGGCAATATCTGTGGTATGGATTGCCCTCAAGACAAGACCAGGACTGTTGTGTTCATCTGGCTTTGAACCATCATAGTTACTGATGAAGATGGCAATATCACTAGTATGGACTGCCCTTGGGAATAGGCCTAGACTGCCAAGTTTATATCAATATCACAGGCATTGAGTTAGTCCGAGTTTCCTCTGACCCTTGACACCCCATTTTTGATATCTGGTTTTTTATGTTGGGGTGTAGGGTCAGAGTCTATTCCCTATCAAAAACTTGGAATTTGCCGACACCATTTGGTGTCGGCATAGGGTACTCGCCAACTATAAGGCCTAGAAAACTTAAATGACCTTGCATTGACCCATAATTACATTAAATCGATAGGAAAATCATCTTCAGAAATTACAAGAATAACGCCGATTTTGTCTTTAATCCGTTGTCAGACGAGACGTAACTACAGCGTTGTTGAATTTTGACCTCGTTCGCACCATTTTCATTGCTAGTCACATGACTAACTAAATCTCGCAGCCGATGTGCATAAACGTCATAGGTCAAATAGTCACGTGATAACAACAAAGTGCGTTGACATGTAGTTTCTGCGTGATCAGTCAGGCTCTTTCCAGGAAGATGCGACAGCGACATGTTTCGGGCTGCTGTTATCCCAATTAATATGTTGAATAATACGTGTTCTTTCTTGTTATTGTATACATTGCGTGACTTTCATTCAATATTTTCGAGTTTATGTCTTCTTTCTGCAATACTGGAATGGAAGGTTTTATGCATAAACCTATATTGCAACATGGCAGGTAAAGACGAATACACGGAAGCTCTTGCCAATGAGATACTTTAAGAAAAGGGATACTATTTTAATATTAAAGAACTACAGTATGATGTAATAAAATCAGTTATCAATGAAGGTGACACATTTGCCGTCTTCCACAAGGGGTATGGGAAAACGCGGTTTTTTTGTTATCACGTGACTATTTGACCTATGACGTTTATGCATATCGTTTATGAATAGACTCTGACCCTACACCCCAACATAAAAAACCAAATATCAAAAATGGGGTGTCAAGGGTCAGAGGAAACTCGGACTAGCATTGAGTGCCTTCTGCAAAGGGTCCAAACCACACAGTTCATATATCGCCCAAGCCTTTGCAGTTACTTATGAAGGGCACAATATCTTTGCATATGGAGTGCCCTCTGGACAGTACCTGAATGACCAAGTCAATATGGGCCAATCAAATAGTTTGGTCCATTCAGCCATTACAATCCATAAGTCCAGACACAGTATTTCATGCCGCTGGTAAGTAAACACTTCAAAGGAACCTTAATAACACCGTTGGCTTAAGAGAGACAACTCTGTAAAGAAATAAATATCCATTATTAAACATTTTTTTTCCATATGATATTGCACAAAAGGATTATTAAGAATTTCTACATACGTGTTCTGCAAGGAGAGTATTTGACATAATCTCGGGAGGATGTGCGAGCCAAATAGCAGGCTCCAACTGGTTCCCTTTTATCGAGCCTTGTTGAGAAATAAACGTAACTTGGAGCACATGCCTAAAATGAAAAAAAAAATATAGTAAAAATACGTATTTTATAATGTTTAAATGATATCATCACGTGATTTAATTGACTTATAATGCACAGACCTTGATCTGCTTGTCCATGTTATTTAAAGCTGGACTTGACTTATCAGCAAGTACATATGTTAATTGGCACACCAAAAATTTTGGTGTGTTGGTACAAATCAAGACATGATTTTTAAAATACTTAAACATTTGTGCTTTTATGCAAGACTGATATAAAAATTGTGTTATTTCAATGGTTTGTTGCAAACACTTTCAAGACAAAAAAATATTCTACTAGTCGTCTATAAAAAAATAAGTGCATGTGTACTTCTATATCAGTAAAACCACTCAAAATGTTCGGATTTGTACTGTAATGTTAAATTCTATTCCAAATGAAAATTGTATATTAGATAATGCGGAGCTCAACTTCAAAATACATTTGTGAAAATTACCTTTTATTTCACATTAATATAATCTTTTGTTCCTTCTTTCTACTTTACACGCGATTATCTACCTCATAGAGAATTATGTTATACAAATTTTATAAATCATATTTCATTTTGTCCCCTTGGAGAACAGGTACAAGAGATGCAAATGTTTTAGCAAGAACTTCCACACTACATACATAGAAATACAAATTTTTATATCATTCCCTAGGAATTCAAATTTTTCTTTAATATTTCATACAAGTTTATATAATTTTACTTGAAAAAAAATGATTTTTACCATGTTCCTGGCTGCATTATTTATATGGTTTAATAAAAACAATACTATTATACAGGTTAGACAAATTAAATTCGTACTCCACGGAGTTTCGAACCCAGGTCCGCGAGTAATTGGCATCCATCGTCTTGCCTGCACGAACCAACCCATATACCGTCACGACTAAGCACGCATACATACATACATCCATACATACATCCATACATACATACATACTGCAAAAAAATAATTGTTAATGACATAAAAGCAGGTAAATAAATATTACTAAAGCTTACAGAGAGCCTGTTTTGGCCACTAAATTTCAGTTGGGCTACCGGGTTATCTCTTGTTTAGACACTGCCATCTAATTTTGAATCTTGTCAAACTTCACAATAATACGGGGAAAAATGTCATCAATATGGTCGGTCATGTGACCTAGTGAACGTCTAATGTGTTTCTGACTTAATGTTTTGACCTAGGTCATGTCAAACATGTGTGAAGATGGTAATATAGCCTAGGTAAGGCCAAGGATGCACGAAGTGGTAATGTAAGTTATCTGTATTCGGCTGCCACCTGTGAAATTGACCTCTCAAGACAACTGGTTGTCTAAAAAGTTTTTATGTCTATAATAATCTGGTGGCGGGGACTTTGTAAAAGTGGTTGTACATGTATATAACAGGTGATCACTAATTAGAGGTAACTTTAAGGCATGTGTAACTGATTTTTATTTCTTAAAATAGTGTGCAATAGTCAAGTAGATCCACAACCACACCATAGGTCAAGAGGTCTCACGCTCCTAATGAAGTGGAGTGTTATTTCTTTAATCCTCCTACACCACAGCAACAATAACAGCTTCTTGTTTTCTTATGGTGAACGAGGGAAGGGCAAGAACCACAAAATCAAATCCATGCTGATAGGAGCGAAGAGAGATAATGACTCGTATACTTAAGCGCCAAAATTAGCATCAAATCTCGGAAATGTTGCACACAATTCTGAATCACTCAGTTGCTCGTGAAAATCCCCCATAACATGATTGAAATATTGTTTGAGGATAAAAGGGACGCTTTTGATTATTAAAATGTCATTTCTACTTCAACGACAGAGTTTCAGGTGTGCAGTTTCATTTAGCGCATTTGTTTCAACGCCAGACCCTTCTCTTCCCACTAAGAGCCACTAATACTGGTTTCTGATCACCTAAAGTTTATTCCAAAACCTTTTGGCAAGCTAGGACTGGCTTATGTACGAATTCTAACAAGCTGGGACTAGTTAATCTAATTTTTAAAAGCTTATCCCCCCCTCAATCCTAACTTCCTGCCCATGCCATAAACAAAGGAATTTTCAGCAGGCTGAGAACCGTTCTCTCAATGTGCCAATAAAACTGGAGCATGTAATGACCAAAGAAATAAAATTTATCAATAAAACTGGAGTATGTAATGACCAAAGAAATAAAATTTATCAAGAAAACATTGTTTTTTATGACTTTGTCTGATTTTCCCTTAGAACGGTCCAGAAGGCAAGCCTTCTGTAAATCCAACTCAAGGCCCTTAGAATTAGACTTATTAAGAAAAGTACTCTATTATTCTCACAAACTCAAAATTACCTTCGTCACAGCTTGGATATTTATTCATAAGTTACAACACTATACACATTTAACCTACATTTTTTTGCATAAATGTATCGCTTTGTACTAATTTTTGTTTCGGTATCTTTTCTCCAGTTGAGGGCTTAACCTGTGCAAAGGATATCGCCATATTTGGAGGTTCGTTATTTGCGTCAATACCTAATTAATTTTGGTTAATTCTGTTTGGTTTGGATATATTATGATTTATTATGAAAAAGTACACGTATTATCTGTATCTCGGAATATATTTTGTGAGCATTTTGTGTTTACGTAACAACTCAATTATAGTTGTCTTGCCGTACTTGCGTAGAGAAAAGTGTTAAGTATTAGGAGCAGGTTTCACAAATCTGATTCTTTATAAACTGGTCATTTGTTTGATATGAATTTATCTATATAAAGTTTAATTCTGTTATTCTGTGTGAATTTTTTTTCTTCAGTTCCATAATAAAGTTTCTGGCAACATCCGTAGACCACTGTGTCAGAGACTGACACTATGCTTCTTGTAGGCCTATTAATGCCGTCACAGTTACAAGATGCCCACTCTTTGTATGTCCGTACTTTATAACATGCCCATATTTAATGATAAGTCGATAATTTAAAAAAAAAATACCATATATTTCATGATAAGTCAATAATTTATAAAATATGCCCATGATATGCCAATAATTTATAAAGTATGCCCATATACTTCATGACATGCCAATAATTTATAAAGTATGCCCATATTTCATAAGTCAATAATTTATAAAATATGCCCATATATTTCATGATATGCCCAAGTCTCAATTTTATAAACATTTTAGCAGACTTTTATATCAAAAAGTCTTTTACAATTATAAAACAGTCCTCACTTTTGAACAAATTAACACAGTGGGATCGTTTGCGCTTACCACATGAGAAATACTATATGTAAATATGTCTAGGATCTCATTCCTGATTTTCTCTTGATCTGAAACACTAGTATTTAAACAAAATATCCATCGCCCACACTTGGACAGTGATTAATTTCTTTTAGTTTAGTACCAAAAACAAAAAGCAAAATGCAATAGCGGAAGGTAAGTAAAAAAAAAAGACGACCTCTTCAGCTCAAGTTTCAAGTGGCACGATGGGAAGAGAGTTAAAAAGAAATCTCATCTTGACCTCTGCACACAGATCATGTATAAAACTTTAATTGGATTTAAGGATCTGTGATCGCAACGCAAGAAACATCTAATGCAATGACTCATTTAAGAAGAAATTCCTTCTAGTGGATGAGGAGTAAATGAATGCCAAATCAGTTTTACAGCAAAACATAAGATAACGCCACGACCAATCTATCTGACAGCGGGAGAATGTGCCAGGATCTAGGAAGGGTTGTACATTAGGGTAATTTATACGGTGATGAAATTCATGTGCAGTGCTATTTTAAATACAGAAACAGGTTGACTTCAATCACTCCTATGTCTCACACATTTGGGGATTATTAATGTTCCAGAAAACTAAAATGAAATGTTAACTGGACAGATATGTGTATGCCATTACAACAGACATCTCGATTATATAGCTATAGTCGAAATGATGCAAACAATAAAATGCCTAACGCAGTAACAGCACTGAATTGCAGGCTGGTTATTGACATTGATTTGCTAGATGTCTGCACAGTGTTGGTTCAGATGGAAATTCATTTGAGAGTGTTTGAATACTTAGTCAACTGTAATATCAAATTGAGACTAATCTAAAACTGGAGGAACCGCGGTGGCGTAGGGGTGCTGATATTGTGTAGTTCTGGGCAAGAGACCTTACTCCAATGGCCTCGGAACTAACTAATCACTGATGTGCTGATGTGCCATTACAAACCATCCAACCAATCAACCGACTAAAATGTAAGAACTCTGATCACCTAATTTAATCTCAGTCAGTTTGATGTCATAATTTATTTATGTGGTCAGTTTGATCATTGGGGTGAGGCTAAGGACAGACTTTTCAAATTTGACATTCTGTAACATTACACTGATCTAACATAGTTGCCATTTTTACTTTACGAACAGGGGCCCCGAGTGGTCCAAAGCGCTGACCGTTGCGGATCAATACCATCTCATCTCTGCATGAGTTCGAGTCCAGACTCGGCTAACGTGGGTAAGTGAGAAAGCTTGCCAATAGCTTCTCGTGGGTCGGTGGCCCTTCACGGGATTTTCCATGTATAGCCTATTTTATGCTTAAAAATGGCGTTAAACCCAACAACCACAACAAGTTCACCAAGAGCAATGCAATAAAACTACAATCCATTTTTCTTCGTTCATCTGGTTTCACCTTTATAGGTTACTGCATTTGTATGGGAAAATATGAACGAGTTTTTCGGATGGCTATACTGTACGACCTTGGGATCCATCCGAAAATAAGAGTTCGTGTTTTTCCATTGAAATGCAGTAACCTTTTTATTATATGCTCATTTTTGTTTCATTACCAAAGACTTAATAATCTAATTCACAACCAAAATATATTTGACAATAAAATTTATTATTTTAGTATTAAAATAATAAAGTTTACAATCGTAGATTCCTTCAATACACTATAATAGTACTCATGCGCATATAGATCCGCCCACCGACCGCGCGCTCACGTACATCAAGCGCGAGGAGTGCAATATGAAGGTGTTCAATATCGAGGAATATTGAACGATTTTGACATGTAAAGTTAACTGAGAAAACAATGAGCATATAATAATTAAGATTATGCTAAAATATTTGAATATTACATACATTTAATGGCTGCATATTTGGAACCGAGCGTTTAAAATGGTCCGAGAACTTGCCATGGTTTGTTTTATCGATTCCTGCAAATAGGCGGATTGATTGATTGATTGATTGCACTGCATTGGGTTCAACGGCAATTCGGCACACGAAAACTATTTTATTTTAATGATACTGAAAATAAAGTGCATTATGCAATGCTATACACAAAGGTTGAAAATCCTGTCTGGTCTGGGAGGAATTCAAATATGCAACAACTCACAGTGAATCCAGTATGCTTTTAAATCAGTAATTAAAATTGTCTCCCACAACAAAGAGATGGATATCTACTGTTTATGATTGTAAATTAACATTACCGGGATTAATACTGCAGCTTTAATTAATTCTGGCAGCAGTGTAGAGAATCGGATCACTGCACGTACAGGATTCGCGAGTGCAGTAAGAAAGAAAACCCCCAATATTTTGCTTTAGAAATCGTGCTGAAACTGACAATGTTGGACAAGTTTAGGAAATTATTTGGCGATATGACCTTAACTCTATTCTGAATACTGAAAATTGATACAAAATTGTATGCTTATCGACCATAGAGGCGAGTCAGATATGGTAAATTGCATGATTTACTGACAGTCAATTACCAGTCGACAATTCATGCTACTGTTATTTATGTTTTAGGGCTAGCATGCAAGCACATCTGAAAACAACCAATAATGTGAAACTATATCAATTAAAATATAATGCGTTTGCTTAAGTAAAAAACCTATTAATTATGGCAAGTTACATTACTGGAGTTATAACTATATGTATACAGATTTCAAAACAAAAAAAAAAAAGAAAAAAAAAAACACAACAAAAAAAAAACTCGTGGATAAACACAAAACTGAACTTAACCTAGTCAAATCTTAACTGTCGATCATAGTGACCTACATTTGTTGTAAGCGTCTGGCACAAATACATATACATATAGTCATCTAGTTTAATGATTCTAACATGAGTGATAAAAGAAATAAACTTAAAACAAAACAACCCGTCACTAATGTATAAAATATGCACAGAGCGCTAAAAATATGGGCTGAATGCAAAACCTTAACAAAGAATGTTCTAGCTAATGTACATGTATACAAAGTTAGACCCTTTGGTTGCCCCCCCCCCCAAGCGGGCAGGTGCTGTGAAACCGACTCCAAAATAGAATCTAGGATCTAGCAAGCAGTGAGGCTGTACCTATGTATAGGATTAATATATGCTGATGCTTAGGGCTGTACAAGCTTCTCGCTGTTTTCTTTAGGCAAGCTAAATATGACAGTGATTTGTGATCCAAGGAACCTACATGGGATACATCCTGTAACATGCATCATTAATAGTATTAATTTGTGGTGCCATTACTGACCATGTGTCTATTGGGTAAAGGCAGTCAAAGTTTCAGATGAAACATGATTTCAGAATAACCGACAGTGCAGTCCGCTGGATATCCACACTCCTTCCCATACCAATCCAATTTAATTCTTCAATTATCTTTCCGTTAATAAAGCTGGAAATACCATCAACACAAATATTGTAAAAGGCGGCATAATTACTGATAGCATGGATAGCCTAACTTGTACCATGAACTTGACATGGAGTAACCATGGTACGATTAAATATGATGCTACACTTTATATATATATATATATATATATATATATATATATATATATATATATATATATATATATATATATATATATATATATATAAACGAAGAGCTAAGTGGCTTATGTACATTTTCTCTGGTGCTCCGCCGAGTCGACACTTTTGGGTTGATTAACTGGGTTAAAGGGCACTTTTAATATATTCTTATTATATCATGCACATGAAAAGGCTACTAAGTGCCCTAGGCTCGGCTGGTGTAGGTCTACCATACGTACGTCTTCGATGTTTTAAGTTATAAAATGATTCCAAAGTAAGAGATGTGATATTGTTTTGGATCATTTAAAATTGCGCATGATATGAACGTCCGTTGTAATATTTCTTTGCTTTTCTTCATTTAAACAAAGATCTTGAAAATCAAGCACGATGTATATACAGTAAAGAATAATAAAGAAACATTTAGACGAGAAAGGGGTGAGTGGAAATGGAATTAAAAAATGCCGTGCCTTTTTCCTTCCCAACCCCAATCCCCAGACTTCGGGGCCAAATAAATTATCTTAGCGCTCAGTGATTAAAACAGGTTTCTCACTTCATATATAATGATACGTTCTGCCTCGTTCTACAGGAAGTGAATTATTGGTCAGTTGTGTTTATCAGTCCATGCCAACTGCTTTAACATGTAATTAGGAAATCAACCGTAAACGTTCTTGATGGGGCAGTTGTTGCAGATCATCCTCCCAAATGTTTATATACTGGCTCAGATTTCCACAGCCAATAAACAAAGTTTCCGATCCAGACTGAGAACCCTGGACTGAATCGGAACCTATGTTTTTGGCTATGGAAATCTTCAGAAAGTTATTATTTAATATACAGTAAACCTCGCTTGTGGGATTACCCCTTTTGCAAAAAAAAAAAAAATAAAAATAAAAAAAAGATGATTCAAGAAAAGTAGTCGCAATGGAGGTCATCACATTTTTAAAATTTTTATATACCATATTCAAATCATAAACGAAAAATAGTTTTTCGTTGCAGACGATCTTCCAAACCAGTGGTCTTTTCATTACAGATGGTTTTCCAATTCAGTGGTCTTTCAACAGACCTTTTTTTACCTTTTTTTTTAGTCCACCAGTTACACTGCCCGCCATGTATGACCTAACTAGTGCTACGAAATTGCGTTAATTACAAAACAACAACACTACTAAAACAAATCTCACACGCGAAGAACTATGCATTCACACTAAGCTCAGTTATGGATTCGGTCAGCAGACTATTTGAATTTTTGGTGTGGTATCTAACGGTTTCCATGACAAATCCTGAGGTCAATTTAGACCAACAAGTAGGTCTCTGCTTTTTTTTTTTAAATATGACAGTAGCAGATGCTGTCAGATATTAAAAAAAGCAGAGACCTACTTGTTGGTCTAGAGGTCAATTTTGATCATTAAGACTACGAATGACCAATGCGGGGGTTTTCTTTTTCTTCTTTTTTTCTTCTTTTTTTTCTTCTTGATTTTCTTAAACAGGGAACGAGAACCTCCAGAAACATTTCCTTGAAATTTACAAGATCACTAACTTTTAACACTTTCTCTCCACTAAGTGGAAGTGATCCGGAACTTAAAAGATGAACGGGACATGTCTTTTTTAAAAAATTACGAAGATATTGCAATTTTACCATAATACAGAAAGTCAGTGTGTTTGCCTTGTACATTTATCTCTAGGGGGGAAAAAAAACGAGTTTTCATCCTCGATCAAATCATGGTCTTCTCTATGACTAAAATGTAGGGGAGAATCCTACTCCCAAAATCTACACGCCCATTCTCTTTAAAAATAAGGGGGGGGCGACTTTCAAAAGGTAGCAACGACTTCATAAAGAAATAAGGTAGTTACAAATATGAAGCACGAATTTTTTTTCGCAGATTCAGTTTTCTATGATTTTCACACATTCAATTTTCTAAGACTTTCACACATTCATTTTTCAACATTCACTTTTCGACGATTTTCACACAAAAGTTTTTCTTCTTGGCTACTAAAATCTAAGTCTGAATCACACAATGACGCGTCATAAAACGGACACTGCAAATGATTCATTTCGCCACCCCAAGATACAAAGAGGCAAACTGTCTTTAATTATAGAACTTCGTAATGTTTAGTATAAAACTAATTGTTTTTATCTATCCATAACTTTACCATTATAAGTATGTCATCACTGGTATTCAGTCATTCACAATACGATCTTTGGCTCATTTTACAAGTCATTGATTCGGTCTGTATTCCTAATAGCATTTGACTAATGGTGAATAACATCATTCCAGACTGTTATTGTTATTTAGGACTAAACGAAAATAATACGTTTTATTTAATCACAAGATTTCCAACATTAGTTTTTTTTGTCAACAGCCTCTGAATGTACCCCATCAAAACAAACAAACCAAAACCAAACCGAAAAAGTCAGCAGTTTGATTTTTGCAAGCTTCTTCCTAATATTACAGTCTCTCTCTCTAATTGGGTTGTTAGTTATGTACAATTTTCGACTTTAACAAAGAGTGTCTGGTATAAAACAGAGCCCTCCATATGGTAATTGCTTTAGCGCTGTTCTACATACCGAAAAGTCTGTGTGCCTCAACTATTTATAAGTTCAACAGTCTTATAGGCATATCTTGACTTGCAGGCTAACCAAACATGCAATCCAAGTTTCAGCCACGTACAATTTAATCTTGACTGGTTCATGTTTCTTTCTCTTGGCAATAGTAATGCTGCATTAACCATTTACACCAGTCAAATCTCAGGTAAATATAAGATCACCATAGAAGACTTGACTTATTTGATAAGACTTTCTTACCGAGACAGTCATTTGTACCTGGAATTACTGATTTGGAATTCAGTCGAGACAGTAATTTGTACCTGGGATTATTGATTTGGAATTCAGTCGAGACAGTCATTTGTGCCCGGAATAACTGATCCGGAATTCAGTCGAGACAGTCATTGGTACCAGGATTTTCAGTCGAGACAGTCATTGGCACCTGATTTGGAATTTATACCTGGATTGACTGATCTGGAATTCAGTCGAGATGGTCATTGGTACCTGGATTTATTGATCTGAAATTCAGTCGAGACAGTCATTTGCACACGAATTTACTGGTTTGGAATTCATTGTTGAATTGGACAGTAAAATGTTAAAAGAAAGCAGAGATTGCATCAGATCACACCGACTAATAAGTATAGTTTAAACAAATGTATATAGTACAATCAACAAAATGGCGTTACAACATCTTGAGCTGAGGTTGCTCATTTTCTTGCACCAAATTTGCTACAGTTACAGCTAATTCAACGCATCTTACAGCGAGAATAAAACAAATGTGTTAAACCCCTGATGGTCTAAATTAAATTACTGCATGATATCCTTTACAACCCACGTGACAGGTTATTCCGTGAACAATTATTATTGGAACAGAAAATATAAATGTAATGGCACAATATAAATTGATGTTACATATTCAACATATTTTAAATTGTTGGCAGTATAAAAGCTTTGGTTCTCATTTCAAAGATCTTTCCGTAGAATTTACAAAGTGACCTAGATCTTATTCGTTCACTCCCCAAGAACTCCTCCTCCTGTTTTATTTCTGTGGGGTTTTTTTAATGTATACAGTGTGGCTTTGTTGTTGTTGTTGTTGTTGTTGTTGTGTGTGTGTGTGTGTGTGTGTGTGTGTGTGTGTGTGTGTTGGATTTTTAATGTAGCTTAATTTTTTGTCTTATCGCTAATATGTCTGCAGGGTGCCAGTTTATAGTCATGTCTAGCACTGAGGAATCTTGCTGCAGACACATTGCATGACGTCCCTCCCAGTCACACTATCCTGACACCAGGGCGACCAGTCCCAACACTAACCTCTTAATGTTGAGCGCCAAGCGATGTAGATGCTTTTGCAATTTTCTTATATCTTTGGTATGACTCGCTTGGGGGTTCGAACCCGCGACCTCTCGCATCCGAGGTGGACGCTCAAACCACGAGGTCACTGGAGTGGTCTAATGGCGGTTTAACGTCATTTTCAGCAATCGATAGACCGTATTTTGCTGCAAGTAATATCGATGGAGAAAGCGAGAAGGACCAACGATCCATGGAAAGCCACTGGTAAGTTTTATCATGCACCCATATTGGTTGAGCTTTGACTAAAACCTACGCAGGCAGAGGACAGATCTTCAAAGTCGTCTTTGACCAACCGTCGACCTGGGGTTACTTGTAATGCATGTAAAGGGCAATTTTAAGTAATCAAGCGTAAACATAACTCCCTTCTATCCATCAGAACTGGATAAACTTTGTTTGAAGTAAATCAAGTTCCTTTGATTTAAAAGAGAAAAGTCACAGTTTAACAACATGATAAATGACTCTGTCAGTAACAGTAATTATCCCCTAACGGCAGATGTTAGAACCAGAGGGCAAGTATGTGTTAATAATGACATCTAGGCTCTCTGGCCAGATACACCTGGGCTTGATAGTAGTAAAAAAAAGTATTTAAAAAACAATACCAAATTCCTTCCCACAACAATGAATTTTCACTATAAACCCAATCAGTAAAATCTTGACTCTTTCATCACGTGCATATATTCTCTGATTCCATTCTTTGATTTTTTTAATTACTGCTGCTTTAATTATCTCACTTAATTTAACACCTTTGTTATCGACAAGCAATAAGAACCATTTCATATCATTAAATGTCCAAGTTTTTTTTTTGTATATCCTATTAAGACACAGCTTTATGGGAAACACACGGCATCATAATGTTCCATAACTTGTAACTTTGATTATTTGCATCGCTCAAGAGTCATCACATCAGTCTGTATCAAACCCCCACCCACCCGCAACAGGGGCGTACCAGTACAGAAAGTACATGTTATAAAAAGATATCACTTTTTTAGAACACACCCTAATTTCAACAGGTACATTTCAAACACAAGAAATATGTATTATACAGAGGAATTGTTGTATATAGCAAACCCCATGTGCAACAAGGGCATAACAATCAGTTAACCTTTGCAATTTATCTTTTCACAACCTTAAAAACCATGTGGCATTTTATTTCGAACAATTTAGAAAAACTGCTTACCTAAGTCATTACAGCGTCCGCCTCGACGCTCAGCATTAAGAGGTTAGTGTTAGGACTGGTCGGCCTAGTGTCCGGATAACGTGACAGGGTGATACATCATGCTTATGTCTGCGGCAGGATGCCCCAGTACCGGACATCACTATAAACTGCCACACTGCTGATGTTGTAGTGATATTGCTACAATTGTTTCAGCAACGTACGTTAAAAATCCAAACACACACACACACACACACACACACACACACATGAGGTGCCTTAGCGGACAAAAGATGGTCCAATCAGAACGTTGCCGTTAAAATTATAATATCATACATACATTCATAATTCCAAATTCACATGTTGTATAAAAAGGGTATTGCCTTTTAAGTTCCGGTGAGCAGCAGGGAGGGCGAACCCTACAAATTTTTGCGACAAAATCGATTAAAGCCTCAGAATGCCCAATGGAGCCTTCCTACGAGATCTCATATTTCAACCCAAAAAAATAAAAAATAAAGGCCCCATTTGTAAAATGGAGCCTGGGCATTCTGAGGCTTTAATCGCTTTTGTCGCAAAAATTTGTAGGGTTCGCCCTCCCTGCTGCTCGGTGGTTAGAACGTCCGCCTCGGATGCCGGAGGTCGTGGGTTCGATCCCCGGTCGAGTCGTACCAAAGACTTACAAAAATTGTACTAACAGCTTCCTCGCTTGGCGCTCAGCATTAAGAGGTTAGTGTTAGGTTTGGTCGGCCTGGTGTCAGGTTAATGTCTGCGGCATGCTGCCCCAGTGCTAGACATCACTAAAAAAATGCCACACTGCAGACATCGTAGCGATATGACTGAAAAATTGTTAATGCTACGTTAAAAATCATAATCACTTCACAATCATACCATTTTCTAGGTCGAGATTTTAGATTGTATCTGTTGCATTTAACAGTCATGGTTGAAAGTTATATTTTCTATGTCAAGATTTTAGATTGTATCGTTTGAATTACCCAGCGGGGGTTGAAATTTTAATGTGATATGTCGACAGTTTCAAATTTATATGTTGAATCACATTCATTGTGCTGAAAGTTCCATTTTTGTAAGATGAGTTTTGAGATTGTATCTGTTGAATTACACATCGGTGATGGGACATTTTATTGTGCTTGTCGGAATAGCTTTTTTATATAATAAAAATGACGCGTGAAGTAACATTACGCAATGTCCACTTTAGCAATTCAAAATAATATCGAGTATTAGGATACATAATTCGTTTATTCAGTTATGAGGCGCCGTTACAATTCATGCATTTACAGCTTGAAATTTACCATTCGAAAATTATCTTCGCTAGAGTTTGCTTACGTGAACGGACAGCGCTGTTTTTAAACAAGGAGGATGCTTCTCGTTGCTGTGAAATTTAACAGATGAAATCTACATTCTCGTCATATGAATTGGAACTTTCGTCAAACAGTTGCATACGTGTGAATTAGGGATTCTCGACATAGAATACTGAAATTTGAACTACCGCTGTGTAATTCAGGCTATACAGTGTAAAATGTCGACATAGGAAATATAACTTTCAACCACAACTGTATAATTTAACATATAGAATCTTTATCTAGAAAATGGAACTGTAAGGACATGCAATTTGATACAACACGTGATATTGGATTTCTCGACATATGACATCGAAATTTCAACTGCAACTTTCTCATTGGACAACCTTTTGTCCGCTACGGCGCCTCATACGCACACGCTTGTTTCTTATGTTCTCATATTTTCAAACTTGAAAATCAGTTCAAAATCTGTTGTGTTGATCACAGAATGTGTGATTTATTTGTACTTGAACAAAAATCAATAAAAGTGCACTAAATTGTGGGTGATGTTTGGATAGATTTATATAATAATGTTATTATTTTGTCTAAACAGAAGGAATCATTTGAACTGAGACTGGGAGTCTAAAGTGAAGTCAAGGCATTACAAAACTATATCGAAAACATAGCTAAGCAATATAATACCCACCGTGGTACAACATGTTCTGAAAAGAATATAATTTACATTTCTACATTAGTTTTACATCTAGACAGCAAGTGCAATGCAAAGTGCCTATCTCACATACCATACAGAGGCCAAAGTTGGTCTAAGACGGCCTACCTGCATCTTCACTAGCCAAGTTCTGATATGTTAACCCTATCTACACATTGGAACCTTGGCTAGCGAAGATGGCCTACCTGCTGACTTCAGTCAAAGAACGTACACAAAACAGCAGGCTGAGTCATCTGGGATCGGATGCTTTCTATCAAACCTGGGCAAATTCCGTTAAGATCTTTTTGAGAAAAAGTGGTTTGTTAAATCCAATTATTGGTAAAGTGGTCATATTTAATGGTGGATCCACATATATTTTAAGCAAACAAGTCTCTACAGTTCACTGTCCTGATAATTTCTTTACAAATAACATAGAATAAAAAAACACATTATGTACTAAGTATGTACTAGAATTTAAATATGTACCCAAAAGTCTATTCTGAAGTTAGTCCTGAACATCATTCAAATATACAAATTTTCCAACAGTTGATAATCTCGAACTTCTTTTGGGAAGTTAAAATGTAATCTGTAAACTGTGTGAAAACAACAGAATTTCTTTCTTTTAATACCAAAAACATTGGCTTAACTTGATTGTATATCTAATCAACTATCCACAAATTCAATATATATATATATATATATATATATATATATATATATATATATATATATATATATATATATATATATATATATATATATATTATATGTCATAGGAGATAACCAATGTAACAGATCTGACAGAAATAAAACAGGCCACACTGATAAGATCAATAAGCAATAATATACGGTATAACATAAATACATAGTGTCGGATACCTGCCAGACAAACTAACACATAGCCATGATACAATTCTAGTTGAGAACCTTTAAAAGTTCAGTGAACCAACTCTCCCACGTATAGAGTATATATCTATAACTGACATACCCCTAGGCATACTGTCATAAATATGCATAGAAAATGTAACTCATAGTTACATTCGAAACATTTGTATTTCGTTCTGACTGGTTATTATTCCTTTTGGTTGTATCTCTACGTACATTCCATATTCCAGTTCTACTGGAAACACTTATTAACTTTTCCATTTGGACTTATACGATCTCCAGTTCTCTTTTTTGTGCTTCAATTTCACAAAAACTGAGATAGGTCTTAATATGTGAATTCACTATTTCTTGTGGGTTATCAATTTTGCTACAAACCTCAAATTTCAAGACCCAATAAAGTATGATTTTGTTGTACGGAAATGAAAATGGGTACCAATGAAAATGCAATTTGTATGCAATAAAAACTTTATACACAAGAAAAAAAATCACAACAATTGTATGTGCTTATTCACTTTGATGCTTATTTGTTTGGTCCTTAATGGCACACATAACTCTAATTCCTACTACACAAGCAAGAAACTACGAGTTAAAATACATTGGGATCTTTGGTACCTTAGGATGAAATTTTACTCTGTATTTATGATGGAAACGAAAACATTATTTTTTATTATACAATGTCTACCAAAATTACTGCTTAATCAAAGTTTAGAATATTAAAGTGACCACCCCACTCCCTTTTCGTAAGTTCGGCATCGTATTCATAATTCACAGTCTAATAATATATATATATATATATATATATATATATATATATATATATATATATGTGTGTGTGTATGTATGTATATATATATATATATATATATATATATATATATATATATATATATATATATATATATATGTGTGTGTGTATGTGTGTATATATATATATATATATATATATATATATATATATATATATATATATATATATATATATATATATATATATATATATATATATAAAGAAGCGAACGGGCGAACAGTGATGAATCAGATACTTTCGGCAAATATGATTTCCAAATTTCCAAGTCTGACAGGTAATGCAGTTATCATTCATTGCTCTTGTTTACAGCTTTTTGTTATTACTGCAAGTTCAACTTTATGCACGCACAATTAATCGCTACATGTCATTATGGGAAATAATGCATTTCCATACGGGAAATATATTTTTCACATGTAAAAATATGAGAATGAAAAAGATACGCTTGTTTTCGCTAATATATTTATATATTTTACATTTAAGTATATAATGTATACAATAAAATCTAAGAGTGTGATTGGACTTTCTTATATATCAAACAGAATGTATATGATGCTTTATCTGTCCGAATGTCTTTATTTAAAGGTCTTTATCTGTCTGAAGGTAAAGGAACAACAGCTAAGACTACTAAGATAAATATAAATATTAAATTAAATTCAAAGATATTACTGGTGAGGGTGGAAAAATTGATGGAAATAAAATTGATTTCATTTTTAAATTTAATTACTTTATCTTGATAATTTGAATAAGTCGAATCAATTTCATCCATGATGAATGCATAACGTCATAGCAACCTACTTTGTACACCTTTGCTTTTTCGGCATAGTCAGCGTTTTTACTGTATATCAAAAGTAATACTGTATTGAATACCTACAGTGTATCTACATCTATCTACCAAAGAAACTATGCAATTTATACTACTGCAGTCTTTACATGCTGTAGACAAGCATATAAAACAAAATTTATTGTTTACATTATCACTGTCCCTATTCAGATCATTCCCTTTCTTTGTGGATTGCACCACCATAAATTTACCCCAATAGGAGTAAACTGACCTTGCCTTATCAAGGGCTCTTTTTTTCCTGAACAAAACGAACAATGGCTGTGACAAAAGCTTCTCATTAGGCAGAAAAAGGTTGGTTTACAGATAGATAGTCAGTGGTAAATGCTCGTTTAGCCACTATTAATTAATTCTACCGGTGTTCACTTGCAAACTCGTAATGTCAGCCCGAGTTTATGAGGTCGTGCCCCGCAGATAATGGGGATAAACCAGATTTTACTGACCTGTATGCTGCGCCTACATTAGTTGAGTCAAGTTATAAAAGGCAAATAATGACCTATTTGTGATGTGATTATGGTTTTTTATGTAGCTTTAACAATTTTTCAGTTTTATCGCTACGTTTTCTGCAGTGTGGCGCAGTTTACAGTGATGTGCCGTGATTATGATTTTTAACGTAGCTTTAACAATTTTTCAGTCATACATGCAGTGTGGCAGTTTATAGTGATGTCTAGCACTGGGGCATCATGCCGCAGACATGTAGCATGATGTCCCACCCAGTCATATTATCCTGACACAAGGCCGAACAGTCCTAACACTAACCTCTTATTGCTGAGCTTCAAGCGAGGCAGCTCTTAGTACCATTTTTGTAAGTCTTTGGTATGATTCGACCGGGGATAGAACCCACGACCTCCCGCATCCGAGGCGGACGCTCTAATCACAAGGCCACCGGAGCGGTTCCTATTTGGAGGAATGACGACATAATTTTTGGCCAAATAGTTTCGATTAACTTTGGTATTTTATGGCATATCGATACGCGGAGGTTAATTTAATGCTCGATGCGACTGGGATAAATTACTGTACCCCGAGACAAAAAACAATAGTAGACGACTGAGGCTGATCAAGAAGAGATTGAACCCTCATCATTCCGATCAAGATTCTGATACACTAACCACAGAGCCATCACGGCCAAATAATTTTCATTCCCCAACATTATCAGTGACATAAGGTGCTACCGTGTCTGTTCACAAGTCTATATTTCCATTTGTCAGTCTATTAGACATTGGTAAAGGAAAACGTTAATATATGGTTCGTTTTCAGCGATTTGGGCGAGTATCCGTCCTCCGTGAAGTTTTCTTTTTATTTTGGTTTGTTGTTTTACCAGCTTAGGTAACTCACCATTTTAAGTGAATGTCGTATATTAAACACTGCATGTTTACCTTACTGGGACTTTACAAGACATGTAGTTATAGAACACAATACTATATTCTACCATTGCAATATATGAATTCGTCACCAAACTTGATTCAAATTCAAGGTTAATTATGCATTGAATTATGTTACAATTATTCAATTTTGTGGAAACTCAGCAATACAAATCCACATGCAAGGATGCAGCCAAATGTATCTCCCGCCCGAGTAATCACAAAATGAATGTTACATTTATGAGACATCCATTTCCAAAACTTTATAACTCTTCAGGCAAGTGAACTGACTATTAATTTTGATAAATCAGTCATTGACATGAACATGGCTAGAGAAGGAGGAAGTTGTATCGACGCATCTATTTGAGTCATTTCAATTACTGTTTTTCCTCTCATGAAAACAAAATAAACTGTTTTTAAAGGGCAACTTTAACTTTTTAATCCGAGTTTTATCATTTACTTCCACTAATCAGAATGTATAAAATATCGGCAGTTTTTAATTAGTTTTATTGAATTTAGTGCTCAAAGAATCTGATGAAAGTTTCCTTGTAAGCTAGGATATACGATTGAAAGGACAACGCTCTTAAAATTGTCAGTTTCTTAAATTTCGGAAAATTTTATTTTAGGATTTTTTTTAAATAGTTTATTATGACAGTTTTTCATTTTTCTGTTGTCTAGACTTGATCTAGGGTAGACCTGTACATGCTTCTGGGAACAAGTATGATACATACAAACTCTTGCCCTGGTTCAACAGATAGAGAGAAAGATGGATGGGACAAAGGTAATAAATAGCCCTACTACAATCATGGCAGTACATGAACATATTTTAGATAAGTAATATGGACTGTTAGGATGAGTACAATTACGATAATAAATGTTTGCATATTGATTACCTTTCACAAGTGCGCAACATCATGAAATTTTCAAGCTTACAGCTATTCAATGATTTTTACCTGTTTCAGCCATTGATCCCTCACTATCATGCTATTTAGGGGAGCCATTAAACAGTACCGCCTAAAAAATAAGGTCATTTTATATAGAGGTAGGATCTATATCAAAACTAAATTGATCCAAAAGATAGAATCCATTAATATACCTGTGAGATATGAGAAACCGAGCTGTACTGATGCATCTTATATTGATCTTGTCCACCTATTAAAAAGCAGAAGGGTAGCAATAAGTGCCCCCACATTGGAAAACTTAACAATGTTCCCCAAAGTTGTTTGATGGAAATTTTATGCCGCCGCGCCGCCGCAATTGAAAGGGTTGCTTGGGCAGCTGATATATCACTGTTTCAAAGAAATGCAGATTTTTAAAATTTTAGCAATTTACTCATGAAAAATTATTTTTACTCCATGTAGATTTATTTTTTCCCCCAAATCATTGACCAGGATCCATTCTAAATACCCTAAAAATATCATTGGCTTATAAGAATAACAAAACTAATTAATTATAAAATCTCGAACATTTGTGAATTATTAAACATTACTGCTATACAAACATGTTTTTGTCTCTATAACTTGTGTGGTGAGAAACATTTACGAGCACTCGTGTTTTTCTAAGTTGAGAAAAGAGCATACCTGTAAACTGTATTCACACTGAACAAACAGAATACGCTGACCATAAATGATAATAAAAATATGAATACACATCTAAATCATGGATGAAGTTATCAAAAGCCCAGAGTGTGATGTTGTAAGATGCAGTCTCACCAATGATACACGTAAGGTAAGTAAATAGGCTCTATTTTAAGCAGTTTCTGGCCAGACATATTGACAGCTACATGACCGATTATTCACTTTTCGATAACTTTCTGGAACTCACGAAATAAAATTATAGGATATATAAAGTGATTAATTTTGAAGTAAATGGATGTTACATATATAATAAGTCAACCTATTCAATCCTTAGATCACGGCTGAAAACACGTGTTATTCTCACACAAAGGATAAATGAAAGTTTATGCGTGTTTTCCAAATTTGTATGGAGTAGATTTAATTAAACGGACACCAAAGGGTCTTGACCCCAACAGGCAATGCATGGCGGAAGGCTGCATAAAACATTCTCAGTGAAACTGAAAAATCAAGCATTTTCAGTTTCTAAAGGTGGGGATTGCTGAATGCGTCAATACATCGTGTCTTACAACGCAAACTTTGCACAAACTGCAATGTAAATTGACGCAAATGGTCTCACTTTTTCAATTAATCTTACTGACATTTCCGTACAAAGAATAATACTATTGCATAATAAAAAAAAGGAAAATAAAGTTTCCCCACGCTTGCATCCATGTTATCTCATCATTCTTTCCATAAGCTTGCATGAATTCGCTGCAATATTTACAAGGGAACATATTAACCTGAATTAAAGGACCAATGAAATTTGTGCGTTAATAATTTATTTGATTAAAAAGAGGCCAGTATGTCTGACATCTTTCTAACCGATCAATGTACGAGTAGTTGACATCGAAATCAGGGCCGTACGATGTTTTTTCGTAATGCAATTGACTGCACACGTTAGGTTTCTCTAGTTGTATTGGGGGGATGATCATTTTAAAAATCTTCATACATATTTGATGGTACGCCTTCCTTTGTCTAATATCTAAAGTCATAGATATCTGGATGTTTCTATACATGTTGGTCAAATTCTGGTCAGCAGTTTCTGTTAGATAAAGATGTATCTTTTTATATATCTAGAATGGTGGTAATATTTTATTACGGAAACAAAACTTACTTCTCTACTGTCGCCTTCTCTCGCTTTCTCTCGAGCTCCATCATCTCTACTTTCTCTGTTGTGGACACAAACTTATGACGGAACAAATATATAACACGTGACTGACTTTGTCCAAGATCTAACATAAACATATAAGCTTATATTCCAGGTTTAAAAGAAAAAGAATCAGTAAAAAAGAAAAACAAAATGCCTCCATAATGATAGCAAGCACAGAATCTCCGTTTTTCCAGTCTATCCAAGATACTAATAACACTGGCCCACATTTCAAGTTTGATCGAAATCGGAGCATACAAATGTCATTCAGCGCGGCAACAATAAAACCGCAAATCACTTTATTAATATGCATTGTTCTTACTCAATATCGAAATATTGCGAGATCATACAGAGTGGTAACAAGTTAAACAAACGAAATGAAAAAATCACCGCAATAATATGTACTGATTTCGCTCGACAGTTTAATAAAAACAAATATTCCATGTTCGAATGAAATCGGATAGGATCTGCGGACTTCGGAGTGGTAAAAATCAACTGTTGACGGACGACGTCTGGCGCACAACGACAGCTGAGCCATATCATAAGGTCACAAGTAAGAATGTGTTAATATTAATACATGTATAAAGAGGGAGGGAGAGGGAGGGAGATCTTGGACTGCTTTAGTGTTCTGCTCCTGAATCAAAAGTGCGACAGATGGGTGGATGAATAAATGAACAAAGAACTGAAGACTTGACAAGAAAGGAAGATGCGGTCACACTGCCAGTTTTAAAAATACATGTACCAAATTTCATAGAGAGGTCTGCTTTTACCCAGGGAATGAAATTATTCCTGCATGTACAGACAAACGCGGAAAAATCCTTTGAAACAAATTAAATTTACTAACTGTAAATAGCAAAAGGCACAAATATACCACGAGGTTAATACCCTCAACCTTAACCACGTTTAATATTGAGTGGGTGAATTAAACTCAAAAAGGAAACAAATACAAAACAACAAACGTACGATTGGTATACTTTCTCATGAACTAGCTGCTTTGAGGTTACACACGAGCACAAATTGGAAAAAGCAAGATAACGAAAGTGATGGAGCCTTGCTTATTATCCAGTATTTCAACTGCTTCCTGTCTACGAATGTAGTAGTCAACATTGTCATTTAAATAGTATGTGTTGCGTAACAGGTGAATTGGCTAATTTCTTCAGCAGTGTAAACCAAATCAAGTTGGGTAGAAAATGGAGAGAGAGAGAGAGAGAGAGAGAGAGAGAGAGAGAGAGAGAGAGAGAGAGAGAGAGAGAGAGAGAGAGAGAGAGAGAGAGAGAGAGAGTAAACCAAACGATAAAAAATCTGCATTGATTTAATTTTGATCACGTTTTCATATATAACATTATTCTTTTTCTTTTAAATTGAAGTTCATATGATGATGATGCAGATTAATTATGCATCCTGGAGGAAAACAAAGTCTATAACTGAAACAGTCACAATTTTCAATGATTTCACTCTATTTTGCTCTTCTGGAGCGTGTTATGTCCAGTCACATGCCAACGAAAAAAGAATTTACGGTGCTGTGAATTCCCAACATAATCATAGAATTGCAGACACAAGTCCTATAAATTTAAAGTTCTAAATAAACTTGTAGAAATCACAATTAAGTTCAAAACTGAAGAATTGAATGTGTCTGTGATGATCTGTATACTGCTGAGTGTCAACAGTCTTTTGTTGAAACACAGTGATATTACTAATTCCAGGTTTAAATTCACTATTATTCCCTATGAATGTCTCTCTCCAAGAATATTATTTTTAAGGGCACTCTATACTTCCAGAGCAAAATAATCACTTGAAAAGAATAATTTGAAGAAATGAATTCCAGCCCGCATTATTTGCTGGTCACACCAAAATTCAAATTGATTCTGCTAGAGTGAATATTTTTTTCCTGTAACAAAATTAGTCTTCTAGCTGACCCCAGGTCACAGCTGACATTTTCTATATAAAAAGCCAACCCCACCCCCGCCAAAAAATTGCCTTCTAGAAAGTTTTTAATGTTAAAAAAATGTTACCTATAATTAGTAGTCTGTTACTAAAAGTACAATATATAATCTGAAACATGTCTGGTACACAAGGTAAATGTTAGAGGAATCCCAGTAACCTAGATCCAAATAAACACATTAACTTCAATTAATAATAATCCTGATTTTAAAAAATCCCTCAAACATAGAGATTATTTTAGCTACGTATTAGTTGTTGACAAAATAAAATTAAAAATCAATAATTCAGGTCAAGTAGAAAATAAATTTGATTCTGAACAAGGTCTAAGTTAATGAACCGGAAATGTAAGATCCACATGCTGTGTTATGATCCGTTGATCATGATTCGAAATCCGGGTGGTTAATCGTAAGTAACGAGTGCCTTTTATTTCCAAATACACCAGTCAATGAAATCTCACAAGTTATTAACAATTAACACCTTACTCACCTATGAATACGGGATTTGGATATTTAACGTAGTCAGCCTTCACTTAGTAACGGAATACTAACAAACCCCAACTCAGTGTTTGGAGTTAGAGGTAGGCAAGTTACTTGGAACTTTAACCTTGCCCTAGCCGAGTTGGAGCTTGTCCCTCTAGTCGGGCAAATTGATCCCCCCCTCTATCTCTCTATCTCTCTCTCTCATATATATATATATATATATATATATATATATATATATATATATATATATAGATATATATATATATATATATATATATATATATATATATATATATATATATACGAATTATCTGGACTATTCAAATGCACGTTACTTATATAGGATATGATGATTTCCACGGGAATGATGAAGACACAACAAAACACCTGATGAAATATCTAATATACAAATGATACCGAAGGCTAAAATTGCTTACTTGACTAACATAAAAAAGACATATGGAGGAGGGTTAGTTGGACAAGAAATCTCGATTATTGTGATGCTTCCTGTTAATTTAGTTTCCAATTTTTAGCAACGTCAAACATATTGGCATACTTTCCGTTCACTTAAATTTTGATCAGCAGCTTCTGTAAAATAATCATTTGCTTGTAGATTTTTGTGGCACTTTTTGGATGGCAGATCTGCATAATTTGTACAAATCTGAACAGTCTTCATGCCAGTCAACTCAAAACTTTTCTGCTTTTTGCTAAACCAGCTTCCAGTATATTAGATTGAAGATTGTACGAGGCGTCATAGCAGACAAAAGATGGTCCAATCAGAACGTTGCCGTTTTAATTTTAATATCATGTCCAGAATTCCAATATCACGTCTTGTATTAAAAAAAAATTATTGTCCAGAAAGTTACATTTTCTAGGTCGAGATCTTAGTTTGTATCTGTTAAATTAAACAATATTGATTACAAGATATATTTTCTATGTCGAGGTGTTAGATTGTATCGTTTGAATTGCACGGCGGTGGTTAAAATTTCAATGTCATACGTCGAGAATTCCTAATTTACATATTGGTTCAAAGAGTTTATGTTGAAAGTCCCATTTCATATGTTGAGTATTTAGATTTCATCTGTTGAATTACACAGCGCTGATTGAAAATTCGGTGTCCAATGTCGAGTTTTCAGATTGTATCTTCTGAGTTACACGGCGATTACTGAAATTTTAATGTCATATGTCGAGAGTTTCAATTTAACATGTTGAATCACATTCATTGTGCTGAAAAGTTCCATTTCCTATGTTGAGTTTTAAGAATGTATCTGTTGAATTATATAGCGGTGATTGGACATGTTATTGTGCTTGTCAGAATTGTTCTTCTTATACGATCAAATGATAAATTGGTGTTGAAAATAACAATATAAAATGTCCACTTTAACAATTCAAAATAATATCGAGTATTGAGATACATCATTCATGTATTCAATTATGAGGCGCCATTACATTTCATGCATTTACAATTTGGAAGATACCACTCAGAGGTTGAGAATTACTATGAATTTCTTCACTACAGGTCGCTCTCTTGAACGGACGGCGTTATTGTTACACAAGGAGGCTGCTTATTACAATTTAACCGATGAAATTTACATACTTGCCTCAATGAAACTTTTATCATAAGCAGTTGCATACAAAGTGTGAATTTGTGATTCTCGACATATGAAATTGAAATTTAAACTAGCGCTATGTAATTCAAAATGTACACTGTAAAAACGTCGACATAGGAAATAAAACTTTAAACCACCATTGCATAATTCAACACATAAAATCGAAAATCTCGATCTAGTAAATGGACCTTTATGGAAATGCAATTTGATCCAACACGTTATTGGATTTCTCGACATACGACATCGAAATTTCAACGGCATGTTCTCATTGGACCAGCTTCTGTCCGCTACGACGCCTCAAGGTAAGACACACATTCATTCCTAAATGCACCCAACTTGACAGCTCTGTCGACACTGTTCAAGGGTATATTTTCAGGGATAACATAAACCATACAAGGGGTCACAGTAATCGTATGCAGGATGCACGTCACACCTCCATTTCCTGTGATGACTTCACACTACCAGTCTGTTATCATGGGGTGTATTAAAATCAAACTTCAGTCATTTCCCATGACCATCAAATATGGTACAGTGCAGTTTGCGGATGAGGGCACTTGAAGCGGTGTAGTATTACAATTAAGGGCAAAATTGTTAACTGCTTGGATGATAATTGTTATTTCTTGCAATAGGTCTATAACACATGCATAAATTCCATCCATATTTGTACAAGCCAGAATGCATAATATGGAGAGAAACCTACCAACAACAATTAAAATGTTGATTAATTCAAAGAGAACAAAACTTCAAATTTCATGGCTGAACTTAGAAAAGTGTGAAGGTGTTTCACCTTGAAGATGTCTCACCTTGAAGAGGGTATCTCACTTTGAATAGGGTGATTCACTTTGAAGAGGGTGTCTCACCTTGAAGATGGTGTCTCTCCTTGAAGAGGGTGTTTAACTTTAAAGAGGGTGTCTCACCTTTAAGTGGGCGTCTCACCTTAAAGAGGGTGTGTCAGCTTGAAAAGGATGTCTCCCCTTTAAGAGGGTGTCTCCTCTTGAAGAGAGTGTCTAAGCTTGAAGGTGTCTCACCTTTAAATGGGTGTCTCACCTTGAAAAGGGTGTGTCAGCTTGAAGAGGATGTCTCACCTTTAAGAGGGTGTCTTACCTTGAAGAGGGTGTCTAAGCTTGATGAGCGTGTCTCACCTTAAAGAGGGTGCAGCTGCATACCATTTCGTACAAGCGACAATTCTGAAATCTGTATCTCAGCAGGGAGTCAGGAACACAGCTGAGAAACAAACACAAAGACGTACAGACAAATACTGAATGTTTGAAGTACCGACTACTCCATGTAAATGAATATGAAGAAAATACATATGTCTATCCCTACCACAATGATGCCATTCTGCCCGCTGACAACCGTGGCTCCAAAAAATTGATTTGATTTGTCTTCAACATCCCTGTAGTGAGTACCATTGTACAGGATATCATTACCTGAAATTTAAAAAATATGTCTGATTAAGCAATAAAGCGAAACCGGTCACACATTCTACGTGTTGGTTTTATTATATATATATATATATATATATATATATATATATATATATATATATATATATATATATATATATATATATATATATATATATATATATATATACCTGTTAATTAAGAAGGTATTTTTATGAAACATTACAATAATGGGATACTCGAATGTGAATATCTTCGGGTACTATCTTCATGATTTTGACTCAATTCAGTATCTAACTTGAGTCGAGTACCTGTGGTATCAAAGCACACGGAATCTCAGAAGGTTCATTATCTCCCAAAATTTGCATATAACACTGGTCAACAGCCAGTTTCCAGCCTCCAAGATTATGTTTGGGTTTGGCGGTTCTGGAACTTAATCTTTATCTATGCGTGCCTTACAAATATAATTCGATTTGAAATTCATGAAAGTAGAGGGCTCTTCTGGCTGTTCCACTGACTTCTCTTCTTCTGAGAAATTCTTTTGCCTCTTTCGTATACCCAGAGGAACAGGAGTGCAGAAGAGAAGAAATAACCAGTTGTTTTTTTTTTTACAAAATAATTATTATGATGTTGTGTTCATCGCAAAAAGAATTTTGGCCCAAAAATACGTGTTTCCTATTGCACTGGTTCTAAAAGTTTGGGTAGGTAGGTAGGTTTTTAAAAAAAACATTATATATATATATATATATATATATATATATATATATATATATATATATATATATATATATATATATATATATATATATATATATATATATACATAATTTCGAGATTTGTTTAAACTGGGGGTGGGTGAGTGCTAGAGTCAGCAACGAAGATCACGGACCTAAAAGACCATACGTATTTGTATTTTTAACATTATACAGGCGATTACGTGAAAAAATATATCAAAATCTGAATATAATTTTATACAGAACATTGATGGTGAATTAGAGAAATAAACGCCCCATACAAAATCTTCATTTACTCTCCTGCTTCACAAGGGTACGGACATGGAGGTTGATAAGTAATAACTTTGGTAAATATAATAACGGCTGAATTCGGACTGGCAAAGAATCACTCACTCATCGTGGCAAACTCAACTATTGTCCCTTAAAGATGACAATTCATTAGTTTCACTAATATGAGTAAACTTGAAAAAGTCCATCAAAGAGCAATGAGCTCTGTCTTCAATGAACTCAGGAAGACTTAATCATAACTCCTGGATTTAGCAAAGTTGTCACCCCTCTGCATCGGATGTTAATGATCATAAAGCAATACGTTTTACAGCTTATAGGCAGACATTGTCACACTACCTGAATGATCGGGTAGTTTGGAGAAAAACAATCTTGGTCTTTTATTAATCTAAACCATCGAAATTCCAAATGTAAGAGCAACTAGGCATGGACTACAATATTTTTTATTTGTCTTATGTCGCTTACATTTAGTTTGGTTGGACCCCCCCCCAGTTTTATTGTTTTAGTCCGGCTGCATATGTAATTATTATTATTATTATTATTATTATTATTATTATTATTATTATTATTATTATTATTATTATTATTATTATTATTATTTAGCTTGCACCCCTTTCTCAAAATAAGGTCTTTTACAAGTGTCTTTATATGCCTCCACAAAATACAACGGCAGATCTGGATCTGTAGTTTAAAGTTGGACTCTATTAAAATTCTTAACTGTAATAAAAACGCTCTCTCTCTCTCTCTCTCTCTCTCTCTCTCTCTCTCTCTCTCTCTCTCTCTCTCTCTCTCTCTCTCTCTCTCTCTCTCTCTCTCTCTGATCAACATTTTATAATTCCTATAATGAAAAGAAATGAATTAATGTTGCTTCATATTACGTGCACATATGTGCGCCGACGCTAAAAGCAGCATCAGCAACAAGACCTCAACTTACCAGAAGTATCAAAAGGAATAGGTTGACAAACATTATTTTCCACGGGACATCGGTAAACAGCGCCACCTCGAGTGATCCCAGGCTGACTTGTTTGCGCCCGAGGAGCCCCTATTAATAACCTGAAATAAATATATGCGAGTGATGACGAATTATGGAAAGTGCCAATTTAAAATATAAAACAAAAGTACCCCAAATGGACTGATGCTGTACGGGTTAAAAATAATTTCCACAAATTCAAGATAAGACCGTTTCTTCCTTTTAATTGTTCATTGCTAAAACCATCATTGATATTCTCCAGCGATAATACAATTATCAAATTATCATTGATTATTCAGCGATAACACGATTATCAAATTATCACTGATATTCTTCAGCGATAACACGATTATCAAATTATCACTAATAATCTTCAGCGATAACACGATTATCAAATTATCACTGATATTCTTTAGCGATAACACGATTATCAAATTATCACTGATATTCTTCAGCGATAACACGATTATCAAATTATCACTGATACTCTTCAGCGATAACATGATTATCAAATTAGCTGCTGTGATATACATATTAAATGTTAGCTTGTCACCATTTTCATTTTGAACGAACAATGCATCGTAGGAAGCCTTCTGGTAAAAATCTCATGTTGATATGACTTTCCATTTTGGAGGAATGAATATAACAATATTTTTAATTTTTTTTTTCAATATCAGAATGGCAACATTGCTAATTAGTACCAACTAAACATCCTAAGATGTCTTTTGGTGGAAGTACAATGTCGATATGACCAGCCATCCAGGAGAAATAGTTTTAAGATTTTCAAAACGGCCATTGTGGCAGTCATAATAGAAGTCCAGTCGGCACTTTTTTCACTTACGACAAATTAGTCATCATACTGATATGACTATTTGTTCAATAGAAGTACTGATAACAATATTTGATTTTCAAAATGGCCATTGTGCCATGCATTATTAGGACCAACTAGATATTATAAGCCAACCTTGATACAACCAGCCATTCGGTAGGTATAATGATACGATTTTCAAGACGGGCACTGTGATAGTTATATTGAATACCAGATCGAAAGAATTTTCATTTTGGACCATCATTTTAGGTCTTCTGGTGAAAATTCCATACCGGTATTACTTCTCATTCAGTCGGATAACCAATAACAAGGGTTATAAGAAAGCCACTGTTGCAGTAAAATTGGACATCGGGTCGGCACCAATTTCCTTTCGGATCAACTAGAGAAATGATAAGAAGACTTCAAGTGAAAAGCCTAGAACATTATTATCTTTCATTCAAAAGTAGAAAGCCACTGCCACTGTCATATTAGCAATCAGATCGGCACCAATTTCATTTAAGATCATCTAGATATCATAACGAATACGCCATTTGAGACGACCATCCATTCTGGAGAAGTGCCAGTAAGATTTTCAAGATGGCCGTACTGATGGTTATGTTGACATTCACGTCAGCACGATTTTGTTTTTCGGATTAATTAGACAGCATACGACGTCTTCTAATGAAAAACATGGAGATATGACTTGGCGTACAGGATAAGTAGCGATAACAAGGTTTGCATCAATATTACCATCCATTCAGGCGGAGTAGCGATAACAAGATTATCTAGCGGTCCACGGTGGTGGCCATATTGGATATTTGAGTGGCAGACGCACCATTCAAGCGTTCTCACATATCCACGTTGGCCTAGCGGAGACTCCCGCCCATGCTGACAAAATTGTGATGTCAGTCATCTGTCATACCAATAGGGCCCCCAATGCCCCTTGTGTGTGTGTGCGTGTGTGTGTGTGTGTGTGTGTGTGTGTGTAGCTGGGGGATTTATACAGAAAGACACTAATACACGCATTCTTAAATATCTCCTTTAAAAATTTTCGCAAAAAAAATTTCCTTGATTAAAATGAACAGTGCAACTTCTCTTAAATAGCCAGCCAGGCCTAAAAGCAACATTTTCTGTGTAAATTTGGTGAGTGTTTACAGAAGGTGAAATTTATTGAGAGAACAAAGATACCCTCTTGCATAAAGGTTTGAATTTTCTGGAAAATTATTTCCCACATTTTCCTCACTGGTTAACCTGGTTATTTAAAAGGACCTTGTATATCAAAACATTGTATAAGAGTAGGCCGGTTCTGGATCACATTTTACTTCGAGAAGTTTCTGGTACCAAATAAAGCTTCCATTCAAACATCAAAAACGGACAAAATCGATTTAAGCGGTTCTGACAAGATGGAGTTTTGAAAAAAAGGTTTATACACAGAACAGCTAAATAAAGATTCCAACGTGTCATTTCAACAACCAAAGGCTAAAACGGTCATGTTCGTTTTTGAAAATAGAGTTTCCATCAAATTCTGAAGAAAAAACTGTTTTCCTGGTGCACAGAACAAACAAACGAAAACTTCTATCAAACGACTACGAACGAGTTAAATAATGGCCAACACATGTGTGTTTATACCATCTACAAAATCCCACTTATCATTAACATTATTTCATCCACTCTTGGAAATTTCATCAGTTACAACGGTGTGTTAATACTAGAGAATACCTCTTATAGTTACACAATCAATTTTTTCCAGCGGCTCAAGAAATAATACATCTTTGTTATGTCTGAAACGAAATATATTCTTCACGTAATCATTGCCAAGCCCTTTTGCTTTTTCTACACTCTTGTTGTCATCGCGTAGTACTGCATATATCTTGCTACGGAGACCAACAAACCCAGCAATGAACCAAATTCATTCTTGAATTTTCCAAAAACCCATTTGTTTGTAGGATCGTGAAACCCACTTATTTTAGGATAGTCAGAAAGATCAAACAAAGGTTTGTTATCAGAAATATCTTGAAAAACGTCTTTGTTGACACAACCAGCACCATTAATGGTGGTTAGAGCGTCCACCTCGGATGCGGGAGGTCGTGGGTTCGATTTCAGGCTGAGTCATACCAAAGTCTTATAAAAAAAAATGGTGGTAACAGCTGCATTGCTTGGCGCTCAGCAATAAGCGGTTAATGTTAGGTCTGGGTGGCCTGGTGTCAGGATAGTGTGACTAGGTGGGACATCATGCTACATGTCTTAAACATAATCCCTAGTGCTAAACATCACTATAAAAGGCCACACTGCAGATTTTTTTAACTATGTTAAAATCCAAATCACACACACACACACACCACACACACACACACACACACACACACACACACACACACAAACTGATGTACGAGCGAATCTGTGTCTGAGAATAATAATTTTGCACTCAGCCACTTCTTTTTACAAACCGGTAATGAAAGTCAAACATAAGTCACTAAAAAAGGTCTAACACTGCTGCTCCAACATAAATCGGTTTGTTAAGTAGCAATTTTCTTTTATGCCATTTTTTGTCAAAACGAGGTTCTCGTTGATGTTTGTTAGCTCATCAAACGTTTTAGATGCAACCAACTTTCTGGAGCGCTCCTTATTATGAACAATTTCGATACAAACTCGTTTAGGGATGTTTTCCAGTGTCTTGCCGTAAAAAGAATTGTTCATAAGCTTGAAAAAGTCTTTCTCGAAGTTTGTCGTTGCATGTGTTCATCTAGCCGTGTTTGAATCAATATAACCTTTTATCCAAGGAGAGTTATTAAACTTTAGCACACGAAGAATCTTGGTAGCAACTAATCCTGCATGCACAATTTTAAGTCTGATGCAATTTCGTTTATTTCGTAAATTGGGAACAAGCTTGTATATTTTACATGGATCACTTTCACGAAGCACCAACTGTTCCTTTGATAACATATCATCGGTGATCACCGTTGATTCAGCCAAATACGGATAATCGTTATGAGCATCATGTAACGAGTCAGGATAATCGATATCAACGTCTACGAAATAACTATAATTTTCATTCATTTCCGCTGTGAGATTTTTTTTTTTGTTTCCTTGATAAATTATTCTGGAGAGATCTAATGAAAGCTTCCCTATGGCATTGGCTCTGACATTGTATAACCATAAAGGTTAGTATTGTGAAAATACAGTATTAACTTTTTTAAGTTTTTCATACACTGATTGTTATTGACCAAGTGTTTCTTTGTGATAACGATGATTCCGCCACTGATCCCTTTCTCAATAACAGTAAACATACCATGGTCTGTTAGTAGTTCCAACTTGATTTTGGTAAACTTCAAAAGAGAATCCCACGAAAGCCCTGGTGCAGAGAAATACCAACATAGATCTAACTTATAATTCTTAAGACTCATTTCTCGGAAACTTAAAATATATCCCTGAGTAAAGTACATCTATCATCAGGTAGATCTTATGGTAATGAGCAACGGTGTTACAGCCTAATGTTTGCCAAACTGACTTTGCATATTCATATTAAATTATCACGAATATTTTTTTTAAACTTCAATGATGAATAAAACTTCTCTATACTTTATACCTGTCAAAAACGCTGCTGATAATCTTTAACTATTAAAATACTCACATGGGAAATGACCTTTCTTATTTTAGTAATGCCTCTCTCTCCGACCCAAATTGTTTTACAAGGATTTTAAAGTCTGAACAACCTTTGACTAGTTCATCCCAAAAAAAATTCGTGAACTGGTAGCTATCAATAAATCGCATTTCACCGATCGATATGGACATAGTTTTTTCACTATTATTTGGAATTCATCTGAGTTTGATATCGTTTTTTTTTTGCTCATCAATATCAGGATGACCAAGTGCTTTTCGAATAAAATGACCGTCATACCCAGAGATTCTGTGTAATGACTGGAATAAAGTTTGGTCTGACCAAGCTTGATTTACACTCATCGTGAGCTGCTCCAGTAAACTTTCCAGATAACCTACAGTGGTCAGGTACCTCTTTACCAAAAATATAGGGTTTATCGTTAATACGGCAGGTATAAGCGCTAAAATAATCTTTTTTTCAGTTCCCGCATTAATGGAATTATTGGAGCTGTTTTTGATGAGATTTCTTTAACACGAGCCTTTTCACTAAACAAATGCTTTAACAAGCGTACTTCAAGTGGCTCTGAGTTGTCATCAACGCTGCAATGTAAACCAATTGATTACGAGTGTCTATCATCGATACATATAGTATTGACCCCGTATGAAATGGAACATGTCTCTGAACACGAACCATTTTAAATGTAAACCAATTGATTACGAGTGTCTATCATCGATACATATAGTATTGACCCCGTATGAAATGGATCATGTCTCTGAACACGAACCGTTTTAAATGTAAACCAATTGATTACGAGTGTCTATCATCGATACATATAGTATTGACTCCGTATGAAATGGAACATGTCTCTGAACACGAACCGTTTTAAATGTAAACCAATTGATTACGAGTGTCTATCATCGATACATATAGTATTGACACCGTATGAAATAGAACATGTCTCTGAACACGAACCGTTTTAAATGTAAACCAATTGATTACGAGTGTCTATCATCGATACATATAGTATTGACCCCGTATGAAATGGAGCATGTCTCTGAACACGAACCGTTTTAAATTTGCACGTACACGCTTCTACCACCCGATCCCTACATTGTTAAAGCCTTGAAGGCTAAATTTGTTAACACTGTTAAGGCTTTCAGGCGTTAACAACGTATACTTTTATACGGTACAGTATACGTTTTATGCCCTTACGGCTTAACATTGTTAACTGTCACTTGCACTGCTTTTGCGCATGTGCATCATTTTCTATCAAACATCCGGCAACATCGGATTGAGCATACGCTACAGGTCTGCTCCAGAGCTGAATATCCAATTAATATTTTCCGCATTCTCCAGAGCTAAACATCCAATTACAATTTTTCCCATCTGCCTTATTTCGTCGAACGTTTTTCTGCAATTTCGTATTATTGCACCCAATGTTTTTATTACGATTGAGGGCATTATCTTAATCAGTTGTATGTTTGAGTTTTTAAATTAAAAATAAACTAAATTTTAATTTGGTTTACATTTCCTTTAAATATAATGAAAATGGATTAGCTTGCTTCGTGATTGCCTTTCACAGAGATTGACATCCTAACTGTTTGATTTCATTGAACTTGGTGTATGTGTTTATGTTGCAGCTGTGAATATATAAAAGTAGATATGGTTAAGAGGTACTGAGAATCATGCCATTTTTTTATACTAACAATAATGCCATGTATTGCTTGTGTGAACCGATTAGTCAGATCAAAATATCAAAAGTAGCCAAGTACTGTTGGAAATGAAAACACAATAAAAGATGAGTTGTGGGGGGTATTGTTTGAGTGCCAAAAATATCATCTGTGCAACGAATTAATACAAATAGTTTAATCAAAATCCTCCAAGTAAACTTTATACCCAAATTACTGCCCACTGGTTAGTTTTATTTACTTATTTAATGTGGAATTATTTTGATTTGGCTGATATCTCTTATCGCCTGAAGAAAAAAGCCCCCAAAACAATCGCCTCGCCTCTCCCCCCCCCCCGTTTAAATTGCTCTAATAACGTCCGGAGACGTCGGACTGCGTTCGCGTCTTTCCTCCAATTATCGGTAAACACAACAATTTCGGAAGAAAAGCCACGCTGTATTCCGATTGATCCTGGGTTAAGCCCGCCATTTGTTTATGTTGTATGCTTGTCAGATTGGCCGATATTTATGGTAGTGTTAGAGGTCACTGGATATCGCAATCAAAAATAACTGGCAACACGTTTTATGTGTTTGTGTGTGTTATTTGTAACATAGTTTTAACAATTGGGTCATAACCCTACGATGTATGCAGTTAATAATGATCGCTATTAATGAGGGCATCATGTCACACCCAGTCACATTATTCAGACACAAAGATGACTAGTTCAAACACTACCTTCTTAATGCTGATCGTCCATTTTTGATGTCTTTTTATGACTGGGCTGGGATTAGAACCCGCAACTACCGGCATCCGAGACGGACGCTCTAACCACTGGGCCACTGTAGTGGTCCGGCTGCGTTATAGATGATATAGTACTGTTTGCAATGAATCGGGTAGATATCACGGGAGTTTGAAAAGCAAGTCATGACGACCTATTTGTTTTAAAAAGTGATTGGATTACCCATCAAAATGGTGGTATCCATTAACCTTCTTGACCACAAATTCAACCATGTAGAAGAAAGGTGCCAAATGCATAAGCTTAAATAGAATTTGTATCAATTATGTTTTTATCTTATGAAAGAAAACTTATCAGGATATTATTAAAATGATCTTCATTTATATATATATGCCTCTATTGAAATTTTCATCCAAATTGGATCAGAAATGTTCACTCCAGAGTTGGATGCGCACCTCATCATAAAGCATGGATTTAGTTCATGATAATACTCATATGATAACTGAGTGATATAAACCCAAATTACAGGTTTGATGAAGATTGGATAAAAAATGTCGCCTCCAGAAACATAATAATGTTGCAATCTTTAGGCATACAGAAATTTATCGCAAACATAATTTGAATACTGAGGCAGATGTGAATGTTATACTGCTACAAAACTGTTAACACTGTTGATGCTTACAGTGCCATCAGAAAGTGATACCCATGTCTTTTACTGGCTGAACCGAAACCATTGAGCCAAAAATGGGAAGAAAATAAACTGTATTGAAATTTAAGGTTACACCTTTGTTTCCAAAGTCTAGTGATATGTCAAATGGTGGTGTACACCTTTGTTTCCAATGTCTAGTGATATGGCAAATGGTGGTGTACACCTTTGTTTCCAATGTCTAGAGATAGGGCAAATGGTGGTGTACACCTTTGTTTCCAATGTCTAGTGATATGGCAAATGGTGGTGTACACCTTTGTTTCCAAGGTCTAGTGATATGGCAAATGGTGGTGTACACCTTTGTTTCCAATGTCTAGAGATAGGGCAGATGGTGGTGTACACCTTTGTTTCCAAGGTCTAGTGATATAGCAAATGGTGGTGTACACCTTTGTTTCCAATGTCTAGTGATATGGCAAATGGTGGTGTACACCTTTGTTTCCAAGGTCTAGTGATATGGCAAATGGTGGTGTACACCTTTGTTTCCAATGTCTAGTGATATGGCAAATGGTGGTGTACACCTTTGTTTCCAATGTCTAGTGATATGGCAAATGGTGGTGTACACCTTTGTTTCCAATGTCTAGTGATATGGCAAATGGTGGTGTACACCTTTGTTTCCAATGTCTAGTGATATGGCAAATGGTGGTGTATACCTTTGTTTCCAAAGTCTAGTGATATGGCAAATGGTGGTGTATACCTTTGTTTCCAATGTCTAGTGATATGGCAAATGGTGGTGTACACCTTTGTTTCCAATGTCTAGTGATATGGCAAATGGTGGTGTACACCTTTGTTTCCAATGTCTAGTGATATGGCAAATGGTGGTGTACACCTTTGTTTCCAATGTCTAGTGATATGGCAAATGGTGGTGTACACCTTTGTTTCCAATGTCTAGTGATATGGCAAATGGTGGTGTACACCTTTGTTTCCAATGTCTAGTGATATGGCAAATGGTGGTGTACACCTTTGTTTCCAATGTCTAGTGATATGGCAAATGGTGGTGTACACCTTTGTTTCCAATGTCTAGTGATATGGCAAATGGTGGTGGTGGTGTGAAATAAACAAAAAAATATTTATAATAGATGGATTTATATATATATATATATATATATATATATATATATATATATATATATATATATATATATATATATATATATATATATATATAATCCGTATTAATATATTCAAGTAACAACTTCGACACCATTTGTAATAACAAGTGTTTTAATATATGTTTATGGTAAACAAGATTATATGTACATCTACTAATAAAGTTTACTTAATTTTTAAAATTTCCATTTAACATAAAATTTACTGTCACACTGCTTTGTTAAGGACTATACCTTCTCTTTTTAAAGTGGAAAAAATAAAATAAATAAGTAAACTGTAAACTCATAGTTATTTCTAAAATGCTGGCTCAAACTTATCTGCAGTACATAAGCCCAAAAATACATGTATATGAACTTTATTATAAACTGGTGCACATAAGAGCCTTAACTGTGTTAACAAGTTTAACAAGAACTTGCAAAGGGTCGCCTGGATGAAAGCATGTGATGAAGAGTACTATTAAATATTTCATTGTCATTTGTTATCAATACTTTGCAGAAACAAATAAATAAATGTTTTTAAAGGAAGTGAGACGTATCACTATTAACGCATTACAAGTTCTTAAGTGCGTCAAAAGCGATCACTTCGATAAAGCATACTTCGTCAAGGATGTATTACGCACACCGATGTACAAATTGTTACTTTTAATCCTACTTCGTTATAAGCTAGCCCATTTTGATTAAGTATTTAGAGCCCTATTTACAAATCTCAACTTATTGAAAGTTTTAATTTCGTTTGCAAAGTATTCGTTTGATCGTATGTGCCTATAGCTAAATCGTTCTGTTCACTGACCGGATGTTTGATATAAAATGATGCACATGCGCAAGAGCAGTGCAAGTGACAGTTAACAATGTTAGGCCTTAAGGGCATACAACGTATACTGTACCGTATAAAAGTATAGGTTGTTAACGCCTGAGAGCCTTAACATTGTTAACAAATTTAGCCTTCAATGCTTTAACAATGTAGGGATCGGGTGCTTCTACACACTTACATTTTCGGGCAACTGGAACAAGCAGAGATTCGAATTTAAAAAAAATGCAAATTCAACTTGTAGGCTTCGCTTATGATTTTTAAACTGTACGATTTTATTATCTTTACCAGACATGGAAATCTTTTGTACGTCCGAACAATATTTGCGGTGGTCATCTTGCTTTGTTTGGTTTTGATAGCCTTGCAAACAGTTGTAGCAAAGTTTGTGTTTATGTTTATTGAGTCTACAGCTGATAAATTTGCTAAAATCTTTAATCCAAACATAACGGTCTTTATGCAAGAACAAGTTTGCATGTTGTTTTTTTTTTTTTTTTGCTCCATTAGCTTTTGCCAACTGTGAAATAAAAACTGGAAACAGTTTATTATTATCATTATGCGAAAAAAAAGTTAAAACCACCTGGATTTTCTTTTTTCCGTTTAAAGTATGTACTAAATAAAATCAATATCATTCGAGTATCAGCATGTTACTAAATAATATTGTTTCGTTTCTGCAAGGAATGTTCCTAACAAATGTCAGAAATGATCAAATGTTCCTTCTATATATCAAGTAATTGTTGATTGAAATTTGTTATTCAGTAGAAAAAAAAGAACAAATAAACCTCACTTAAAATAATAAACAACAACCGTTTTTAGAAAACTCGTAAATTCAATTATTGGACATATTTCATACAGCCATAAAACGTTGGATTCAGATTTTCAACGTTTTCATCTAAAACCAGCCAAACAAAATGACAAGTCTATTGGTGGAAATCCCATGTCAATTTGTCTTTTTGCTCACGAAGAGTAGAGATAGCAAGATTTTTAAGCTGGCTGCTGTGGCGGCAATAATAGGCGTGAGATGGCTAAATTTTTTCACTTTAGCCCAGCTAGACATCATTCGAAGTCTTTTAGTGAAAACCTCATGTTGAGAAGAACATCCAATCATTAGAAGCATCAATAACCAGAGCCTTTGCAAATTTGCGCTGGACGGAACGTCGCCTCGTGACGAATGTCACCTTCGATGTAATCTACTTAGAAACAAGTACCACAAATTCAACGAAATGCCCCCTGGGCTTGACATTCAGGGTGGTCGCTCATATTGTCTGTCCCTGAGGTCGGTCCACGCAAGAACAATAACGAGATTTCAAGATGGCTGATGTGGCGGCAATATTGGATGTGGACA
Source organism: Potamilus streckersoni (assembly GCA_016746295.1). Classification (NCBI taxonomy): domain Eukaryota; kingdom Metazoa; phylum Mollusca; class Bivalvia; order Unionida; family Unionidae; genus Potamilus; species Potamilus streckersoni. The sequence continues at coordinate 2,023,783 of JAEAOA010000745.1, read as the reverse complement.
CCATTTTCATTTAAAGCTAATATCGTAGCCATATAGGGTATCAGATGGCGCCATACATAAGAAGCCATTTAGTGTGTGTGTGTGTGTGTGTGTGTGTGTGTGTGTGTGTGATATGGATTTTTAACGGAGCTTTTACAAGTTTTCAGTCATAATGCTACGATGTCTGTAGTGTAGCAGTTTATAGTGATGTCTAGCACTGGGGCATCATGTCGTAGACATGTAGCATGGTGTCCCACCCAGTCACATTACCCTGATACCTGGCAGACTAGTCATAGCACTGACCTCTTAATACTGAACGCAAAGCGATGCAGCTGATAGTACCATTTTTTTTAGTCTTTGGTATGACTCGGTAGGGGGGTTCGAACCTGCGACCTCCCGCATCTGATGAGGACACTCTACTCGCTAGGCCACCGGAGTGGTGAAACCTTGTAGTGAAAACCCTATTAGGCCCAACTAGACCAAGGGGCGTGTCGGAAAAGTTCCAAGGCACTCCTCCATGTAGTTTACCAACTTTGTGCTAACTGTGAGACGGGCGAAAGATGAAAGACCATCCTATATACGCTCTCTTAGTCTCTGACAAATAGAAGCGAACGTACCTAATCGATAATATCTCATTAAAGATTGCCTCACTTAGCAAACCATTGCATTTTCTTGGCTCTTGATACCATGCTTCAATTGATACACATGTTTACTGTTATATCCGAAAATCACAGCACGTCTAGTGCACTGCTTGATTGTTTGTATATTTTGCAACAATGGAATATTTTGTCTGTGGTAACAATTAACTGAAAATTTGATAGAACATATGAAAGCAACTAGCCATTGAATTGATCGGGCGTAAGTATCTTTCAAATATTGCTCTCGCAGAGTTATACAAACTTGGCATTCCTGGCATAATTATGTTACAAATATCGCACTCGCAGAGTTATACAAACTTGGCATTCCTGGCATAAGTATGTTACAAATATCGGTCAAGATGATACTAATCATTAGTCTGTAGAAATTTCTACTGCACAACGATTGACTGATAGCAATTGGTAAGCAGATCATACTATTAGAAACCTGTGCGCCTGACTATATATTTCGTTAGATGCTTGTGCGACTTTATACTGTTTTCAAACAAATCAATATAATGTAATAGTATTTATCTAAGAACACGACAAAAGAAATCCCCATCCATAAAAAACAGCGTAAATGAGAACTCAAGCGCAGAAATTAACGGAAACAAGACAAAATTAAAAAGATTCTGTTACCGTTGAGATCGATGTGGAGAATTGTTGTTTTTTTTACTTTGCTTAGATAGAAGCTGAAATATTACTGTGGGAACTGAGCGTGGCGTTTTTATTGATCATTGGTCGAATTTGTAACGGAGGATAAGTTAAATTTACTCCTTTTAAGGTTGCATTTTTGCTTACTTCCAGCAATCTATATCAACCATTCTCGACGATCCAGAGATGGCAGGAATGTACATGAGAATTAAGTCTGTCTGTCTGTCTGTCTTGAGATTATAACTATGATAACTTTCAAGAGAACTCCGAATTTGTTGCGCAACACCCCTCATCTACAGATGTGACTAATAATGCATTCGATCAATATCTTCGAATTTAACTAACAACACATTCACCATGTGAGGATCCGCCTTTTTATCGTTCATCCCCCCCCCAAGAACACGTGCGCAACAACAAAACGGAGTAACTATTAATATGGTAACATGGAGACGTCATTGTTTCAATATTTATCATTCATATAATGTTATCAAATATATTCAACACATTTCAAATCTTTTGTAGATAGTACATCTTTTCAGATACATACATACATACATACATACATACATACATACATACATACATACATACATACATACATACATACATACATACATACATACATACATACATACATACATACATACATACATACATACATACATACATACATACACACACACACACACACACACACACACACACACACACACATACATACATACATACATACATACATACATACATACATACATACATACATACATACATACATACATACATACATACAGTCAGGGCTCAAAATTAGCGGTAGTCCACTAGCCCGAGGCTAGTAGATTTCCTGTCGGACTAGTAACTTTCATAATGTTAATAGTCCCATGGGTTAGTAAGTTTCGCTTATCAACAGTCAGCGTTTGTTTACACAAGTCCCTAATAAGACTTAGATGTCTTCTAGAATCAAAGTAGTAACCATTGTCAACACAGTCGTAAAATATTAGCATGAGAAGGTGAAGTCAATATCTGCCTCGAAAAGGTGCGTTTCTATAACAAGAAGCCATCCTATTTGTGCGTTTCGCTTACAGCGCCAATTATGGCGCCGTCATTAACAACGGAAGTTTGGTAATTGATTCTAATTAATATAATAGCGAATTAAACAAAAAATGACGTGGTATCACACTTTATTCACTCGACCACAGTAATTTAAGTACAAACTGTATACCACACATAAGAACACCGCAAAAGCTATTCGAAGAAATTAAAGTTTGCATGTTTGTTTGATTAAGGGGAGGGGTGCTCGCTAGCAAAGCACTCCAACACTCCAAGTCACAAATGGTAAACCGCATATTTTACACTTGCATCGAAATAATTATACAAAATTAGATTAATTCATTACGATAACATTATTGACACATCCTTCCATACAACTACTTTTTATATGATGATATGAATAGATTTTATATTTTTTTCCTTACAAGAATGAACAAACATTTGAATACACATGAAGACATCAAGCAGAATGCTTTATGTTGGGAATTAAAATCTCCGAGCATGGGCAACTATGATTTGAAAATGTTTCGCCTTATCATTAATTTCAACAATACACTGTGGTCCGATCAATTATGAACAATTACCAAACTTTCGCTATTAATAATGAGACTGTTATTTGAGTTGTTACATAGATCGCGCAGAGTCGAATGGGTTCATTTGATGGGAGTGCGCCTTTTCTAAGCTGAAACTAACATTTTCTTCTGATGTTAATATTTTGTAAGTGTTTACAATAGCCACTGCTTTGATTCTGCAGAACTGCTGGTCTTTATCAGAAAGGCCATTTAATGGGAAGAGGGGCAAAAGCACGTATTTTGAAATGGCGTTTCTTGCTCTGACTTTTTTTTTAGATAAAGGACACTGTGACACTCCTTTTCTTTCTTTAAATAATTCGTGTTAACTATACTGTAACATCTCGATTTCCAAACGGGACACAATTAGCTCCTTTATAAGTCAGACAAAATGTGGCGTTTTATAGAACGTGTTCAGCTACCGGGAAAAAAAAAACAAACTAAAAGTTGAATTAAAATGACATAAATGAGAGGAATAATTCTGATGATAGGGAAAAGTGTAATCGAACGTTTCAAAAGACATGGACAAAAGACAGGGAATGGATGAATTATGATGAAGAAAAGAAAGTTATGCGGTATAACTGGTGTACGGAATTCGCAAAAGCAAACAGAGAAAACATCCAGTATTGTTGCTAGTTGTTCGAACTTTAAAATTGAATCAGTAAAGGTGCACGAAAACTTGAGCAACACAAAATGAGCAGAAAAAGCAGCTATGCAAATACCACCAGAAGATTCGACCAATGGTAAGATATTGGAAAGTTTTAACGGAATGTGTTTGACCATATGTGCTCGACGCAAGCTTGATGCTGAGACCTCCACCCACTCATCCAATAATCTGAAGGGAAACAATCATATAGAATAACATAAATATCTCAGGTTACTCCCTGACCCGTTCTGACATAGGACTCTGTCTATCCGACTATATAAGAGACAAGGTCAGTAACTTCCAAATACTTCGTTCTACCCATGACTCTAGTTTTCCTTCTGCTATTTCCGTCTTTAAAGGCATATAACCATATTCGATGGTTTGTTTTACTCCTGAGATATTTTTATATTCATCAAACCATAATTGATTTTTCTATGTTGCACCAAACTGAAGTTACAGGTTCAGACACGTGCGTATTTCGCCTGTCGGACAACGTTGCGCTCAGGTGACAACCGGTGAAAAGAGCTATGGTAAAGAACTGAAGACCCTTCAATGATTTTGCATGGATGTGTTAGCTGGATGAGATGAAAGAAGTTGATGTTGGAGAGACTTACAGGATTAATAAACAGATTGTTACATTTGCTCACTACATCATTGGAAGTGAAAGGCAGAAATTTGTTTTGGTGGAGCATTTTCGGCCAGTGCTTGTTGGCGCAGGTGTGGTTGCTGATGTAGTGGAATTGGAATGAGTCATATTAAAAAATATAGTCTACAGCAAGTAGGTGTACATTCAAATATTTAAAAATAAATACAAGAAACATCAATGATGCTAGAATTGTTAAAAATTCTTTATTTAGCATAGTAATATGATGGCAAAAGGTAACCATTTAAAAAAACCATTTAAAATATTTAATATAAACATTATTTAAGTATTGACATTACCTTTTTCTTGATGTAAATTTATTCAGATTAATATTTTCTTAATGTATTCTGCTATCTTGCAATTACAAAGACATCTATACTTTGACTTGGTCAACAGTTGTAAAATGATGTGCTGCTGACTGAAAGAATATAATGGCATTGATTGACCTTATCCTGACAATCTCAGCCCACTCTGCTGATGCTTAGAGGAGTTTCTCAGTGATGAAAATGGTGAAGAGTGACTGGAGATCGTGTTTGCGACCTTTGGTTCTCTCCGACCTACTCTTTATAATGTTCCTTACAAATGATAATACAACAAATGATCCATCACCAGCTATTCATTCGTGGAATATTTCATGGAGACAGATAATGAGACCTGAACAAACCCCATTTGGACCCAGAGTGCAGGTGGAGGACCAGAAAGAACACCGGGATCCCTTTCTGGAATTGGATCCAAATTATTTTGAGAAACAAGAAATGTGATTTGACTGATTGATGATTTGAAACAGGATTTGATTTATAATTCTGTACTTCTGCATTTCTTTTGATAATGCTATTTATGAATAATACTGTTCATACAAGTGTGTGAAAATGTTTTTTGGACAGGACTAGTAAAGATTTGGCAGGACTAATAAATGTCTCACCATACTAATCATTCTGGCTACAATGAAATTTGTGTAAATTCGAGCCCTTATGATACATACATACATAAATACATACATACATACATACATACATACATACATACATACATACATACATACATACATACATACATACATACATACATACATACATACATACATACATACATACATACATACATACATACATACATACATACATACATCCCTTAACATAAAAGGCCGTTGTGGCACCACAGTTTACAACCAATTCTCTCCATTTATCCCTGTTCTCTTCTGCCCTTTGGGAATCTCCAAATCCCATGCATGTCCATTCCTTAAATGTTGTCTTCCCAACTCTTTTTCTATCAGCATCCTCGCCCTGTGTCTTACAAGATTGTTATTGCCAGTCCAGATGATCTTGAGATATGACCGTACCACTTCAGTTTGCGCTTTCTTTACAGTGGTCAAAAAGTCTTCATAGGATCTGATGGCTTACAGGATCATGTTGTGGACTTCTTCGTTGGTTACATGGTCAATGTATGAGATGCCCAAGATAGTATTAGAACCAAACTAGATCTACAAAACTAAACTACTTGAAAAAACAACAAGTTATTAAATGACAAATTGTATCACAACAAAATTAACTGCTTATGGCACCCATAAACTGCCTATGTTGTATCATTCTTCATTCCAATTATATTATTTGTCCTAAAGGTTAAGTATATCTGCACATTTTATAAAAGAAATTTTTGTTCACCGTAAATATCATCTCTTATGCACCTTTAGACTTAATTTAAAGCATAGTCTTTCATCATTTACGATATTTTCCTCACTTTAAAAAATTGAATACCCATATTACCTTTGGGACGAATTCAATATGTCTACATTTAAATCATTTACTGGATTAGTTGGACTCAGTGGTGTATCCAATATATTTGCTATCAAATGTTTCATAGACATGTGTTTACTGGATATATCCGCCTGACTCGGTAACGTTCTTGCCTGTCTGGTAACGTGTTTGAATTGAAACTTTGCATGTTTGATGTTTCGGTAAATCGCTTGGCTTGTGTATCTCGTGCATCGAATCTTGATGTATTCGATCTTTCGTTAAACCGCTGACGTGTGTTGCATTCTTTCTGTATCGCACACCATCATTGTGTACTACAACATCTTCACTAGCCGAGGTTTCGATATGTTAACCCAATCTACGCCTTGACGGATCGATCAGATCTTTTGTGCTTCGAGTCTGTGAATATCATTGGATGCAAGCCACCGTATCCAATCAATATTAAGTTGTTCCAATTTGTTCCGACATGATCGAGATAAGTGGAGCACACGCTACTGCTGAGCAGTTGGCATTATTTACTGAGAGAGGCAATTTGTGCAACCAAATAGATATTGTTTGGACAAAGCTCTAAAATATCAGTTCGATTCGTCAAGGTGTAGATAGGATTAACATATCGGAACCTTGGCCAGCAAGGATGCTACTACAACTGTAATACCGGTCTTTTCTATAATTTTGCATGGTAATGGAAGAAATTTATTTTGCCGATCTTGCCTGACCAGAACTATGACCCTAGACTTTAAATAATTTTCCATAGTATACCGCTTATTGTCGACATATATTTAACCTTTTCCTTTATTTTCATTGTCGTGATTTCGAAATTCAGTAACATCTCCATAAAATTATGCTAATTATAGTAACTTCGTCTTAATCGTTCGCCAAAACAATAATTCTGCGGGGCTTACTCCGGTTGTTGAATGTGGAGTGCTCCTGTACATTAACAAATATGTTTGTTAATCAGACTTCCAATCTCGGTTTTACGCTCGTAAGATTCTTATCAGCCTCACGATTGGTCCATGAGTAACAAACATTTTCGACAAAAATGAAATAATTCTATCTGAATTTTTAGGCTTTGCAAATTCAATCAAACAACAAAACCTCTATTTATCTACACCTAAAAAATGCATTTTCTAGAGGGTAAAGGACCTAATTAATCTGCCTCCAAATTACTGACATGGCGCTGACATCAGTTCTGGCTTGCTCGGCTGAGAAACCAACTGAGTCGCAACAAAATTTGCTGAATTGTACAATTTCTTTATTGATTCCTGGCCACCATACTTTTGTACACAGCAGTTTCTTTTTTATGTTAGCTATTCCAGGATGACTCTCACGAGAAATATACTGTATTTATTCGCGAAACGTCTTCGGAACTATGATTCTGGTTCTTCGTGAAATCAGTTTTTCTGATGCCACCTAATTCATCGCGTACTAGTAAGTACTCTCTGAACTCAATAATGTGCCATTTACCATGAAGTAATTATTCTCTTACATCGCTCTTATCTGAGTCACCTTCGGGTGCCTTTCAATCTGTCGCGTGGTTAGTGCGTTTGGTGTTGTTGGCGTGCAACAAATCTAATATAATCCTGAGCGTCATCTCAGTTATTGGGATGATTCCTTGGCGAATCAGCCTGAAAACGTGACAGTGAATCGATTATATTTTCGTGCCCCGGTATATACTTAAAAACATACTGGTATGGCTGTAATCGCAAAACCCATCTTTCTATTCGCGTACACGGTTTCGATTTAGGCGAGTATATGCATTCGAGTGGTTTGTGATCACTGAGAAATCTCAAAATCCATACAAAAATATAAAAATGAAATATTCGCACGCCCATACTATTTCAAATGCTTCTTTTTCTGTTTGTGAATACCTTTGTTCGGTATCATTCAAAACTTCTACTCTCGTAACTAATTACTCGATACTCATGATTTTGCTGTTAAAGTAATACAAAACCTAAACCTATCGGACTGACATCATTAATTACCGTAGTTGGCGTATTCCTATCAAAATAACGCAAAGTATTTGCATCTTCCGACAACTCTTTAAGTTTCTGAAACTATGTTTTCTTTTCCCTGCTCCATGCAAACGGTTCATCCATTTTTGCGAGGTTTGAAGTGGCGCGGATACAGTCTCTAAATCTGGAATCACTGAAGTTTACCAGGCCTTAATCTGGAAAACACTGAAATCTGGAAAGCCTACAGTCGCTAAATCTGGAAAGCACTTTAGTTTATTAGGCCTAAAAAAAACTTCTTATCTCGGCCACGTTCATTTGTTCACAGACTTCTTTTACCACTTTCTCTTTAACTTCGGCAGGCCCTAGACCCCCGTTCTAACAACACGTGACCCATAAAAAATAACTTCTATATAATGAAATGGCATTTGTCTTGGTTTAATGTAAATCCTTTATCTCTTGGCAATTAAATAACGTTCTAAAGTCTCTATCGTGCTCTTCTGGATTTTATTGCATGAACAATAATATTTGTGACGTTAAGAACACCCTCACAACCTTGCACAATATTTTACATCACATTTTGGTACATTTCAGGAGCACAGCCTACTAAAAAATTGAACCACTTTTGTCTATATAGCCATTTTCGAGTCCAAAGTGTTAATTCCCCAGATTCTGGTATAATTTCCAACTGATCTTAAGACCAGAGTATGTCCAATTGTGATTGATCTGACTTTGCTTCATGGTCAGCATAACCTCGTCAACAATTGGAATCAGATGGATTTTTCGTTTGACCGCCATGTTTACACGTCGCATATCCACACACACAAGAATATTATTTTCTCTGTTTGGAACGACCATGGCCGAGCAGATCCATGAACTAGGTCCAGTTACTTTCTCAGTAATATCAGGTCGTTCCAGTTCATCCGATTTTCTGCTTAATTTCTCTCTAAGCATGAACAGAATTATTCGGACATGTTAAATGACGGGTGTTACTTCCGGGTCAATTGGGATTATCCATCAAACACCTCTGAAAATGTCTTCATACTTTTCGAACAGTAGAGATGGCTCTGAATAACAATAATTGTCGCTCATCTTCGATCACAATAAATACATCATCCAATGTTGTGTCTCCCACATTAACGGTGGAAGTGAAAATACCAACATCATCCAATGACATTTTACATCCATAGGTATACGTCCACTTTATACTAATGCTCGACGAACATTTTACTCTTTCCTTCTTTGATAATTCACAGTTTTCTGCCTTGTACGTTATATCCTGCACCCGAATCGATGATCATGTTTACATTAACACCGCTTATATTCATATTTACTTTGAGCAAACTAGTTCCATTTTGTCAACATTCTCTTAAATGCTTACATAAGTGGAAATCTGCTGTTCTTTAGCCGGACATTTTTTTTTTTCTCGTTTGATTTGAAACATTCTGTCTGACCTTAATCGTAAGCAACGTTTTCACGAACAGCTAGCTAATTCACAACCCCTCTTAGGCTTTCTACTTATCTTGCCCACTTTTCCGAATCTTTCCGTGCATGAGAAATTACTACCAGCTGTTGTAAAGCCAGTGTTGTGCAATTTTCCAAGAGCTTACTTTGAAGCGATGTGAGACACGTTTTACAATAACTTAGTCACGAATTTGCTCGTCAATTGTTGCAGCGTTTCCAAAACTGACAGGTTTCTGCATTTACACTCAATCTTGTTACGAATTGTTAAACTTGGCTATTGAAATTTATTTCGAAAAACGTCTATCGCTCGGCACATTTGCTTGCAGTGTGAAATGTCCATGATGTATGTTCTTAAATTTTTGTAAGAATCATCTCCATCTTTTTCATGAAGTGTAAAGAATATCTCTTGCACATTTAATACTAGCAGTATGCAACTACAGTACTCTTTTTTCTGATCTGCATTTGTGATTCCTTTCCCAGTCGCGTACAACTCGAATGTGAGCATCCATCTTTTCACAGTTTCAGAACAATCAAACGGAGGTATTGAGTTAATGTCATGCACTGGCGTTGCCGTCATTTTGAACTATATCTTAATATCCTGTTCCCCAAATATTGGATCCGATAATAACATAATGAATCAATATCGTCTAATTAAAACATCAACATATTCACCGTTTGAGGTCCGCCATTACATCGCTTATTTATTACTCTCCTTGTATACATTCACAACAATAATACAAAGTAGTCCCTGTTAATACGGTAATATGGAGACATCATTGTCTCAATATGTATGACTCAGATAAAGTATTATTGGTATTTACATATATTATTAAATATATTCAACTTATTTAAAGTATAACTTCCTTGTTCATCGAGCATTAGTACAAAGAGGGCGTATGCCTATGGACGTGAAATGCCATTGGATTCTGCATCAACTTATATAACCTTATCTCAAACGGCTTAATCTTACATTCGATTAGAATGTATGACGAACGGACGGAAGAAAATAAGAACACGTCCACCTCCACCGCACTTTTCCAGAGAAGGCGGCAAGAATATGCAGAAGATTTCTGATATTTTGTGGCTTCAAATGTCTGCCAATAAAACGTGAACTATTTAGAGACCGCCACCAGCCTCCTCCCCCAGAAAAGTATAGCAAATAGTTTGTGTCTTTAGTGCGCTACTGAAAACGATGTAACGACGCGCTACATCGTTTTCACGAAAGAATACATACAGTAAAATTGCGGTAAATAGGTCAGAATGTTGCTTCTAATTTTTTTGATATGTTTCGGGAAGACGATATAGCGTACGGAACACCCCGAAATAGTAGCTATTTATCTCAGCTGGATTTATTGCCTAGGCATTGTCATTTCAGACACTTCAACCAACTGACCCTTGGGCAAACTAGCCACTAAGGTCCACTGATGATTCAACGTAAAGCACACTACTATCCTGAAGGAATACGTGGATAACCTCATCACGAGATGATTTGCACATTTTTCACAAGGGACAATTGGGATAGAAATCATAAATTAAGGAAAGAAATGATTTAGTTTTGTAAACAATGAGGCAGCTTGTGGAACTGCTTTTTAAGTATAACGGTGAAGAAATAGCTGCTTATGTAAACATCTTCCCATTGTCACCAGCAGCTAGACGAAAGCCATTCATTATGTCAAGGGCGGGCAGAGGAAAACAGTCATTTATTGAATGATATGTATGTCAACCATTAAACTGGGGTGTCGTCAGCTACTCCTTAACGTTGCTATATATGCGATTTGATGTAACTGAACCATAATGTTGGAAACATTCCTATAAGTTTGCTTGTCATAATGAATTACATTGCATCTGCATCTTTGATAGCGAAGAGTCATCGGAAAGCTATGTATCACTCCATGTGATCAAATGTCGACATTGACAGGCGAAATTAGAGCCGCGATAGTCAAGTGGTTAGTGTGCCGGACTCGCAAATAGTAGGTTGTGGGTTCGAATCCTACTAACGTAGTGTTACAATGAGTAAGGCATTAACTTAAATTCCTTTGTCATGATATAAACTTCTTATTTATTTCGCAGTAAAACACCAACTAATCCATTTCAGTACAAAATCTGAGTTGCTTGTACAGATATAATGAGTTTTTCATCAATAATGAAAATGCATCACCTTTCATAAATAAAAATCAATAATGAAAATGCATCACCTTTCATAAATAAAAATGACACTAATCGTTATGAAATAATCATCACCACCAATATCTCATGCATAACAGAATATGCTGATAAACTGTGAGCGGGACCGTCAAAATAACACTTGAGGGATCACTAAGATGCGCGCGCGCGTGTGTGTCAGTGCGCGCGCGCCCACCTATCACGTGACAGAAAATCAGTAACATATTACTACTTTATTCCTTATAGCGCTTTAGCACCTGTATAGAACAAGGTATTCTCCATCTGCAATGTAATAGTTACGTCAACATCAAACAAATAATTCTGCCAATGGTAGGTGATCTAAGGTTTTGAACATTACACAGAATATATGGCTGTTTCTACAGACTCGTGCACCTATAACTATAATGATAACCGCCATAAAGTAATACCTGATATTTCTTTTATTTAAACCGTTTTCAGTACATATTATTACGTCTAGGCTCGTACAAATGTAGCAAAAGAAAAGCGTGAAGTCAACAAGCTTTGTAAATTTTCACAAAATAAGTTATTTTCCAAACAACACAGTAAAAATATGAAATAGGACTTACGGTTTGTGGATATAGTCAAAAAAAATCCGATAATTAAAAAATATCCATAAAAAAATAAAAATAAAAAATAAATCCAATCATAAACAGTTCTAACTGAATCCAGATTCGAATCTCGATGAAATTCCAAGATGGAAGGCGATGACGTCAGATGAGGTCATTGTACTGTTGGCAACAACTCCTTATTGAAACAATTTGTAAGGTCCTGTTTAGAATTCCAGAATAAATTTCCACTGAACATCTTTTATAAACAAGAAGCACTTGTGTAGTATTAAAGAGAATGAATTATTAAATTTCAAAAATAGATGAATTTGAATACAACCTGGCATCAGCAATCAATAACACCTTGTGCTCTGAGGTGTAAGAATAGGACTAGCTAGATTTCCCTAAGACACAAGTATTAAACCCAACTAAAAACGTTATTTTGACACTTGTGGTGGATCACATGATCACTTAATCATCAAACCGCGCAATAAAAAATGGCATTTGTCACGTATGCTAGAATAGCCCTATCTAAAAATCAATTCTCATAATGGAATTAAAAAAGATGGGCTTGTTTACAACTCAACTAACAGGGGCCGAAAATGACCTTGGTATTAGCCAATCGTTTCCACGTAGTGTTTGCAAGATCAATGAACCAGGGTGAACTAAAAATAATGATAATGTAATACCTTTCACGTTCAAATTAGACCGAATATTTTTTCAAAAATATCAAATCCCGTGAAAATAGTCATTACAATAAAATGCAATTAAATAAAAAAATCAAAACATGAATTTTAAATTAACACTTAAGCAATTTAATTACATATTCGTAACAATATTGGTTATAGTAATGATAAGGGAAGAATTTGATTAAAGTCTACATTCTGTACGTTCAAAAAGTATACTATTGGTATATTAATTTGTGATCCGCCCATGGCGCAATAACAGATATATAAACATTCTAGCGACCGTCTGAAGTTAATTCCAGATCAATCATGAATTGCCAAACATTAGTCAGTAGTGACGTATGACAATAACGATAAAAAGTAATAATAATCCTCGATTTCTAAATGAATTTAATATGGTACACATTTTCATCACAATCCTTTGTTTTCTGTTCCCCATCCAATTCTCATGCATAGCATAACAGACAATTTGAGCTGATTAAAACCTTGAAATAGAAATTACACCAAGTAACCTAAAAGCATATGGTTCGTCGTAACGATACGTGTGCACGTTTCCTTAGGATTTATATACCGTGTTTATCAATGATACAAAGTTGCAACCCATGTCGATATTATACAGTAAATTCCTCGGTTACGTGGTACACATACTGTGATGTTTTAATGTTTTGTTGTTATTTCTTAAACATACTATGTTCTAAAAAAAGATTATTATTAACTAAATATGAAAATGTCCAAAGACCCCTCTCTCTCTCTCTCTCTCTCTCTCTCTCTCTCTCTCTCTCTCTCTCTCTCTCTCTCTCTCTCTCTCTCTCTCTCTCATCGTAGCATGACACGGACTAAAATCTATGAAATGACGAATGTACATAATTTTCGTTGTGTCATCCCACGATATCTCTGTACTTATGAATGATGGTGCAAGTTAAGTCAAACCGACCAAAGGATATGAGAGAGAGAGAGAGAGAGAGAGAGAGAGAGAGAGAGAGAGAGAGAGAGAGAGAGAGAGAGAGAGAGAGAGAGAGAGAGAGAGAGAGAGAGAGATTATAGTCGCTTGTACTATCACTAAAGTAGAATAACAACTAAAATCATCTGTAAATCTATTAAAATAGTTTAATTATCTCTTGTTGGTTCGTCATTTCGCTCAGTTTCTACTCCACATTAATTTCCATGAGCCGGTAGGTGAATGGCTTAGAGTTCATGTGAATGCACGTAGCTAACCTAGTGTTTTTAGTGCTCTGCTTTTATTATTAAAACCATATTTCATATTTAAATCATAAGTGTGTATTTTATTGATTTAATCAATGTGAAGAAAAATAGAAACTAAAAAAAATTGAAAATCAACTTATCAATATGCAAAGGTGATTGTGAATGGCCACAAAAGGCATAGAACTATACTTTGTAGCAGCCACACTTGGGATGCGACGATTTCATTCACTCGGTCAATACACATTTGCCTGCAGTAAATCATAACTCCGTTTAAAGGGTATATATATATATATATATATATATATATATATATATATATATATATATATATATATATATATATATATATATATATATATATATATATATATATATATATATATAAAGAATACAAATCATATGGCGAATAGCAACCCTTTCAAGCGTACTGGATCCACCAAGGGATCACGTGTGTCAGGGATTAATTAAAATAGATACAATAAACTGACGACGAACAGTACGAAGCTAGTAACTAACTAGCCTAAGCGCTTTCGGCTCTTAATGAGTCTTTTTCAAAGGCAAATACAAAACATATATACGACAATCAAATAAACACAAAAACGTTGTGTTTGTAAACCTCTACATGGCTGTCTTCACATGTGCTAAAACTTTAAATACAACCAGCTTGTATAGACTAGTTGCGGAAACTGAAAACGTTGTATAATTCCCTAAAAGTCTACAAGCAAAAGCGACATCTATTTTTACTTTTTGTACATATGTAAGGCAGATTATATCCCGGATATTTGATTCTATATCGGTTATTCTTATAGTAAAATTTGAAGGATAATAAGAAGATTTAGAAAATGTTAAATTCTACTAGTGCATAGTTTTCATTTTCTAGTCTTCTTGGTTTAGACCGCTTGGTTTCAATGTTCTAAGGCGGCGTATCCAGTATGATTCCTTTTCCTTCCTGGTTTCGGAACTCCAGCTATGGTTGTTGGCAATAGCGATAAGTATTATATCACTGAAAGTGTGGCCAGGGGAGGAGAAGTGTTCTGCGACCGGGCTTCTGTACAGCTTTTTTGTCATCCAATCAGATCTATGAAGGTTTATCCTTTTGTGTAGCTTTTCAGTTTCTCTGACGTACTGAAGGCCACAGATCTTACATTTGATGAGATAAATCACATTCTCTGTTTTACACTTTTTGTTTGGACCATGTATGTTTAGTTTTTCTTTTGTCACTGTGCTAGTGAATGTCTTGGTCTCTATCATATGTTGCCAGGTTTTGCATCTTTTATCGCCACAGGGTCCAGATTGACTAGGTTGGTTTTGACTAGCGATTGGCGTTAGCTTTGCTCTGACTAGGATGTCCTTTAGGTTTTTTAGTCTCCAGTAAGCTACTACAGGTTTGTTCGGAAGTATTAGGTTTAGTATGTCTGACGATTGCATGGTTGGCCAGTGGTTTGCGATGATTTTACCTACTTGGGATTGTCTGGGTGATAGGTCAGAATAAATGGTATCCTATCAACCTTTTCTTTCTGTCCATATCTGAGTAGGTCATCACGGTTTGTTTGTTTGGCCCTTTGGATTGCCTCCGCAAAAGAAAAGGTTGATAGGATACCATTTATACATGGTCCAAACAAAACGTGCAAAACAGAGAATGTGATTTATCTCATCACATGTAAGATCTGTGGCCTTCAGTACGTCGGAGAAACTGAAAAGCTACACAAAAGGATAAACCTTCATAGATCTGATTGGATGACAAAAAAGCTGTACAGAAGCCCGGTCGCAGAACACTTCGCCTCCCCTGGCCACACTTTCAGTGATATAATACTTATCGCTATTGCCAACAACCACAGCTAGAGTTCAGAAACCAGGAAGGAAAAGGAATCATACTGGATATGCCGCCTTAGAACATTGAAACCCAGCGGTCTAAACCAAGAAGACTAGAAAATAAAAACTATGCACTAGTAGAATTTAACATTTTCTAAATCTTCTTATTATCCTTCAATTTTTACTATAAGAATAACTGGTATAGAATCAAATATCCGGGATATAATCTGCGTTACATATGTACAAAAAGTAAAAATAGATGTCGCTTTTGCTTGTAGACTTTTAGGGAATTATACAACGTTTTCAGTTTCCGCAACTAGTCTATACAAGCTGGTTGTATTTAAAGTTTTAGCACATGTGAAGACAGCCATGTAGAGGTTTACAAACACAACGTTTTTGTGTTTATTTGTTTGTCGTATATATGTTTTGTATTTGCCTTTGAAAAAGACTCATTAAGAGTCGAAAGCGCTTAGGCTAGTTAGTTACTAGTTTCGTACTGTTCATCGTCAGTGTATTGCATATATATATATATATATATATATATATATATATATATATATATATATATATATATATATATATATATATATATATATATATATATATATCTGGGGTGGACAAAATACGGGACACTGGTCGCGGTCCAGCCCGCCTCCTGGAGGAAGTTGCCCATACCTGCTTTATATTATTCGTTGGATCATTTCCATCCATGCATACAAGATCATATTTTTCTTTGCCTCAGGAAAACAGCAAATCTCAATGTCTTATTTTTTCTTCAGATATTATAAAAGAAATATTGAAAGAAAGAATATGTCTGTTTTATGTTTTAATTAAACAAGCCATGTCATTTGTCATCAATCTCATGCATAACTGGATCGGTCCCGCTTACGGTTTTATGAAAAAGACTCGCTCTATGCATGAAATTGAATGCTGGCAGTAATAATATAAACTCCACATATCATTAGCAATTATCAGTCGTAAAAGCACAGTGCGTACAAGACTATAATTAAATAATGATGATAGCAAAAGCGTCTTAGCTGGTTTATGGAACGATGTTGCTTCCACTTTCCGACACACTTTCATCCATATTTAATTGCAAATGGGTGGTAGGCGGATGCTGCCAGTTACCACATTCTCGAGAGATGAAGAGTTTTTGAAGAACCTAGGGAAGGGGGGCTTGCATGGCTCAGTGGACGCTCTTGTTTTGCACCTTGCGGTTTGAGATTCGATTGAATGGGTAAGTTCTCGCCTGTTTAAGATTGGTGGCTTTTTTCGGATATCCCATATCTACTAAACATATCACTTCATGTGTACACAAAAGACAGCGAAAGCATATGGCCTTTTTGGCATGAAACACCAATCATTTTCAGAGTGGGGGTGAGAAAAGTATGTGGTCTTTTTGGCATATAACACCAATCATTTTCAGAGTGGGGGTGAGTAAAGTATGTGGCCTTTTTGTCATGAAACACCAATCATTTTCAGAGTGGGGGTGAGTAAAGTATGTGGCCTTTTTGTCATGAAACACCAATCATTTTCAGAGTGGGGGTGAGTAAAGTATGTGGTCTTTTTGGCATAAAACACCAATCATTTTCAGAGTGGGGTTGAGTGCAAAATATTATTTTGATGAGGAAAAATTTGCTTGGTTTAAACTAAGGACTGCGCACTTTTTCTTGGCTTTATTTTCAAATGATGGCAGGGGTCATATAGACGCAATAAGCAAATATTTTCAGTAAAGGATTGGTTTAATTTTTTTTTAAAAAATCAAATTAAATGCAAGTACACCTTCCCATTATAAAAACAGACAAAACGGTCGGTGCTTAAACTTAGAACTTATCGTACAACTCAAAACGTGCCATCAAGGATAAGAAAAAAGTATATAGTTCAATATCTGTATTCTCAGTCGAAGAGCTATGTTTCTCAAACGGCCATGAAAAATCATCCTGCGGTTATTAAGATTGAAATAAGCTCACGGAAGAAAATAGTACGTATTGGCACTATATAATCATTTTCATAACACATGTCAAACGAATACTATTGTGAAAGACAATTAAAAATAAAAGAAGGGGTGGATCTTCAAACATACCTAAATTTAATAGAGCCATATTGTATTTGTAATAATCTCCATATACAGTATTGCGACTTGTATTTGATAAAAATCGGTCCAGCATGTGTTAAGAAGTGGAAGTTAACATTGGCACGTGCTATGCATAGCCTATGCCATAGGTAGACGATGTATAACACTGAATAACCAAAGCTGAAGCTGGCATATAAGTAGAACTTATTATTATTATTATTATTATTATTATTATTATTATTATTATTATTATTATTATTATTATTATTATTGGAAACGAACGTTCTGCGCCTGCTCTCACGCTTAAGCACTTGTGACTCCTTACTTCTAGCGAAACCTTTTAAAAAGTTTCCAAGATATTGTAATATTTTTACGGAATCCACTTGTAACAAAGAAAAAACCTTTTTTAAGAAGCTCTGCTAGAAGCCAAGCAATTGTCATTAAACTTTCGATGTAGACTGCACGCAACAGATGACTCGTGCCCTTCAAGAACTCTTTTAGGGAATATGGCATACCTCCGTGGCGCGATAGTCACTAATATGTGCAGTCCTTGAGGATTTCCCACAATTTAATTACTTTTTACCAAGGAATATGGCATACCTCCGTGGCGCGATAGTCACTAATATGTGCAGTCCTTGAGGATTTCCCACAATTTAATTACTTTTTACAAGGACATATACATTACTGCAGAAAGCTGAATTTTCTTTGCATTAAAAGGACTTGCTGTCGATGACCAAAATTTACAGCATTTTATTAATTTTTTTTTATTTAGAAAGTGGCAAAAGCGCAATCTTGCATTTATCCTAAATTAAAGATATAAAAATAAATGGAGTATTGTACAAACTAAAAATAATTGAAGGTGTTTTAGCGATTTGAAGACGTAGGAGAGGGTCCCTTAAAAAAGTGGGGACGGGAGGCTATAAGGGCAGTGAGGACAGATGGGAAAGCATTAATGACAAGGGGAGGGAGAGCCCTTATATGTCTATTTGGCGCGAACAATGATGCATATTATCAAAACTCACTAAGAATACTTCGATAGCATTTTACATAACGACAACTATCAGACAATTCAGATTT
Source organism: Potamilus streckersoni (assembly GCA_016746295.1). Taxonomy (NCBI): domain Eukaryota; kingdom Metazoa; phylum Mollusca; class Bivalvia; order Unionida; family Unionidae; genus Potamilus; species Potamilus streckersoni. Next base: position 2,004,865 of record JAEAOA010000745.1, on the reverse strand, counting down.
TGGTCAACTTGCGAGACGACTAGCTGCGAAAGATCTATAAAAAAGTGATAAAAACGAGTACATTCCAACGATGATCCGTAAATGGGTATTTTTTGTTTTCGTAAACACTCCACCCCAAATGTAAACCTGTGAGGCCAGTGTTTTTACTATTTTCGAGGCAAAACTATTTAATGTGAACGATATTCATACAAAATATGCTTCTTTTTATGAGATCACCAACATTCAATAAGTTCCTCTTAAAATTACAGTTTTGGTAGCTAACACGATTATGTCTTGTAAACAGTAATGATACTTCATTTCAAATGATAATTAACCACAATGGAAGATAATCTTTCTAAAAATCATCATAAAAAAAAATAATTTGCATTTACATAACTTTACGGGAGAAAATAAACAAGCAGAGCGCATTACCTATACAAAATTACCATTGATTCAGTTGGTGTTATAGCTATACCTTACAAAAGTAAAACTGTAAAAGAACTTTAAATTCTCTTATCGGTAATATGTAGAAGGAAATGCAATGAATTCCTGTCGTTTGACTAAACATAACAAGTTGAAGATAACGAAGAAACGAAAAGGAATGCACGAGGTTAGATTGTTTTACTTAAGGTACAACTCTATCCCTGATCAATTAAGTAGTCTAATGTAAAATCCGATATAAAAAAAGAATAAGCCAACTGAGGATCTCAGAGATAAATCAAGACAGCGAGAGAGACAGAGTTTAGATGCTGGCTCATTTTTTTTTTTATTTTTTTTTTTTTGTGTGTGTGGGCAAGGTTTTTCATATTGGACTTTGTCCAAAATGTGCTGTTGAGTACGAGGCGCAGTAGCAGAAAAAAACTGGTCCAATCAGAACGTGCCGTTGGAATTTTCATGTCCAGAATTCCAATTTCAAGTGTTGTATCAAAAATGCTTGTCCTTAAAGTTACATTTTATAGGTCGAGATTTTAAACTGTTGAAATTAAACATTAGTGGATGAAAGTTATATTTTCTATGTCGAGGTTTTGGATTGTATCGTTTGAAGTACATGGCGGTGATTGAAATTTCAATGTCATACGTCCAGAATTCTTAATTTACATATTGGTTATGAGAGTTCATGTTGAAAGTTCCATTTCATATGTTGAGTATTTAGATTTCATCTATTGAATTACACAGCGCTGGTTGAAAATTAGATGTCCAATTTCGAGTGTTTAGATTGTATCTTCTGAATTACACGGCGGTTGTTGAAATGTTAGTGTCATATGTCGAAAGTTTCAATTTAACATGTTGAATCACATTGATTGTGCTAAAAGTTCCATTTCGTATGTTGAGTGTTTAGATTGTATCTGTTGATTTACACAGCGGTGGTTGGAAATTGTATTGTGTCAGAACTGCTTATTTCGATGTTGGTGTTATAAGCAACATCACACACAATGTCCACTTTAACAATTCAAAATAGTATCGAGTGTTAAGATACATAATTATTGTATTCAGTTATGAAGCGCCATTAAATTTCATGCATTTACAGTTTCAAAGTTACAATTCACAGGTCGAGAATTACTATGAATTTCTTCACTAGAGGTCGCTCTTGTGAATGGGCCGCATTATTTTAAACAAGGAGGCTGCTTCTCGTTGCTGTGAAATTCAACATATGAAATCTAAATACTCGCCATATGAAATGGAACTTTCATCACAAACAGTTGTATTCAACGTGTGAATTAGGGATTCTCGACATATGATGTTGAAATTTCAACCACCGCTGTGTAAGTCAAATTATACACTGTAAAACGTCGGCATAAGAAATAGAACTTTAAACCACCACTGTACAATTCAGCAAATAAAATCTAAAATCTCGATCTAGAAAATGAAAACTGTAAGGACATGCAATTTAATCCAAAACGTGATATCGGATTTCTTGACATACAACATAGAAATTTCACTGTAATTTTCTGACTGGACCAGCATTTGTCCGCTGCGGCGCCTCATAGTTGAGTCTGATATTATAGTCCGTTTGCCTAAAGCTGTTGTGCCGGATATTCTTGTCCATGTGCCAATCTTCGCTGTCGATTTGCTTTCATGGGGTTGTTATGTGTATTTTATTTGCATTGTTTGTTTATAGGTGTTTTTTTTTCTTCATTATTTCATTATATGCTGTGGAAAACCAATATTATATCTAGTTGCTGACCCTGTCCAAAATCATAATCTTGAGCCGAGTCAAGGACATTGTATATTTTATACAGTATAGTTACACTTGATACGTGATTTCCTTCGCTTGCCATATCGTTACAAACTTTATATTCCTTCTAGAACAGTGAACGTTTGATCCTCATCCGAGATTCTGTTTTACGTCTTAGTTTGTCATATAAATGATTATTTTTTTAATATATAAAAAAGCCTGTTACATCTGGACAGAATCCAGTTATCATTTCTGTGTATCGTATTTTATTTGGACTTATACTGATTATTTCTTCTCTGGAAATAAAGAGTGCTCATAAATAATAAGATTCTTTGACAGAGACCTTCACTGGGATTTGTCGTGAACTCAAACCTGGAGTTATATTAGTGCTTTAACCATAAGACTGTCGGCACAGCAACACTTTACCAGCCATCAAAGGCACATCAACACTTTCAGAGAAGATGGATTGGATATCCACTCAAGTTTATTCAGATCTTTTGTTATTAGAACTTGTGTTTGTAACACTAAGATTTTGGGGGATTTAATTCCATATACTGTAAGTTCCTTTTTTGTCATCTTCACTTTGTATTCAAGGGATATAAATTATTTGCTGAATTTTACAAAACATAGATGCATATCTAGGTAAATTGTTGTTCTTCTCACGTTTTCAGTTTGGAAATGGCATAACCGATATCAGTTTTCAATAGAAAGCTTGATATAAACTGTTCCACAACGTACCTATCCATCTTTAGCTTTTCTCTTTTGATATGCTTTTAATTCCTTTTGTGTTTTTCTTCAATTATTCCAGATCATTAGCTATTTTCTTCCAATTCTATAGTTCTTTCTTTCCAATATTAAAACGACATATATACAACTGTAGTGTAAACGTGTAGCTTGTCAAACAAACTAAATTTTTACAGGTTTACTTCGTTTGCCCATAGCTTTGTATGCTTCTTTAGTTACTTGTGTATCTGATTCTAACCAAACATTCTTCCACAATGTATTTGGTTTAAGATTCCAATTATATATCCTTTTTTAGTATTTTTCTTGCGATTTTCTTATTGATTTTAATGTTTTCAATTTATCTTACTTTTCATAGCGTTTGTTGTTGATTTTTATAAAGCGTTAAATTCCGCCAGCCGTCTGCTGAGTGAAAACAATATAAACATTATTTGAGCTTACTAAAAGACTATTTTGGTGGTACAAAATTGCAACTGACTGCCACACACTGTTGATGTATAACTGTCATAGAATGTTACTAATTGTTACTAAAAGACATTAAGTTGTCACTAAGTTGTGGTAGAAAAAGGCAGAATGTCGCAAAGCACACATGATGTGCAACCTAAAAACAACTATAAAATTCAGAATATGTATATTCTTTGTATTTTATTATTTAACTATTGTCATAATTATCAAAACTTGCAAACAGATTAAAAAAAGTGCCGTTAAAGCAAACTATTTATTTACTAAATTCAAAATGGACTGCAACAACTATCAAGATAAGTCTGCAGAACAAAGACTTGTATTTTTCAAAATTCTGTGAAACAAATATTTGCATGTCAAAAATCTGAAAACTAAAGACTAGTATCTATCGAAATTCATTAAAACAAAGACCCGCATCTGTCAAAAATCTGTTAAACAAAGACTGTATCTGCCAAAAATCTCTACAACAAAGATACGTATCAGTCAAAAGAATTTTAAATAAATACTTGTATCTGTTAAAATGCTTTGAAAAAACAAAAACAAAAACTGTAATGTCTACAGTGTTTACCTTCAACCTGTAAGCGATATACACTATCAATGTCCTAAAGGAAAGCGTCTTAATCCTTAGCATCTGCCAGATATACATGTAGCAAATTTTTAATATTACATATGTCGTGGTAATTTTAATATTGTCTACTTGAAACCTAAAGATAAATGCGGTGTTCGTCTGTATTTCATCGAGTTACCTCTTTAAAAATAGTTTGGAATATATACACCTGCCTCTCCCGATAAAGCTTACATGAATCATTGTTTAATCCTTAATTCATATTATTTCGTTTACAGTTTACACACTTCCTTCTGTTTACTTCTTAATTTTCTACAAGTTCGTTTGTTGTTTTTATGTTATACCCTACTTCACACAGCTGTGTATTTTCTGTTTTTCCTCTTCTACATCTGTTCTACAGCCACGAGTTTGAAATTAGTGCAGCTTCCACTGAGTAAAATTTACACGTCTGTAATTAACGTATTTCTCCATACATACGTTGCCCAATAGGCAGTCAGTGCAAGGAATTTGCTAAAAGTTTTTAAGTCAGGATACTTTCAAATACAATACTCAGAAATATTAGATTTGATCCCACCGTTTGCAATATATATATATATATATATATATATATATATATATATATATATATATATATATATATATATATATATATATATATATATATACAACTGGTATATCACATTGTGATCCGCCCATAGCGCAATAACATGGATATATAAATATTCACGCAACCGTGTGTTATTGATTCTAGATCAATGAAGAATTTCTACGCATTAATTATTTGACATAAAAATAAGTATAAAACGTGTTAATAATCCAAGTTTTCTAAATATGTTGAATATGGCACACAATTTCATTGCAGTTATGTCGGTTTTCTTTTCCCAATTCCGTTTTCATGTATAACGGGAAAAAAAACTGCGTAGAAATCTCGAGTGAGAGAGAAAAAGAATTTGTGGTGGATGAAAACCTTGAAACTGAACTTACGTTAAGTAACCTACAAGAATATGGTTGGTGGTATGTGTGCATTTTCTTGGGATTTATCTGCAGTGATTATCAATGATACAAAGTTGCAAATTTTGTCGACATTCCACGGCAAATTTCTCGGTTACGTGGTACACATACTATGATGTATTTAATATTTAGATGTTGTTTCTTAAACTATTTATAATGTTCTAAAAATTTATGATTTAAATATGAAAATGCCTCTCTCTCTCTCTCTCTCTCTCTCTCTCTCTCTCTCTCTCTCTCTCTCTCTCTCTCTCTCTCTCTCTCTCTCTCAGGTAGCAAGATATGGGCGAAATATATGAAAAGACGAGCGTGGAGGAGTTTCTCTTTTAACATCAAACGATGTGTATGGACTTATGAATTATGGTAAAAGTTAAGTAAAACCAACCAAAGAATGAGTGAAAGAGAGACAGAGAGTAATATTATCAAAGCAGAATAATGACTGAGATCAACTGTACATATATTACAATATTTTAATAACCTATTATTGGTTCGTCATTTCGCTAAGTTTCTATTCCACATTAATTTCCATGCGACATGAGAATGGCGTAGCTATGTGTTTAATGGTCTCTAATTTCTTCGTTAAAACCGTTCTTGTTTAAACTATGAGTGTGCATTATATTGATTTATTCAATGTGACGAAAAACAGAAACTCAAAGAAAAAACAATCAACTTTATCAATATGAAAAGGTGATTGTGAATAGGTACAAAATGAATAGAACTATATTTTGTAGAGGACACACTCTGTAGCGATGTGGAGTTCATTCACTTGTAAATACACAACTGGCATTAGTAAATCTGAACTCAGTTCAAATGGCAAATATATGTATTTGTATGCGATATAAATATATGTATAGTATGTACGCTGTATCAATTTTACTCACTGTAAAAAAAATTAATAAAAGGGAACTCAGCGAGCCTCGTTTCCTTTTAATAAAATAAACATCTCGTGGTATATCACTGACACAGCGTATGTACAATACACCTATATATATATATATATATATATATATATATATATATATATATATATATATATATATATATATATATATATGCACACACAAACACACACACACACGCTGCTGTCGGGCATTTCTGCGCTCTTCATCCAATACTGAAGCAAACTGCATACCAAATTCGACCGATTGACGAAAATAAAAAACTGCAATGATTACCATTTTAAATGAGTTTATTATCACCAGAATATTCCGATCAAAATAATATTAATTTTGGACACACTGGATAACACCCACGAGTTTTCATTTCTCGCGATATGTCAACTTATTCTGCGCATAGCTTTGAAAAGATGTAATATTTATCCATTGGGCTATGGAAATGAAATATATTATTTTTGGTCTATTTCTGCCAACATTTCAGTCAAATTATTTACGTTAGGTTTATAGCTGGTTTTAGAAAATTCAACGTAAACGTGACAATAAATATCAAGAGATATTAAGCAAACTAAACAGATCTTGTAAAAAAAAAAATTTTTAGCAAAGTTCAACATTTTATTTAAAAAAAAAAGCTATTATGTTGAAGAGAAACAACAATGAATAGGGTGTAATAATTTTACATGTCGTTTAGAGTTAAAAGAAAATACCACAAAATTTAGAAACAGACTATACGCCGGGCAATTTCTTGACAACCCCGTTTGACATTTTGGATAGCAGACGATTTTGCATGTGTGGGACAACTGCTTGCAAATTTGAAAACTTGGATTAAAATACAGTTTCGTTTTAAGGTATATATTTCCATCTTTTATGTAATGTATTTATTTATATGATTCTAAAAGATATATAGCAAATAGGTTTTTCTGGGTTAAAAGTTCAAAAAGGCCATGGAGTGAGGCTTGATGTTGACATTTACTTTAGAAATCACATTTTCATATGCGTTTAGAGTAGAAATGTGGGATAATCTTGTAAACTTTATAAATATCACTTTCCTTATTTAAAGGACGATCGTTCGTTCTTTCTTGAAACAAATTGGATTTTCGACCAGAACCAACACGTGATCCAATGTTTACAGGAATGTCGTATCGTTGCGCAGAATTACCCGACGCGCAGAAGTGGCCGACATGGATATATATATATATATATATATATATATATATATATATATATATATATATATATATATATATATATATATATATATATATATATATACGTAACACTCGACTAAAGGTACCAATGGGGGCAAAAGCAATACTTTATACATATAGCAAGAACAAACTAGTTTATCTCTCCAAAGATTCTTCTTTATGAGACACTCTAAATTATTATTTGTTCAAGCTTCTGATTAACCCTGATTGAAAAAGGTCTTAGAAGCACTGTGGCTAAGAAATATAACCCGAGGCCGCACCATTGAATTTTCGTGCAGAACACTGAAAATTGTCTAAGTTCAGGAAGTAGCATTCAGTCTAATAAAACACCAAATGTAGCTGTGGCTATCACTACCACTATATTACATTGCATTAATTAAATTTTGAAGCCACTGCCTTGGGTACATACGGTACTAATAAGTGGCTGAGCATATATGATACTAATAAGTGGATATGCAGATAACGATTCTATTTCTTTACATCTCTATGGGCGCTAGATGTAAACTTTCAAATCCATAACTGGTTCAACGCCCTATCCCCAAAGTGGCTTTGTCATCACGCCGTTCAAAATGTTTAATACCACAGTGTTTGACCTAAACCTGTATGACTGCATTCGAGTATTGATATTAACTTAGTACTTAGTATACGGACATTTTAATATATATATATATATATATATATATATATATATATATATATATATATATATATATATATATATATATAGTGTGTGTGTGTGTGTGTGTTAATGGAGTTCCAGAACAAGATGTAGTCCATTTCTTGTTAAGAACCAATGAATTGTTACATACTGTCCTTCAATAACCCGCTAACTTTTCTTCCTTAGATGTTTCAAGAATCACTGATACGATATGATCCGGCACTTTATATCAAAGATATCCCTCTTTCAGTTCAGTTTGTACAGTACAAAAAAGACAATCTCTCTCTCTCTCTCTCTCTCTCTCTCTCTCTCTCTCTCTCTCTCTCTCTCTCTCTCTCTCTCTCTCTCGTGAATTTCCATAATTCAATTTATATTATTTCACTATTCTGGTGATTTAAAGAATTAATATGCTTATTATAAATTGGAATATAGTTATTGTATAATACTGTTAAGGTGATCTCATGTAGTCAGAACTTTCGTCGTGCTTTATTGATAAAACTGCAGACTCCTGTGGTTATATTACTCGCGCCTTTCTTAGTTACTTTGCTGGCTTGGAGATGTAGAATAAGACCGATGCTCTCACCTGCATAATTTAAGACACAAATAATGGAGGTAGAAGCCGCGGTAAATCATTGGTTAGCGTGCGTGCTCGCGATGAAAAGAGTGCGGGTTCAAATCCTACAATCAAATCAGCCTGGGTCGGCTATCGCTGTTGCGTCCTTAGGCAAGGCATTTTAATCCGATTGCCTCTGCACTAAATAACCTACATGTGCTGCTGTGCCATAAACACCAATACAGACAACTTGTTTGTTCATGTATACGTACCCAACGACCTCTTGGGTTAAGGTATTGAGGAGGAGAAGTAGGAGGAGGAGAAGGAACCTACTGAAACTTGGACTGGGAGTAAATCGAACTTTGGTAGACGTACAAGTTGTTCTCCGCACGTTTTTTTTTTTCTTTCTTCTCATTGTTACCAACCTGTTGGTTCTTGCATAATGGCAACATCATTTGCTACATTTACTACAATAGCATAATCTCCAACTCGAGCCTCCCAATAAATAGACCAACAAGCAGTTCTTCGCTTTTTTTTTCCTGACCGCTGTCAGGAAGATAAAAAAGGGGAGACCTACCTACACGTTTGTCAAACCCAATGAGATAAAAATATAAGGCTGTACCGCGCATATTAATATGATCATCTTTGTACAAAATACCAAAGACTTTTAACGTTGAAAAAAAAAATAATTTGTGCAATGTTAGCTATTAAATATGGAAAGACCATAAAGCCAATGCATAAAAAATCCATAAATTAAATATCCCACCATAGCATTTCAAAGATCTCGATGCGTTTATTCAAGAGATCAAATAATAGTCTATTATGTTACACGTACATACTTAACAACAACCATGCAACCATAACTAATTACACAAAACAGACACAAATATAAATGAAAAGAATTTTGAAATACCATTTAGCATCCTGGTCTTGATGTAGGGCAACGTCAAATCCAAACATACTTCCTGTATCTCCACTTTGAATGGTGGCTGATTCCAAATCCAGGTTATAACCGCTAGCATAATAATCCTCAAGATACACAAGAACGCAGATTACAAGAAAACAAAACTTTCTTTTAGTATCAACCCTAAAAGCTAGGAAACACTTGGATAAGACAAATAATTTCCTTTGAATTATTGTTTCCATTTTGTTAACGAAAAGCCCAGAATTTTCACAAAGTCATGTTCTAGTGAGATATGTAAGAACTATAAAAGGATGTAGAAGCTTTGGTAAGTCAGAACATGGGTTCAAGAGGTGTGGGAGCTAGGGAAGCATTTTCGTCAGTAGCTTGCAAGGGCAATTCCATTTTGTTCTGTAGGGGTTACAGCTCTTCATTCTGCAGTATGAATTCATGAGCGCGAGTCATATAGGTACCTTTACGAGAGGGTAGACAAAGGGGAGAGATCGGAAACAAACCCACGCATGCATGCACATACACAAAGAGGAGTAATCATAGCCAGGTGTGTCCAGTGTTTCAATAGCACATAATTAATTATAATGTTAGGAAGCTTTTTCTTAAAACAGTGACCGAAGACCCAACGATTACAAATTATATATCATACATACATACATACATACATACATACATACATACATACATACATACATACATACATACATACATACATACCTACATACTTACCAAAATAACATACATACATACATACATACATACATACATACATACATACATACATACATACATACATACATACATACATACATACATAGGGGCCCCAAGTGGCCGAGTAAAGCGCTGTCAGTTACGGATCACTGCCATCTCACCTCTGTCTCAGTGGGTTCGAGTCTAGGATTCGGCGAATGTGGATAGGTGAGAAAGCTTGCCAGTAGCTTTTCGTGGGTTGGTGGTTCTTTCCGGTTATTTCCCGGTTTTTTCCTCCGCCATTAATACTGGCCGCCATGTATATCCTATCGTGTGCTGAAAATGGCGTTAAGGCCCACAATAACAACAACAACATACATACACGTAAGAGAACATCGCTATGAATCGATTTGTAAAGGTGTTTAGTGGTTATGTATAAATCAAAATGCAATAGTACGTTGTCAGTAGTCCTGGCTGTAAATAATAGAATATCGTATATACTAGCACAATGCAACCGCAGATCATGGCCTGTCTTACTCATCGCTCGTAACAAACGTTAATAAACACATTTTCCGGCGCTTTATGCGACGACATAACTTGGTCTTTGCAGCTTGCAATTTGACTCGACTTGCAAGCAAGTACACACTTTTGGTATATTAATTAGTTATGCCAAGGAATGGATTGAACAATTGCACTAATTCATTCCACGATAATTCCTTTTTCCCGCAGAAATCTGCAACTTATGACTTTCAAGTTTGGTTCCTTTTAGTATATGGTCGTGATAGCGATTTTTGTTGCCATATCCACGGTCACCTGAAGCAATAAAGATGGAATAATTTATATAGGTCACTGAAAGATTGTATAATTCGGTTATTGAACCGTCTGTATGTTCATATCAGTGTGCAAATTGCCGAGTTAATGTTTCCTATAATAGTGGGCGTGAAACGCTCAAATTGGCTTTAATAAAATAGAGGGGGAGTAACTGCTAATTTTGAAAACCATATTCAGGTATTTCCAGGCAGCCGTTGGAGTGGAGGTGGTGGGGGACAAGAGTTGTTAATCCAGCCCTTCCTTTGCAGCAGAAGCTACTGCTGCTGAAGACGTTCATGTTGAAGAAATGTTTACTTTTTACAGAACCACTAAATGTTTTAATAAAATACTATAAAATAATTAGCAAAAATAGAAGCCCACGGAGAATAATTACGTCTTTTTGATTAATTTCTGTGCACATCAAAGGACTGTTGTCTGCAAAGTTTGAAATGTACTCATTCACATGTTAACATGACCCTCATTTGTTTTCAGGATATTCAATGCCGTGAAGATATAATTATATATATATATATATATATATATATATATATATATATATATATATATATATATATATATATATATATATATATATATATATATATATATATATATATATATATATATATAGTAAGCTTTTGTTTGTGTCTCAGAGAATTAACGTTTCTATTTAGCCATAAGGTTTTCTGAGAGAGAGAGAGAGAGAGAGAGAGAGAGAGAGAGAGAGAGAGAGAGAGAGAGAGAGAGAGAGAGAGAGAGAGAGAGAGAGAGAGAGATTTTGCAATGCTTCTTTTGAACAAAATTGGTAACTTATCGTAAGGAGCCTCAAACTTGGCATCCGCACAGCAACAGCTAACACGTTAGACCCCAACCAGAGACGATCTGGGGCTTATTTACAATTTGTTTATTATCACGGGCTCTCCGTTGGAGACCTTCCTTGATCAGAATAATCGAAGCCGCGTCTCATTTTCACTTCACCTCTCTTTAGACTTTAGGTATTAAGCTTCGATATAGACTTAAGGATCCAGTTTGAAGAAATGTCATTCAAATGTTCCTTGCATTAAGCAGTAGTGGTTCACAACAACAGCAACAAAGTAAATCTCAAATCATTCGAGTTTTGCTTGCTGTATGCCATCATCAGTCGATTTTTAAAAAAAACGCAATTGCTTCCGGTATAGTCTGCTAAAATGATAGACGATAAGTACTTTAAATTAACCATATATAGACTTTTAAGGAAGGTGAAATATAAGATGCAAAGCTTCCGCAAAACTGCCGTCACTGATGCTACTACTACTACTACTACTACTACTACTACTACTACTACTACTACTACTACAAACAATATTGAAAACATTTTTATTTAAAATTTGAAATTTTATGTTGTAGTATCGAATTTTTATTAGAAAATTGATTGAAAATTAAATACAAGTTGTATACACTTTGTGCGATGTATGTCTGTATTTTTTTCACTTACAACTAGGATAAGCTCTCAAAAGATACTTTTACCAAAAACATATTTACATCATTAACCAATCCTGGCCAGTGTCGTTTTAGAAAGTTTGGGGCCCCTGTGCACAAATTCTAACCTTAAAAAATAACCAGAACTGCGCCTCAGTCTCCCAGTCTCAGATAAAGAGTATTGCATTGCACTTCCATGTGCATGTGTGTCATTTTGTTCAATTTATTAATATAGTACTAAACTGCTAACGCAACCGACACCGAAATTTTGTTTTTCAGCTGCAGCGAAGCCTCCTGCTGCGAGAGACCCTAGGCACGTGCTTCGCGTGCCTATACTTTAAATCGGCACTGATCCTGGACACCCAAACCCATATGTACAGTATTTAATGTTCACCCATGTCCAAGCTGGTTTTTCCATACCATTAATACCGCGTAACCCGTAACTGTCACTATAGGCTGTCTAAGGGAAGTAAATCCTATAGTCACGATGTTCTCAGCTGCTGGAGTTCAATTCTCCTATATTAAATCTCAAATAATGAGGGCTTCGGTTGTAATATAGTTATCCTTCTGTCTGATCATTCTGTCCGTAACCGTTTTTATGCAGACACGGTCGCGTAGCATTCTATCCATGCATGTAGATATGTGCATATCACATACACTGATACGCATACACATACGTTGTAAAGTCCCCAAAAATATGTTGTAAAGTTGCCATAGTTTTTTCCTCTTTCTTTGCTGACGGAATGCCTACTTGTGGCTGATTATGTTTTTTTTATTGCAAATATACATATTACACACGTAGTCAGGCAAAACATGCATTTGTCAAATCATTTTATGACAAGAAATTTTGATATCGTGACTAGAAAAGGGCTAGGCGATTTGCACGGGGAGATTTGACCCGATGACTTCAATAACTAGCTTGGCGAGGCTTTCTGGTTTTGGAAAATTTTGACGTCTGGTGTTGGCTGACAAATAGGCTTGAAGTGTTGTAAGAAAACAACTTTTCTCAAAGTCCAATGTCGGTTTCTGGGTATAGGATTTCGGGTACGAATGACAACGGAATAACATTCATGCAGGATGCAATAAACTTAAATCACATTCATTTGCATTATAAAGACTTAAATTTTAATGATCATCACCAGAAAGTGAAGTCGTATTTCTATTATTATTCGCAGGTCCAGATCAAGGCTTCGGAATGGTGTGGGGCGGGGGGCCCTTAAGATAGTGGGCCCTTTTAGATCTACCCTGAGTACAGTCATTAAACTGTCCATTAAATGTGTATAATAATATAGTTATATTAAGCTAAGCATTAGAAGGTTTATATCTATATGTGGTTTGTTTAAAGACATGCAATTGTATCCACGGCAACCAGCGAGCACATGCCCCCTGTGTCCTCTCCCTTCCCCCTTTTTAATGAGGCCCTGGTTATTCCGTACAGTACTCTGGGCGTTTTGTGTGGTCAGTGGGATCTTAAAGCTTATATTTACCAACTGGTTTATAATTTACAATCTCATCAATAATGAAGTCTTGTTTCTTTAAGGATTAACATAGGTATACAACATAAACGTGACGAACAACTTACTTTATTAGTTATTTTTAGATGAATCTTCACTGTTTGGGGGATTAAATGTCAAAGAAACACGACACGTGTTGTATATTCAAAATATAATCTAGCGCAATATCAATCCGTGTATGTATGTATGTATGTATGTATGTATGTATGTATGTATGTATGTATGTATGTATGTATGTATGTATGTATGTATGTATGTATGTATGTATGTATGTATGTATGTATGTATGTATGTATGTATGTATGTATGTATGCACGCACGGCAGAACTCACATTCTAACGTCATTTAGGAACACAATTTTTTAACTCTTCAAGTAACACAAGTTGTTTGATATTTTCATAATCATGTTCAACTTTTTGGCTAAGCACCATCTTTCAAATAACGGCTCTTTTTCTCTCGCAAATTCGAACTAATTTTGTCCAGCTACTTTTTATAGTTTCTGAATGTTTGACTTTAAGCCTCAGGGACGATTGCATAACCCCTTAAGATGCATTCATTAACCAAATCGTATTTAGAACTTTGTTGAACTGACAGGGACGCATAGATGTCTCGGGGCCTTGCCAAAAATTACACATTGCTATGATTGAGTCCAATGCCATTTCAAATTTTCAGCAACAATTTCCAAAATAAATAAAATGTTTGTCTACTTCGTTTTTCTCTAAAAGAGGGCACTAACCTGACATTTCTTATAATGTCAAAACTTGAATTTGTATGTGAATTGGAAATGTGCTTTTTACTTGACAGCTCAAACTTTTTCTTTTTAATTTGAAATTCCTTTTCACATCTCTTTGTATTTGTTCTTTTTTAAACTCCAATTCTATTTGTTGTTTTTTATAACTCTAATTGTCCTTCTTTCTCTCTTTATTCTGTCTGTAATTGCATTTATTTATTTTTCTCCATCTCATGTCTCTCTTTGCTCTTTTTCAAATTGCAATTACAATTGCTTCTCTTCTAATTGCAACTGCATTTGTTTCTCTTTTTCCTTTTTCTGAAGATCGAGCTTCATTAACTCCAATTCCATCTTGTATTTCATTTTTAATTCCATTACTTTAATGTCCGAAGCCAAAACAATTTTTATCAAGAACATTCTTCTCTACCAAATATTAAATCAAAATGTTTTCAATTTCATGTTTTGTTAAGGAAGATTTTGCTTCAGAAAAATCGTACTTTCTGCCAAGTTCAAGCAACTCGTCTTTTTTCAGACTATCTAACTGCTTGTGAATTGTATTAAAAAGAATTGTATCAGCTTTTGATAACATTGTGAATGAAATCCTGTTGTTTTCACTAAAGATTTCAAACAAAATGAAAAATAGTACTTGGGATTTAAAAACTAGGGGAATTTAAATTTCAAATAACAATTTTCTGAAATATTTAGCCAATTTTTTTTCATTTTAAGCAAATCTCGGCTCGTTCAAAATAACAAACAAAATAATGATGCCAACAAACTTAGAAAATTTTGACCAAAAAAAATTATTTCTCAAGAAAACACAGTAAATATATAAAAAGGACTCACAGTTTGTGAACATAATCCAAATATTAATCCAAGATTTAAAAAATATAAGTCTTATTACTAAAATGTCCTAAATGAATCCAAGTTCTAATCTCGGCGAAGTTAAAAAAAAATGACGGAGGATGACGTCAGATGAATCAAATATTTATGTGTCAAAAGTTCCGTGTTGAATTCTGTATATCACGAAAGAATTATTAAAAGTTCGAAGTTAAATATTATGAAACATAAAGGAATATTCAGGATTTAGCACTCTGAATAATTTGCACTTAATGTCTTTGTCCAAAGCTTTGATGACGGCGCACTTATTTCCCATAGAATATAAATTATTCTTAAATACCAAAAAACTCAAAACTGGCAACAACAGAAAATACTTCTGATCTCTTGGAATTATTTTTACAACTGAATCAAAATCACTAAAATCGTTTGTCTTAAACACGCAATTTCGGATCACGCAATAGGTCACATGGTCACTTACTACAAGCCACTTTATATGTGTATCCTGATTTTATTACTCTTATTTAAGAACCGATAATATGACAACATTGATGACACAAGCTGATCACGTGAGGAAAGTGTGTATGACCTGGATACTGACCAACCATTTAAACGTTATGTTTATAAAATGTCTGAACGAGTTCAGCTAAAAATAATGCTAATGCAATACGTTTCAGTTGTGTACAAACAGAATGTACTTCATAAAAAATATCGCATCCCGTGAAAATAATCATTACAATAAAATGTAATGAAACACAATTAAAATAAAAAATAATTTAAAACTAAGACACATGTAATTTCATTACATATACGCAAAACGTATTATAAATAACACAGAACCCAAGCGCCTATAACACATAGCACACACAACACATGCGCCTATATTACATAGCACATACAACACAAGCACCTATATTATATAGCACACACAACACAAGCATCTCTAATACATAGCACATACAACACAAGCACCTATAATACATAACGCACACAACCCAAGCTCCTAAAATACATAGCACATACAACCCATGCACATATAATACATAGCACATACAAAACAAGCACATATAATACATAATACAGCATATACAACTCATGCACCTATAATACATAGCACACACACAACCCAAGCACCTATAATACATATCAAATAAAACCCACATGCTTATAATGTATAGTGCACACAACCCAAGCACCTACAATGCATAGCACATCGAACCTAAGCACCTATAATACCAAGCAAAAAGTACCCAAGCACCTATAATACATATCACATAGAACCCATGCACTTATAATGCATTGGACACACAACTCAAGTGCATATAATACATTTCAATCACAACCCAAGCACCTATAATACATAGCACATACAACCCAAGCATATATAATACATAACACACAAAAACCAAGAACCTATAATGCATAAGACATACAACCCAAGCAACTATAATACATAACACATACAACCCAAGCATATATAATACATAGTGCATACAAACCAGGTACTTATATTACATAGCACTAGAACACAAGCACCTATAAAGCATAATACATATAACCCAAGCAATTATAATACATAACAAATAATACATAACACATACAACCCAAGCACCTATAATAATAATACACAAGCCAAGCACCTAAAATAATGCACAAAACCCAAGCACCTATAATACATAACACACAGAGCCCAAGCACCTATAATACATAGTGCATACAACCCAAGCACCTATAATACATGGCACATAATACCCAAGCACCTATATTTAATGCACACAAAGCAAGCTCCTATAATACATAACACATACAACCCAAGCACCTATAATAACACATAACCCAAGCACCTATAATGGATAACACACACAACCCAAGCAATTAAAATACATAACACATACAACCCAAGCACTTATAATAGATAATACATACAACCCAAGCAATTATAATACATAACACATACAACCAAAGCACCTACAATAAATAACACATATAACTCAAGCAATTATAATATATAACACATATAACCCAAGCACCTACAACAATAACACATACAACCCAAGCAGTTATAATACATAACACATACAATCCAAGCAGTTATAATACATAACACATACAAACTAAGCAGTTATAATACATAACACACACAACCCAAACACCTATCATACATAACACATACAACCCAAACACCTATAACATGTAACACATACAACCAAAGCACCTACAATACATAACACATACAACCCAAACATCTGTAATACATAACACATACAACCCAAGCATTTATAATACATACCAGATAATACCAAAAACTATGATTTGAACTAGTTATTCCTTCTTTCTGTTTCACTTGCTATCTCGAGAAAAAAAAATATTCCAGTTGTAAACATTGATTTTGTTTTCGTGAGGTGATATTTTTCTCCACTATTCAGCAGTTCCAGCTCAGTCTGTAATTATATTTATGATTGTAAGCAGGTAACACAAAAGCTGGTGTAGGATCTCCAAAATCCTTGATAGTTTTATGCTCTTCAGGGTCGTTATCAATATTTCCAATCTTGATGAGGAGCAGCATTAAATGAACCACATTTGTTAAATTGTTTTAGATCTATCCTTGTTTAAAAGATTAATTGTTTCGAACATACAAATATTCTTATCGGAAAGTGAATTTAGAGATCTTACTAGCTCTGATTGTAACAGGTAAATACTCGTATGATATCCTGCACTCTGAAGTTGCCATAAATAATGCTAAATTTATTTGATTTTACCACACACTTCATACTAAACATTCACTATTTCTGCATACAGAATCATTATCAAATTCTATAATATTCAATTGTTTGAAAGAATTTTTTGTGCAACATGTTTTATTTTTAAATTTTTTTTATTTTTCTTTATCAACTGGACCATTACGATGACAAGGATAAGACACACTGCTTGTTTATCTAGTTTTAATTTGAAGTCCATTATTTATTCGTATATATAAAATAAATTATCGTGACTATATGCATTAATATTAATTTGAACACTATATTTATGAAATTATAAAATGAATAAAATAAAGATTGAGAACTGGGGAGGGCACTGAGCACATTTAACAGAGTGGTGATATTATTTATTTGCATTTTCACAATGTCATTAATTTTTTATAATTGTTAGTTTCTGAAGGTAAAACGTTATCATTCTAATGTTAAATGCTATTTACACAAGGACATCATTGTGATGGTAAAGTCAGCTTACACTAGTATTTTGTTTAAAATTACTAACTTTATCTGGATTTAATTACTGGAGGATACAGGGACATCTGTCTGGATAAAAATTAATGTGCACCAAAGAGACTTTGAACTGATAAATTTCTATGTAAGAAATTTAGATTATGGCGGTTTCAACTAATTTGGAGGGTTGAGGGTTTTGTCCTAACATTGGATGGTTGGTGTAAATTGAGGGTTGGTGGCTTTGTGTTTTTTAATTGCGAATTTTGTGTTCCATGCTTTTGTTTTTAATTTTGTGTATGGGTCACCAATGGCTCTATTTTCAGTGTGAGGGTTGGTGACCAATGTTTTATTTCCAAACTGATGGATCGGAAATTGAGTGGATATAGATTGTTTGGAGAAAAATATTGTTATTGTGATGTAGATCGGGTATTCATGTTTAAAAAAATAAAACTGGATGGACGAGTTATGATTTTCAGAAAAAAAAAACAGAGGAAAGGAGTAGGGGTGGCCAAGATTTTGTAATATTCTTTTGTTTAATTGCTGGATACAAGAGTTGATGTTTTTAGAAAATAACATATGGGGCAAGGCAAGAAATCAGATGATCAATTTTATTTTTATTTTGAGGGCTGGTGAAAATATTTTTTCAAAACTGACAGGTGGCCAATGGATTGTTTTAAATTCTATATATATATATATATTGGATCTTTATGCATAACTTTTAATACTATTTGGGATATATTTAATTCACAATACTGTACTCTTTTTCTTAAATTTTCATTTTGTATTCAATGGAAATATTAGTTTATTGAATTTTACAAACTTGTTTGTTTTTGCTCTTTTCTGTTACTTTGTCTAAGACAATAAAGTCATAAATGAACCTTGGGGGCTCTTCCGAGATATGAATTTATTTAAAATATTTAATGAAATCTTGATTTTAAAATTTATATTCACTTAATTTCAGAATTTTTCAAGTCCCAGGTTCTTTAATTTCACATACTTTAGAAATCTAAAACAAAACCAACAAGCTTTCATAACGTCGTCTAAAGAGAAATTTATTTTAAATCCTCTCCAGGATGTTCCTGACAAGGGAAATTACTCCAGTTTTCCAGACAATATAGTCTCTATGAGATGAAGACCTCTTTAACGATGCAAGAAGTACAATTTATTCTGGTCCAATATTTGGTGGAAAAGATTTTATGGGGGGTGGGGATAAATGTGCTTTGGGTTAGATTTGATTAGTAAGTCTCTAATATGGCTCTGTAATGAAAGTAATAGAATTGCAGTTACAACACAAGATGGAAATAGAGTTAAGAAAGTTTCAGCTTCAAAAGGAGAAATGAGAAATACAGCTTCAGAAAGAAGAGACACAAATACCATTGGAGAAAGAGGAACGAGGTAGACAAAAGCAGCTACAGAAAGAAGAGGGTTGTAGTAGTTGCACACAGAGAGAGAGAGAGAGAGAGAGAGAGAGAGAGAGAGAGAGAGAGAGAGAGAGAGAGAGAGAGAGAGAGAGGCAAAGATAAAAAGAAGAGGGGGAAATACAGATGCAGAAAGAAAAAAGAAAGAGAAAATAAGAAAGGTAATTTAAATTTCAATTAAAAGAACAAGAGCTGGCCATTGGAAAACATCTTCCTTTGCAACAAATGCTGATACTTATGTTACTGTTAGGTTAGTACCTCTTTTTGGGGAAACTAAGTAGATCAATATTTTTCTCATTTAAAAAAATTGCTGATAATTTGAAATGGCCAAAAAAACACTGGACTCCTATCCTTACAAAGTGTATCTATTGCCAATGCAGTCTAACCTCCACTGTCAATACAACAAAATGACCTGGTAAAGGAATGAATCTTAAAGGTTATGAGTTAGTATCTGAGGCCTTCGGTAAACTGGACAAACCACATGTTGATTTTACTAGAGATAAAGGACAATTATTTCATATTTGATTCTTAACCAAGATGCTTGGACAAGAGTACGATACCCTTAGACAACTCATATTAATTGAAGAGTTCAAGAATTGTGTCCTTAGTGACGTTTTACCTAGCTAGATGAGCACCGCTGACGATTATTCCTTGACTCACAAAGTTTCTTAGCTCCAATTTTCCATGACTGCTGAATCCTGGAAAAATTTGTTGAGCAAGAAAATGAAGTTTCATTGGTCTGAAAAATATCAGGAGGCTTTTAATACATTAAAGACCCTACTTCGGATTTCACTGTTTTTTTTTCAGCTCCAAATTTCAGTTATTTAAAATTTCTTCTGATACAAGTGATGCTGGATTTGGTGGAGTATTGATTCTGGAAAACAAAAATGGTGTAGATCAGGTATACCATTTTTCCAAACAAAAAAAAAATCACCAGAAAAATTATTCCACAACTGATAAGGAATGTTTGACTTTGATACTGGCTTTGCACCAATTTGAAGTGCAGGTTAATTCAGCTCCTGTTATTGCATTCAGTGATCACAACCCCTTTACTTTTATTAGTCAAACAAAAAAGAAAAACAAAAATCTGAGATTATTCACTTGTGCACTTTCACTTGCAGAGAAGTGTTATATTGCTTTACATATATTTTGTATCAATCAAAAGACTTCATCTCATGTAATCCTAATCATATATTTGACTAATATTTAAAAGAAAGCAGACATTGTAGCAATATGACTTCAGTTTTGTTAAAGCTACATTAAGAATCTAAATCACACATACACAACACACATAAAAGAAAGATTTATTCTACTAAACTTTTTTCTTTATGAGGGGAGGTGTTATGTTTGTCTTATTTGTTGGCATATCTTAATGACTGTTATGTAAATCTGCATTTTGTACTTGACTTTGTCCAAAATCAAGTCAATGGTGTACTTGACCAGTAACATTTGTGAACAGAATACATAGCTGAAATTATCTCTATGATTGTGAACTATATTCAGATCATTATAATTTGAAGTAAACAAGCTTGCTTCCATCTGAATGTAGGATATTAGTTTTTAACTTGGTAATTCCTATGGTGCTGATAATACTTAATGCTGTAGGAAGTTCTATTTTTGTTTTTTACTTTTTATATAATGTTGTTTACTTGAAAATTTGCTCATTCTTGGTTTAGCATCTAAAGCAGAATCATTCTAATTGTTGTGTTCTGTTTTTTAATTGGGTGGATTTATTTAATGAAATTATTATTCACTGGAATTACAAAGTGCTCAATAATCTTCTTGCAGAAACAATTTGGAACTGTTTTCAGAAAAAAAGTTTGGATTGTATTATTGTGATACATCATAAGAACATTAGCAAAGGGCCACACCCCAGTCTATTAACATATTCATGACAACAGGCACATCAATATATTAAATATTGGAATATATTTGGAATACCACTGAAATTCAACTGAAACTTCATATATTTGAAATGTGAAAGAACTTTTAGGACTTTTTGGGATTTAATTTACAATAATGAAAGTACTTTTTAAATGTTCACTTTGTTTTCTAGGGAAATATATTATTTGTTTAACTAACTTATTTTTGCCCTTTTCTAATACTAAGTTTAAGAATACTGAGTTGTAACAGATAAAAGCAGCTTTTGATGGCAGACTGGCATCATATAAATAAAATTTGAAACCTGGATTGTAAATCTGAAATAGCTTTAGATATGGATTTAAAGACCGAGACTTTATATTTGATAACAAATCTTAAAGGAGTTTGATATCTGGATTATCAGTCTCAAATGGGCTTGATATCTGGTTTAAAATTTGGAATAGGACAGGATATCTGAAATTTTTATAGTGCAATTATACAGATTAGTGTTGAGAATTATAAATTTTCTTTTTATTTCATTAACAGTGGAATATTTCATGACAAATTGGCATCATTTGTAAAAATCTGAGTGTAATCATTGGTGATGTAGCTGACCATGAGACACAACAAAGGATTTTGAAGTTTTCAGTAGCCATTGTAAACATCATGCAAACAAAAAAATAGACTAATGTGATCTGACAACAAACTGTGGGCTCCTTTCCTATTTTTATTTAGAACTTGAGCACTATTTAGTCAGTAATGTGCTGACATGCAAATACATACATACATAAATACTGTAGTGGGCATGTAAGACATAATAAAATGAGCATTTTCCTATGTTATCACTGCAGAGATGATATACAGAACTAATATAAGCCAGAGATTAACTTTGTTTTAAAAATCACTGTTGTTAAAATCTGTTTTGGGAGCTACTGTCACTGTCCACACCAACAAGCCAGATTTAACTGGAATCCCGAAATGACTGCCAGTATTATATGCACAGTCCATGCAACAGTAACTACCTTGATGAATAGGTAACTACAGCTGAGGCCTTGTACAAAAAAACCTGCATTTCACTCATTTAATTCCTAAACCCATTCACATATACAATTGAGAATTAACCTGTTGTGGGTAATCTACCACAATTCTGAAGGCAATAATATAGAAAGTTTACCACAGAATAAAAATGTTCATTCCAACTTTCAATTATACTGGTCAAAATAAGGGCAAAGATTTAAGAAGTATGGATTAACTTTTAATATGAATAATGGTAGTTGCTCTGTATATTATTTTGGTCATGCATTCTGCTGTCAAAAAATCATTTATGAAAAAATATTGATACTGGGTCAGGTCATATAAATGTTTCTAGGAGACCTGTATCACTAATGGCAATACATGAAAACAATGAACAAAAACCAACACCAGAAATACAAAAAATATCTTTATTCAAAAATAAAAAAAGAAATATTATAATGTCTGTGTTCTTAAGTATCAATGAAGGGTGTAATGCTATAATAACAGGCTTTTGAAATTCTTGGTATTGTAAGAAAATAATATCTAAGAAAAAAAGATGCAAAAATCCTATACAGATTATGTATGTCCATATTACATTAATCCGCATAGGGTATTTTATTCTTTCTTTTCAATAACATTTATCTAAGGAGTTTATTAACTACAGTGATATAGTTTCAAAGGCCTGTCATATAATGCAAACTACTTCACATACCTAGACCAATTAGAAGTAACACTTTATTTACTGTGATAATGTAAGATAAATGCAAATATTTAACTTTTATTAGCAAAGCATAAAATGTAGATCACAGCAACCTTCATTTGGTTGCAAGGATGTAGTACTAACAGATACATCTAATTATCAAAAGTTTTATTTCTAAACATAAACAATAAATGACCCATATACACACAATTCCATTAAAGTCTCTAATGTATGAAATAATATTAAAAAAAAAACTTCTTTTAGAAACAAGGGTGTCCTACTTGTCAAGATGTATTCCCTTGTCTTTGTTCTTTGGATTATTTTTGTTGGTTTGAAAAGCACTTTTAAGTTTACACATTTTTGGCTATATCATGCATAGGAAATGGATGCTAAGAACTTTTTCCAAGGGCATATTAAGGCAGATGATCTAAATATCAAGGCAAGCGAAATATGCAAGTGCAGTTCATTTAGCTAAGCGCAAATACATCCAATGCCAGTACATCAGCTACCAAAGCCCCCAAAACCCAACTGCAATTAATAACACAATAAGTGTGGGTTACAATGATCTAATTACAGTATGGTGGCTTTGTACTCAACAAGACACATTCACACTAAAATTTCACATCTCTTAAAACCTGTAATGGCAAAAAGAGTGACTTTAATTAGGTCACTAAAGGAGTACATGTTGGTCATAGTGACCTGCTTTTGGTAAGATGTACTCACCTAGATGCATCTATTTAAAAAGATGCATGGCTCTATGGCTATAAATACATGAAACTGACCTTAATGCAAAACTTAATCAAGGCATGATGATGTAAAGACCAAATGACAAACAACATTAATGCTTCATTTCCACATTCACGCTAGCGTATTTAAAAAAAAAAACACAACAGTATTCTCTTTGTCAAATTTAGTCAAATTCAGGTGAGCATTTGTTTTATACAAAAAAATTGCCTGAAAATTGTATTTTTTAATTTTAATTTAAGCAAACCCATGATCATTTGTATAAAGTGAAATTCACTGTTTAAAGGCATCTCTATTGTTACTTTGCAAATTATATCAAAAATCTTTCTGAGAAGTCATATAGACCATTTTCCTTTCTTTGTAATTTCAGTCTATTTTATGGCAGTTTAGCATCACATGTTGGAAACTATATGTTCATGGAACTTGCCTCATTCCTGTGTTTGAAATGACCTATGTGCTAAACTTAACCATAGTGTGATAGATATATATGGTAAAAAGACCAGAGATACACTTTATGGACTATACCACTATCATGGTGGGACATACAAAATACAAATTTATGTCCTACAGGCATAAGATTATAATTGCTTTTGTTGCTGTTTTGATGTTAATATAAATACGACAATTTTTTATGATGCTGTGGTAAAGTTATATTTCAAAAGAGAAAAAAAAATTCAACATATTCGTTGAGCATGCAAACAAAACCTCAAAAAACCTGTGATGAATATTTACACAAAATATTTAACTTTAGAATTACTAAAACACCATCAGCTGTTCTTTACATCTGATGACAACACTCCGCAAGACTAGGCAAGTTTGGATAATGTTCCACACTTGTCTGAAAGGTACTAGTACTTCTCACAGTCAGCTGACGAGTACTGAGTGCATACAGAATCACTGGTAGTTTCTGTGTAGCCAGACACTTTATCAAGGCCTGAACCTGAAAATAGACATATCTTTATTTGTATTTAATTGTCAGATAATAAAGTAATTATTCAGTGATACAAAATATGAATTATTCACTACTTTAAAAATTTTAGATTAGAAAGTTTCATCAAGTAACACAAGGCCGCACATTAAGCTAACCTATATTTAAATTTGGAAAGTCCCAAAAATCCAAGTCCAAAAAGTTCAGAAGTTGAGAAAAATCTGTAATGTTCCTTAACTGCAAACATACAAACAGGCATATGAAATTTCCTTTGTCAAACTCGAGGTTTTTGGTTAAATATATTGACAAGTATTCTATCAAAGACTTACAAAATGGTACTAACAGCTACCTTACTTGGCACTCAGCATTAAGAGGTTAGTGTTAGGATTGGTCAGCCTGGTGTCAGAATAATGTGACTGGGTTGGACATCATGCCATATATCTGCGGCATGATGCCCCCCAGTGCTATACATTATATTATACATTACTATAAATTGTCATACTGCTGACATTGTAGCGATATGACTGACAAATTGTAAATGCTACATTAAAAATCTAAATTACACACACACACACATGGTATGGACATGTTTTTGTAGACTACTATGTGCATTTATAGGTCTTTTCTCCTCATCTTCAAAAAGTGAAAAAATATAAAACAAAAGTCTCAAAGGAACAGATCCTTTACTAAGCAAAAAAGATTTGCATGAATTCAAGATAAAAACAATTCTTCATTTTAATTGTCAAGTGCTGAAACTATCTCTGATATTCTGCAGTGATAACAAGCTTTTCAAATTAGCTTCACTGGTACACATACTATCTGTCAGGTTAGCATCATTTTCATTGGACCATGTAAGCACCATTAGAAGCCTTTTGGTGAAACCCCATGTTATAATGATAATCCATTCTTGGAGAGGAGTGACAATAAAATGTTTTTTAGGCTTTTGTCCTAGAAACCATAATGGATGGACTGGCACCATTTTCATTTAGGACTAACTAAGTATCATAACAATGATCAATGATGATTTAGCCATCCATTTGTGGAGGAGTAAAGATAAAAACATTTTCAAGATATGACTTTCCTAGCAGTAACAAGATTTTCAAGATGGCCTCTGTGACAGTCATATTGGAAATCAGATTAGCACAATTTTCATTCAAACTCCATGTCAGTATGATGTCCTATTCAAGTGGAGTTGTGATAAGATTTCTAAGATGGCCACCACAGTGGCCATACTGGAGGCTATATCTGCACCATTTTTATTTCAGACCAGCTCAATATCAAAGAAGACTTTCAGTGAAAACCCCATAGTAATATGGCCATTCAGGAGTGAACAAGAATTTCAAGATGGCTCCTATGGCAACCATGTTGGACATAAGAAGTCTTATTTTAGCTTCAACAGAGCTTGATAAATAAAATTTAAAAAATTTAACCAAGGTCATTGAAGCATAAAATATTGATTGCAATTTTACCAAAGTCAGTGAAGCATGTACTATAGGTCCTAAGGAGATGCATTTCCTTACCAACAAGATACAGTTGCTAAAAATCCTACCTGGTCATGAGATAAATGCAAAAGCTTAACCTAAAATGCAAAATGTAGATCACAACAGCATTCTTTTTTTGGTAATAGTGTTTTAATTATAGAGATGCATACAATCATCCAGTTTAATGAATCTAGTATTGAAACAAGAAACGATAAAACAACAGAATCCATGATAAATACATATAAATTTTAACTAAAGCTTTTCACAGAACTGATAGCTCTAAACTCACCACTCACTGTTACTGTTATTCCTAACATCTGAAAAACAACTATGTCTTGTTTTTCAACTCCTATGACAACACTATAAGTTAGTATGTCTCACTTTTCAACTCCTAGGATTCTAGAGATTGCATTTCTTTAATTTATGGGACACACACTAATGGAGATGGTATACCACACTTTTCAATTAATTGGACTCACAATAACAGAAATGGTATCCATCACTTTTCCATTAACAGGGATTCACAATAACAGTGATAGCATGTCTCACTTTTAAACTCCTTGGGCTCCATGACAACATTGATGGTATGTCTCACTTTTCAATTAGAGGGGACTCCACAATAACAGAGATGGTATGTCTCACTTTGAAACAAATCAGGCTCCACAATAACAGAGACTGTTGTGTTTCACTTTTCTTCTCTAAGGACTCCACAAGAACAGTGATGGCATGTCTCACTTTTCAACTTCTGGAGCTTCACAAGTTTCACCTGAAGCCACACCATAATTGAAATGAACCTTGTTTTTTTTTAAAGATATCCCAGCTTTTACACTTGCCTTTGATAAGATTGTATAAATTACGTTAGTTAACTGAATAGTCCAAACTGCATGTGATCACTTTCATGTGATAAGACTCTACAAACGGAAATAGATGTTTAACTGGTTCAGTAGTCCATAATTGCATACCTTCACTTACATGTGATGTTACTGCTGGTTGCAATAGTTGGTTGAAAAGTCCAGAATACCTTCACTTACCTGTGATAAAAGTGTGAAAATTGCAATAATTGGTTGAAAAGTCCATATTTGCATACCTTCACTTACCTGTGCTATCACTGTAAAAATTGCAATAATTGTTGACTAATCTATAATTGCATAAATTCACTTACATGTGATAGTGTGCAAATTGCAATAAGTGGCTGAATAGTACATACCTTCACTTACCTGTGATTACAGTGTGCAAACTGTGATAATTTGTTGGGTAGTACAGATCTGCATATTACTCACCTGTGATAAGATTGTGCAAATTGCAATAGTTGGTTGAATGGTCCAGAATTGCATACCATAACTCTGAGGTGGAATATCCCTGCAAAATAATTATTACATTGCTTGAGTTCAGTTTAATTCACTCTGCAACTGTATGAAAGCATTATCAGAATAATTAAACCACCATATGTGATAAATGCTTTTGATTTGTATTTATTAATAAGTAACAGAAAATAATGAAGTGAGAATCAGTAATGTAATTTATACACATACTGAGAAATATACATTAATGGTATAATTGACATTAAATCTCATAACATCATCCTGCCATAGTTAGGATTATTTGAATTTCATGAGGTGACTACATTACCTCTCATAACATCATGCTGCTACAGTAATGATTATTTGATTTTCATAATGTGGTAGGCATTACCTCCCATAATATTGTGCTGCCATTATAATACATGCTTTAATTTCATAATGAGGTAGACATTGCCTCTAATAATACAATGCTGCCATTGTAATACATGCTTTAATTTCATAACGTGGTAGACATTGCCTCCTGTTGTCATCCTATCATAGTTGTTGCTGTTGTAGGGTTTAACGCCATTTTCAGCACAAGATAGGCTATACATGGTGGCCAGTATAAATGGTGGAGGAAGAAATCAGAAAACCCCCTGAAAGAACCACTGACCCACAAGAAGCTACTGATAAGCAATGTGACATACCCTTATTGGCCGAACCAGAGACTCGAACCCACACAGCATTATCTTCGACAGTTTGTTGAGTTTCATAAAATGTTTTTTTTTTTCTCTTGAAGGATCATTTAATTATTATTACAGAAAAATTGTTACTGCAAGTTATGACATGATGACAGTATCACATGATTAATCAGAGTAGATCACCATGACATGGTTCTACCAACTTCTTTACAATTTTCTTAATAACCAAATATTTATATTACAGAAGCCTTCAACTTTTCAGTGTTGATCGAATAGACACTGTCTGCACTACATGAGAAGAAAGAGAAAATGCTATAAACTTATATTATTTAAGCCTGTGTCAAAACGGCCAAGTTCTTTATCCATTTTTCATGAAGTTTACAGAAGTCGATTTTAGATGCAGCATTAGTAAAATTTACCATTCATGATGCCGTCTGAAAATTACTATAAACTGATGAAAATTTAGTATACAATTTGATTAAGATGAGTTTGAGGTTATTTATAACATTTTTAATCTGCATTTAGGTGCATATATAGCAGAATGATCTTTAATAAATGGATTGATTGGTAACAACATTTGCTGGAACACAGAGGAACTGTAATGAAAAGGATGAGAAGTATGTCTGTTGTTAGGATTCTAAATTATTGTAATGAGTGTTGGAAGCTACAGAACTTGAGATGACTTTAATGATTTTCAAATGTAATTTCTTCATATTCTTTACTACCACGCCGAGGCTGATTCCCATGGGTCTGTCCTTGATGGTACAAGCAGTCCCAGTGGCAAATATCAGCCAGGTATATACATTTGTCTTTTTATGGCCAATAAATATGAACACTGTTATAGGTTGGGGACCGCAATTACTCATTTTTAAGCTATTAATCCTTGGGGGTGGGGTGGGGTGGGGTGGGGTGGGGTGGTATGGGGTGAGTAGGATATGATGGATGCCTGGACCAATGTCACTGCAATTATAAATTGGATATAATGTGTAAAACTCAATGTGTATTTCTAACTCACAAATCTGATTCTGAAACTAATTTTTTCCCCTTAAAGTACAATACTTTCGTTTAAAAAATAAGAAACTCACGATAGACACTAAGAAAGGAGATATTTATCCCAGCTTTTTTTCTTGCTGGAGTGGCTCCATTTTTTTCAAACACTTAGACCAAGGATGCATAACATGTGACCTAAGTGCCACATGCATACTGCTGACACACTGTTTGGTCAATGGCCAGTGTTCTTTATTTACATATATATTTATCCTGTTTTAACAGACACCAAGCTTTCAGTGTGGCCTGTATAGTTCAAATCATAATCAAATCTGGCCCAGCAGAATTGTGCATTCCTAACTTAGACCAACTGTTGCCACTGGCTAAGACATAAATCCACTACCTTAAATATTCTGTATGAAGGGGGATGGTAACATTGTAAATATTAAATAAGTAACTTTCTGAAAAGGTTTTTCAAGCTACTCTGAGAATTCGGAGTAGATCATAAAAGGTTTATAAATACACTATATGGGTTCAAAGATTATTATTTACATCCATTACACCTGAGGACTTTATGGTCAAATAAATACTTACATCCACATTGCAAACATTCCCATCTGATTTCATGGTGAAGGTCAAATCATCTTTGTAATGTTTGACTGGAGTCTCATGAACCCCTTTGAGCTCTGTATCACTCTGACTTGTCAGCTGAAAACAAACAGTGTATCAATTCTTACTTTGAACTTAGTGAGTATATATATATATATATATATATATATATATATATATATATATATATATATATATATAGTATATACACTGTATAAATTATATACCATGAGATGGGTAAATTTTTCATAAAAAGGAAATGAGTCTGCTACAAAATGTAGTTTTGTGCCTTATGTGGCTATTCATAATCACCTTTGCATATTGATAGTTGTTTTCTTTTTTGAGTTTCTATTGTTATTCACATTGATTAAATCAATATAAGACACACTTATGACTTAAACATGAAAGTGGATTTTAATGAAGAAAGTAGAGCTCTATAAACTTTTTCCCTGTTTACCTTTTATTAAATTCTGTAAAACAAAAACTATTAATTGCTTTTGGTTTCATGAAAATCAAGGCTTTTCAAGGCAAACAGACAATATTTTAAATTTGAAGGTGTTTTCAAGGCCTTGATGGAACAATTAATTTTTCAAGGCTTTTTAAAGTTTTCAAGGTTCACTAAGGACCCTGTATATATGGTAGCAACAATTGTAATGATGAGATCAAATGTCAGACTGAAAGATCTGACCCCATCTTTCATGTCACCCTGTATCTATTCATTTGTACTAAATATGTGCAAACAAATGAGCTAATAATGTAGTAAAATTCCAAATAATCGATTTTGGTAGAGAAACAGTCACTTTCAGTGAAATGACCATTCAATTAATTGTAATCAAGTTTGGTCAAAATCCTGTTCCACACCATCAATTGCTGATACAAAAGTTTATTATAAATTATTGGAAAGTTTTCTTTACTAATTTTCAAACGTTTTTATTTTTTAAAACATTGATAAAGTGCCCAGCAAATATTGTAGATTTAAAACAAACTGTTCCATAATTTTACTGTTCTTCAAAGTTTGAAAAATGAAATAATTACAAATTGAACTTGATAATTGGTTAGAACTAATTATGGATCATACAATTTTACCTGATTTACAACATTATACTTATGCCAGGCAAGCTGGTACAGTAATCTGTTCATCCATCATGAATGTGTCAGGTTATGGACACATACAGCCCATCCCATCCACACAAATGTAGACTAATCTACCATACCTTTTTATCTTTATGTAGTCAAGTACCATTTAGGACAATCATCATATCTATACTAAGACTCTCATTTGATCAATACTTACTTCCCAAAAATAATTTGCTAGCTAATCATATTATACACATTCAAAATAATGCTAGTAATGAAACAAAGTTAATTTCAAGCTTTTTGCCATTAAGTGCAAGTCTTTCATAAAGACCAAACCCTGAAACAAATGTTATTCTCCAACATAAATGTTTCTTTGAGCCACAAAAACCTTGACCTTGGACCTTCTGACCCCAAAAATCAAAATATCTTTTTCATACCTTATATACAAGCCCTATATCTTTTCCATATCTTACTTACATACAAGCCCTATATCTTTTCCATATCTTACTTACATACAAGCCCTATATCTTTTTCATACCTTATATACAAGCCCTATATCTTTTCCATATCTTACTTACATACATGCCCTATATCTTTTCCATATCTTACTTACATACAAGCCCTATATCTTTTCCATATCTTACTTACATACAAGCCCTATATCTTTTTCATACCTTATATACAAGCCCTATATCTTTTCCATATCTTACTTACATACAAGCCCTATATCTTTTCCATATATTACTTACATACAAGCCCTATATCTTTTCCATATATTACTTACATACAAGCCCTATATCTTTTTCATATCTTACTTACATACAAGCCCTATATCTTTTCCATATCTTACTTACATACAAGCCCTATATCTTTTCCATATCTTACTTACATACAAGCCCTATATCTTTTCCATATATTACTTACATACAA
This sequence comes from Potamilus streckersoni, assembly GCA_016746295.1. NCBI lineage: Eukaryota > Metazoa > Mollusca > Bivalvia > Unionida > Unionidae > Potamilus > Potamilus streckersoni. Next base: position 1,972,738 of record JAEAOA010000745.1, on the reverse strand, counting down.
GCCCTATATCTTTTCCATATATTACTTACATACAAGCCCTATATCTTTTTCATACCTTATATACAAGCCCTATATCTTTTCCATATCTTACTTACAAGCCTTCCCCAAGTTCTAGTCAAGGCATGTGGTCTAGAAGTAGTATTCATACAAAAACCATTTTTCTATTTCAGTTGCACTGGCCTTGAACTTTCATCTTTTGACCCCAATCAAAAGGCCTCTTCCTTTCCTCAGTGCAAGCCATTCACAAAGTTTGGTCTAGTATGTGAAGAAAACATTTTTCTTCTTCAGTCCAAGAATTCTTGAACTTTGAATTTTTGATCCCAAAATGAAAGGGTTTTTTTCCCTTGCATCAAGTCCAAGCCAGTCATAAAGTCCAGAAACCACACACTGTCAAGAACTTAAGTTATTGTGTAGAAAGAAAACTGGCAATAGATGGACAACATCACAACATGGTAGGCATGTAAAAAAGTTGCTGAATAATATGAAGTGTTAGGTTGGTTACAACATATGGTTTGTACAGAAAACCAAAAAGTAGTTTTTCAAGTTGTTTATAAAGACTTTCAATAGTTTTCAAGTAGCATTTTCATTATGGAAATGGGACTTCAATCTGTCTTTGTTTTTCACTGAATACTGCTTAAATACAAGGAGTATTTTCATTATGGAAATTGGACTTCAATCATATGTTCTTTGTTTTTTTACTGCATAAATACAATGAGTATTTTCATTATGGAATTTGGACCTCAATCTTATGTTCTTTGTTTTTCAATCCATACTACTTAAATACAAATGTACCAGAGAAAAAAAAAACAACACAGAACTTGCTACTGCAACACTACTGCAAAGTGATACAGGACAAGCATCATTTGATACTGACAATTTTATCCCATTTTTTATACTATATATATATATATATATATATATATATATATATATATATATATATATATATATATATATATATATATATATATATATATATATATATATATATTGGAATTTCATAAATAATGAAAATTCAAAAGCTGACATTGGCTCATCCAGTAAAACATATTCTGGACCCAAATAAGTCATTTTAAATGTGGAGTGGTCATTTGAGTGGTCAAAGGAAGTCATTGTAAATGTGGAGAGGTCATTTGAGTGGTCAAAAAAAGTCATTTTAAATGTGGAGTGGTCATTTGAGTGGTCAAAGAAAGTCATTTTAAATATGGAGTAGTCATCCATAGATGCAAATTTTCTGTATCATTTTCATAAAAAGCCATCAAAATACACATACACATTTTTAAAAAGCTAGTTTATGTTTAAATTGAACTGCCGTCAGTTTTATATTCAATTTTAACATTTGTACTACCTCATAAAACTTCCAAGTTTGGGAAAAATTAAAGGAATTTGGGGAAAATTCAAGGAGTTTTTAAAACCATTTTTCACTGACTTCTAAAGGATAAAACCAAGTTTTTCAATGTTCACAAACCATGAGAACATACATACAGACAAAAAGATGGTAGGATCGATGAACAGAAAAGACAATCACTAGAGGGCTATCACACATTAATGTAGACCTTCGTTATGCACACAATGAATAAGGAATAAAAAACACTACAGTTATCATTCCATGTTTAAATGCCTCTTTTACCGTGTATAAGCACTTCTCTCCTCCATTTTTACAACCTTCTGGACCCTTCCAGGCTTCAAATTGGTTTACTATCTTCTGCTTGACATCACTGCATGGTATCCCAAAAATCCTTTGATAAATAAAAAAATCTACAAATAAACTATCAACTTGTTCCATGTATTCCTTTGAGAAATGATTAATCTGTTATTGGCAATGGTATGAATCTATAATGGCTGGAATCTGAATTTATTCCAAGTAGTGTTACACAAGCATTGTAATATTCAAACTGATAAAACCATGATGGAAATTAATCTAAGTATAATACTGTTGGTGTCTGATGGATTTCTTTCACTTGACCTACATTACAAAGATATCAATGTGAAAGAATAATAAAGGATTATAAGTACAGCATACTTTTGATCCTTACAGCATTTCTCTGATCCTAAATGCAGTGTACCTTTTGTTCTTAAGTAGTGTACCTTAGATACAAAATACAGAGTACCTTTGATCCTAAGAACACTGTACCTTGGATCCAAAGAACAGAGTACCTTGTTCCTAAGTGCAGTGTACCTTCAATCCAAGGAACAGAGTACCTTGTTCCTAAGTACAGTGTTTCTTTGTTCCAAAGTACAATGCACCTTTGTTCCTAAAGTAAAGCATACCTTTAATCCTAAGTACAGCATTTCTTTGATCCAAAATGCAGTGTACATTCAATCCTAAGTACAATGTAAATTTGATCAGAAGTACAGTGTACCTCAGATACTAAGTACAGTGTACCTTTGATCCAAAGAACAGAGTACCTTTGTTTCTAAGTACAGTGTACCTTTGTTCCCAAGTACTGAGTACCTTTGTTCTCAAGTACAGTATATTTCTGAACCTAAGTACAATGTACCTTCAATCCAAAGAACAGAGTACCTTTGCAGGGCTTGAATTTAACACAAATTTCTTTGCAGCCAGAAAGACTAGTATGCTGAGAAATTTACTAGTTCTGCCAAATCTTTACTAGTCATGTCCAAAAAAACAATATCAAACACTTGTATTGAGAGATTACCAACAATATTATTCATAAATAGCATTACCATATGAAATGCAGAAGTACAGAATTATAAATCAAATCCTGCTTCAAATCAACAATCAGTCAATTCACATTTCCTGTTTCTCAAGATAATCTAGATCCAATTCCAAAAAGTTGTCCTTTTTGTCCTCCACCTGCACTCTGGGTCATAATGGGGTTTGTTCAGGTCTCATTACCCGTCTCCCTGAAACATTTCACAAATGTACTGCTGGTGATGGATCATTTGTTGGAATATCATTTGTATGGAACATTATAAAGTGTAGGTCAGACTGAACCCAAGGTCGCAAACATGATCTCCAGTCACTCTTCACCATTTTCATTTCGGAAAAATCCCTCTCAGCATCAGCAGAGTGGGCTGGGATTGCCAGAATATTCTTGCAGTCAGCAGCACATACCAAGTCAAAGCATAGATATATTTGTAATTGCTAGATAACATAATGCATTTAGAAAAAATTAATCAGAATAAATTTACATCAATTAAAATGTAATGTCAGTACTTAATGTTTATATTAGAGTTATTTTAAAATGCTTTCTTTAAATGGTTCCAACAAAACAAATTTCTGCCTTTCATTTCCAGCCATGTAGTGAGTAAATATAACAACCTGTTTATTAGTCCTGTAAGTCTCTCCAAGATCAACCCCTTTCATCTCATCCAGTTAACACATCCATACAAAATCAGTGAATGTCTTTGGTTCTTTACCATAGCTCTTTTCTCCAGTTTGTCAATCGATCGCAACATTGTCCCAGCAGGCAAAATTAGCATGTTTCGGAACCTGTAACTTCAGGTTGGTACAACACAGAAAAGTCAATTATGGTTTGATAAGAGAAAATATCTCAGGAGTAAAACAAGCCACAGAATATGCTCATATGCCTTTAAAGACGGAAATAGCAGAAGGAAATCTAGAGTCATGGGTAGAACGAAGTATTTAAGTTACTGACCATTTACTCTTACATAGTATGATGGACAGTATACCTCACAACTGGTCATACGGGTAATCTGAGAAATTGTTGACACTCTGTATGATTGTTTTTCTTCAGATAATTGTTTTTTTTTTCTCAGCATCAAGCTTGCATCAAGCACCTATGGTCAAACACATTCCGTTAAAACTTTCCAAGATCTTACCAGTGGTCGATTCTTCTGGTGGTATCTGCATAGCTGCTTTTCTCTCTGCTCTTTTTGTTGCCCAAGCTTTTATGCACATTTACTGATTCAATTTTAAAGTTTGAGCAACCCACAACAAAACTGGATGTTTTCTCTGTGTTTGTTTTTGCGAATTCTGTACACGTTATACCATATATCGTTATAGAAATGCACCTTTCTGAGGCAGATATTGACTTTATCTTTTCATGCTAATATTTTATGACTGTATTGACAATGGTTGCTGCTTTGATTCTACAGGACGTCTGCGGAAGTCAAGTCTTTATTACGGGAAGTCAAGTCTTTATTACCGAATGGCATAAACAAGCATTGACTATTGAAAACCAAAACTTACTAGCTAATTGGACTATTAACATTAATAAAGTTACTAGTCTGACAGGAAATCTACTTGCCTCAGGCTAGCAGACTACTGCTAATTTCCTAATTTGGAGCCCTGCTTTGTTCCTAAGCACAGTGTACCTTTGTTCCTAAGTAATGATTACTTTTGTTCAGCATATTAAAATGCTTTAAAATACCTTTGCACTGTATAATTTAAAAGCCAAGTACAGTGTACCTTTTATCCAAAGTAGTGCATCTTATATCCTAAGTACACTTGTACTTTTGATCCTAAGTATAGTGTACTTTTGATCCTACAGTGTACTTTTTATCATAAGTACAGAGTACCTTTGATCCTAAGAGCAGTGTACCTTTAATTCATACTTCAATAGAGGAGTAAATTAGTATGGAAATGGAAATTCAGCAAGTGATGATAAAATATAATGCTATATGTTTAATATTTGAATAAAATATGCTGGGATAAGAAACTCCTCTCACATTTATACATGTGTCATACAATTTGACACTGTGAGAATGTCATGTAAGATACGCTTATCCTACAAGAGTGCAATCAGTGACACTGTAGATGATTTCATTATGCTTAAAACATCTGCAACATTTATTAGTATTACTAGTATTTACTAGTATTAAAAAATATCAAACTATCCTCAGGCCTTTAAACAATAATCTATTGTTTATAACTAATTCTTGTCAACTTAACTTTTCATGATCTTTCTATTGTTCATTCTACAAGGCATTGAAAATGATATTAGCATTTGAAGCTCTTTGAATTTTCTGGTTGGTGTCATTAAATGTAGCTAAAATTCGTTTTGCACATGACATATTTTAATACCATTCAACATAGAGCATTACACCACTCATTTAATGCATGCTAAAACAGTACGTCTCCTTAAAATAATTTTTTTAAGTGCTGTAACCTGTGGAATAGCCAATTTGTTTATTAAGGAGTGATCAGCTTTCCTATTCGACTTTATTCAGCAATAATATAGTTGCCTCCCTTTGATTTCTTTGCAGTATCAAATGTGGACTCTTTCAACCCCAGGCTGAACATGTTTAATTATAGGTACACAGACCAGTCTTTATCAATATGTATCTATTTAAATAGTGTTGTGCTGTATGTCAATATGAATTATCTTTAAATCATTTATGCACAAAATTATACATTTTGATATGCTGAAATATAAATTCAATGAGAAACATACACAGATATCACTTACAAAGCTGTACAGTATGAACTATAATAAAGTACAAAGTCTTTGAAAATATGCATTATTCGTAAAGATATATCTACACTGATTATTTTATTTTCAATACTTTTTCCCTGGGAGAAAGGAGAGACAATAATCTACACCCTTAATATCAGGATTTGCTTGATTTAGAGAGTTAACTAGACTGGATACACTGTCTTGTGCCAGCAATTTCAATTTAACAATTTCAGATAACCATTCACACCACATGACAACAGATCACAAGACATGATTAGTTAACATGTTTATGACTTTTTAATGGAAAATCACCTAAATTAATAAATAAAAGTTATACTGTTCATATGAAAATTATTTAAAGTGGCTTCAATCTTTTTCCAAGCCTATAATCAGAACTGAACAAGAAATCTCAACAGTAAAGCCTGCAGGATAAACATTCTGGCCTGTAATGGTAAGAACACTGTCAAACTCTAAATTTGTTTCTCCAGCCCTCACTGAATAAAGAGAGTACAATACAGCAGACTTTGTAATTTTTAAATTATCACACTATAAACAGCTAAACATGAAGTGATTCTCATTTACATATGGTTATTTGTTTGTTTTTGTTTTTTAAAAATGGATTCAGATTGATATTTAAACCATTTACACAAGTAAAAGAATACAACAATAATAAAAGGAAATAGCAATGTATCCTTTTCACGTATCCTTACCTTCAAAATTTACAGCATGTTTTTCTGTTTCTAATTTTTGTGGTGTTTTTATTTTTGCAATTATTTCTTTATATATGTTTTCATTATTTTTAAGCATTGTCAAATATTGTAAAGTGCTTAAAGCTTCTAAGGATTAGGCACTATATAAAGTCCTCATTATTATTATTATTATTGACTGCCGCATTATGGCTGAAACAATTAAAACACCTTGTTTAAATTTAATTCAATACAAAATTGGAGAACAAACTGTTTGATTAAATGCATTAATTAGTATCAAGTGACTTAATAATGAACTAAACAAAAAACATTATGCTCCATCATGTATAATATCTTCATACCAATCATGTCATGAAAAAAACAAAACAACTTGTTGGTCTAGTGTGGAACAGAATGCTTGAATATTACTACTTCTACTACAAATATTATAGTCGCATATGCAAAGTGTGCTTCACGACTGGTTATAGTCCTAGGCTGGACCAGAGGCACCTGTCGGGTGTTCTCCTTGCCCCGGGCTGGGCGATGACCCCCTTGTTAAAGCACACAGCCTTGGCTGGATGTCACCCCATTTTATAGTATGATAGGATCTAATGTCACAACAGGTCATAGTAGTCTGATAAATCAGCCTCCTGTGATAATATACAGTACCAACATTCTGTTAGAAATGATCAGACAGTTACAGGTGACATGAGGTCAGCTCCATTAGCTGATAAACTAGAGTGCCTGTGTTTCCTCTGTTCAAGTCAGTTGTAATTTAGCCATTAAAGTAGTTAGACCAAACCTTTGTTTTGTGTTATTCAGCAAAAAATAATACCTCAACCCCACCCAAATCTGTATTGATATACCTGTTCATTAATATGTGCAATTTTGCAGCATGCAAATCATTCCAGAGCACACCTGTATACACTTTAGACACTTACCAGTATTTGGTAACAGCCATATCAAGTGAAATCCAAAAATGGCCAGACCACAGAGGATTTGGTTTATTCCATGTTGATTTGCTCCAGAAATATAATCAACCTGATTAAAATCAGTTCTCTGACAGAGACCACTTAGGGATATTGTTCTGGTAACCAATGTTATTACCATAATCACTAATTTTATCAACCAATCAGATAAAGTCTTATATCTTTGCATTTGGAATCCCAGCACTGTGGATGAAGAACATGAATGTGTATCAAATAATTTCACTTTCAGATTTTTAAAAGCTGTATTTTCATTGGCTAATTCACAGGTACCAAAGCAATCAGCAGATCTTCATAGAGGACAGCTGAGATCAGATTTTAATCTAATTGTAAATATAATGTACATGTCTCCAAAAGAACCAATGGTAGCTCCACAGCCCCCAGCAATGCTAGTAAGTGTATAAAACATACAATGATTGGTTTATTGAATACTGAAATCACCTGCCAAAATCATCCTGGGTGTGGGACATATTTATTGGCCTATGGTCCTAGGAGCAATGTGAGGATAAATGTGCAGTAAAGACACTATAATGATATAATCCCCTCAGAGAAAACACAATAACAAATAACACCGAGTTGAAATCACTTTTAATGGGATTAGAGTCCTCCTCAGGGGCTTGTATCCTTGCTTACAATTTACCGTCGTACACGTACTCTATAATTATAATATAGTACATGTATTGCGGTAAATTATAAGCAATGATACGAGCCCCTGTGATGGTACACACGCACTTGACGCCCGAGTATTACTTATATTAGTACCCTTAGTGTTAGTCCTACCTCAACCACAACAAAACAAGATGAGGCTACCACATCTTAGCTAATGCCTGGGTAGACCAATGTGTACACTCATCACGTGTTAATTGGTGAGTGTACACAATTTACCCCGGAATCAAGTGCCGGTGGCATGGTACTAGCTAGTCACGAGTTTCCACTGACCCTTGCAATTTTTGATATTTAGACATTTATGTTGCTTTGTAGGGTCAGAGTCCATTCTCTATCGAAAAGTTGAAATTCGCCGACACTATTCGGTGTCGTCATAGGGTAGACGCTTACCGGCCTAGCAAACTTTAACGACATTTCATCGAGATATACCTGCATGAAATCGATATGAATATGATTTATTTTCGCCGATATTGCGAGTATAGCATTCGTTTTAGCTTTAATGCGCTGATAGACTAGCCAAAACTCTAGCGTTAATGAAATTTGACCAGGAACTCGACATTTACAATCCGAGTCACATGACTACATAAATCTCGCGACCCACATGTCAATAACTTCCGGGTTCAAATTGTCACGTGATATCCACAATTAACCATTTCAAAATGTTGCTAAGGGAAAACAAATCGAAGATATAAATGAATGACATGTAATAATTATAGCAAAAAAAAAAAGAACATAAACTTCTGAAAAATATTCTGAAAACAACGACCAGATATCTGTAAATGTTGTAGCACTTGAAAAAAAAGTAATCAATAAACGGAGAACATGTCAACGTGGTAGTCACGTGAAAGCAACCAACAAAATACATCGCTGACACGTGCATAGTACTTATTAATCTGGTCTTCTCCACTTTAATACGATACCGATAGGTTTCTAGTCGTTGTTCTCAGAATACATATGTTGAGAATTAATGTGTGCATTATATTTCTGGTGAAGTATTACGTGATCTTTAATTCATATTTCGAATTCTATGTACAACAACATTCGAAATGGTTTATTGTTGATATCACGTGACTATTGGACCTCTGATGTCATGGAAATGTATGTTGCGAGTTGTTTAGTCATGTGACTCTGATTGTAAATGGCGAGTTCATGGTCAAATTTCATCAACGCCATAGTTGCATCTCGTCTCTGATTCGATTAAAGATATGGCAAATGCTACACTCATTATTTATGAGAAAATAAATCATATTCCTATCGATTTCATGCAGGTATATCTCGATGAAAGGTCGTTAAAGTTTGCTAGGCCGGTTTGTAAGCGGCTACCCTATAACGACCCCAAATTGTGTCGGCGAATTTGACTTTTCGTTAGGGAATGGACTCTGGCCCTACACCACAACATAAATGTCCAAATGTTAAAAAGTTTTTGCAAGGGTCAGAGGAAACTCGGACTAGGTCCTATAACCTAAGGCCAAATATTATATGGGAGTAATACGTTCCCAAGTAAATTGTGGAAATTGTGACTGTCGTTCTACATACTCGGCTCCCAAAGCATACATATCAATGTCGCGGTCTTAGACTAGTATTAGAAGACCTATCTTTATCTTAGCCGCCGAGAACCCCTTAAGTAAGTTTTTACATACCACTTAATTTTGCAAGACGCATGCAAGGGACCTGCATTTATAGATGACGTGACAGCCACCGTGAGGAAAAGCGTTAAAACCAAATTCGACATCTTGCACAACACTCGGATGTCACTGTTATATAACGTATCTTGCCACGAAGTTACGTAAAGAAAATCGACTGCATAACAAAAGATTTCGTAATTCTAGCAGTTCATACAATCCAGAAGTTATGTTGTAAACCAGTCAACAAGTCAGCAGTAACATCAGCAATCCGCTCCAAAGTTTCGCACTTTTATATTGGAGTTTGATAAAACTTGCTATTGAAAACAAACAAATAAAAATCAATTGCAAAAATTGAGAATGCGTAAAGTAGGGTTAAAAGGCTAATAATTTTATTTTTACATGAAAGATTTTAATTTACAAGCACAAATCTGGAATCACTTATATCGTATCTAATACAAAAATGATAGCTCTGCGTGGTATGATATGTTTACATTATACTTGGCAATTGCCCCAGAACAGCGCTCGGCTATTTCCGTCAGATCATAAAATCACGTTTCGTTATTTACTTGGCGGAAAAGGCCGAGAATATTTCAATTGAACAAATTTGTGATAGTCCGATTGATTAATCTGCAACTTTCGATTGGGTACATTGCCGGACATTTCTCTAATCAATAGAGCCGTTACTTAAACAGGTTGGATATACTACGGAAGAGGATGGAACGGTCCAACATGTCAGTGTTGTAAATTAAAGCCTACAAACTATCATGGCGAATGTTTCAAAAGGTCAAGATAATCCGGTTTTACATGTTGTGGTGATCGGATTTCACCACAAGAAGGGTTGTCAGGTTGGTTGTACACCGAAGGGGTAGGGTAGATAAATCAGTATAGAGTTTCGACCAGTTGTACTCCGCCTTTATTTTATTCTTTCAGACATGAATGGTGGCGGAGATCACCTGTATTAGACACAGCGTGCTGAACGTCAGCTTTGATGTTCAGACATATTATGAGGCCGCTTGTTGCTAAATAATAAACTTATTTTGACGGGCCTTTGCAAGAGAGCAAATACAATCATTCCTTTATTGCATTTGTATTAATTCCAGTCGGAAAAGAACACCTGCGTATTCAGAGACATTTTACTTATGATTGCGTGGAAAGCGATGCATACAAACACCGGAACGCACAAAGACATAGGAATGCATTGAAAACATTGAAACACAATATCGTAAAATCAGATGGTGATCAAAACGGACCGATACCGAAAAAAAACCGAGGCCAAAACGGAGGGTCCATTTATGTATCGATTATTAATTACTACTATTATGTATACTAAAAGTAACACACACACACACACACACACACACACACACACACACACACACACACACACATATATATATATATATATATATATATATATATATATATATATATATATATAATCTTTTATGTTTTACTGTAAAATACTATGCAGTAAAGTAACATTTTGCAGTATTACACAATCTTACATGAGTGATCATGAAATTAATTGTGATATGCTAGTACTTGTTCTAGGCAAATAAACAAAGAAAAAAACAAGTTACTGAATGTGAGAAAATTCAAAAAATACAAATACTAATTGTGAAAGAAAACATTTGGAACCCAAGTGAATCGATGACATTGTTACAACATATGAAGACTGAATACGAGTTGGTGTAACCCACATGTGGCATTTGCATTCCAATTTTGTCATGGTAATACCTTGATTAAGTAATGACAATTCCAATAATGATGGATAACTATTTTCATTTGCAAAGACTATTGGCTCTTTTCCAGTTTCTTATACATTCAATACATGTGTATGTGTAGTTTATTTGTTATTGATATATATTAAGCTTTAAATAGATGTTTGGTCTATTGTTGTGTCTTGAAGATACTGTAATTGCATTGTGGTTGCGATGATGGGCTCTAAATTGTTATAGTGGGATAGACCGATGAGAAGAAAAGTAAAATGTCTAACTAGCATTAGCAATGTTATGTGTATTTAATTGTTTGTTTGTTAGTTTTAAATTTTTTTTATTTCATTACATGCTATTGAAATTGAGTCTAGGTCATGCCTGGTCTACGTCATTTTAAGCATTTGCCAGTAACAAACTTCTGTTTTTTCCAGAAGAATGAACTTTTGATTCTCATCTGGGAATCTCTTCCATCTTAATTAGTCGTATAACTTAGGTTTTGATAAAGATTTTTAGTTGGGCTTAGAACACTTGACATGCTAAGTTGTAATATATTGTGCCCAGTTTGGGCTGAATTTCATTTTCTTCAGATTATTGAATTCAAGTTATTATTTTTCTTGGAAATACAAAAGTGCTCTGAAAAATTCTTGGATAAAGACATTGGAATTTATGCTGAATTCAAAACTGGAAAAATATTTTCTGCAATTCAACAAGATACTTTTAACACATCTGCACTTCATAGGATATTACAGGCCTTTAATTTTGGATTTAATTGGGACTCGAACTCAGTTTCATTCAGAACTTTTTATTATTGGACTTCTGGATTTATTTCATAAAACTGTAAGTTCTTTTTTCTCATTTTCACTTTGTATTCTGGGAAAATAAATTATTTGTTAAATTTCATAAAGCTTGTTGTCTTCACTCTTTTGTGTTACTTATTTTAAGAGCATAGACTTGTAACAGCAACAGAAGACAAAATAAAGCAAATGGAATTTCAGATTTATAAATCGATTGATAATAACAAAAATTAGTGATAATGCATGAATATTAAATGCTAATATCAAATTACATATACCTTATGCTAGAACAAAAAATAATAGTGCACATAATTTAAATATTGTATGCAATTTTAAAATAATAATGGTGAATAAGCACCGAACTATACAATCATGCTTAATAGATGATCACATTTCAACAAGCAACATTACACCACAACAAAATTAAAGACAATGACTGTCCAAGTTAATAGTACCATGTAGGACAGAAGAGCAGCATCAGATAAATACAGAACTATAAAAACATACAATAACAACATGCATACATAAATATTCATTTTTCAGCAAGAAACCTTATGAAACTGTACACAGTGGCTATCAAAGTTAGGATGCATTCCTAGAACAGCACACGTTTTTCATGCTTTATTCCTATTGTAGATCACAAGACATAAAATAAACTGGGTAGAAAGGAAAGTTGAAACAGTGTTACAACACATTAAATATATGTGGCTATCAAAAAGTCTCATCAATTTTATAAAAAACATGATTTTATTATATATTCAAGAAAAGAAAATCACATACAAATCTTAAATTCATGCTTAAAGACAAGTTCAGATATGGAACTATATGTGTAATGCAAAGTTAAAACATAATACTTCATGTGATTTCATTTTGCTGTAATATTATATTGACAGCTGTTATAGAAAGTATGATGCAATTTAACTTTTGTAAGAAATCTTGTCTTGGACAAATTATTTGGATTTGGAGGAATTCTGGATGCTGATGACACAATTTGTGCAGAACAGAAATGTGATAGGCTGGAGTCTTTCTCTTGGGAAGTTTCTTCAAAATTTATTGACAATTTTCAGTCAATACTGGGAAATCATTTGCTGACCAAGGGAAACGGATTTGACCAACGACGAATGGACCAAAAACAATTGCGAGTATATTAACCACACATTAAAGCAGACTGTAGAATGGAAATCTGACAGAAGTTGTATCTTATTTAGACGACTTGGTGGACGGACATTTCAAAGATTTGAGAAATGCATAAATACTGACTTAGGGAATACCAACTTGTAAATACCAACTTCCTGACAGTCAGATACAATTTAAGATTTCAAAGACGGAATGGGTGGCACATGCTACTGAACAAAGACAAAAACTTTACCAAAATTTGAGAAACTTCATTCTTACAGAGATTAAATACATAATGTCTTCAGATGGATGGTAAGAAATTGTGGCTCCAGTGACACACTAAAAGTAACCAGGACAAAGAAAACAGAATCTGAGCAAACAGTGACAAATAAAAAGGTTAAGAGAAACAAATAGCATAATTTTAGTTATGGTATATTGCACTGAACATACCTCTTGTCACATGGTAATGTCTGCTATTCCGTGTAAAAACATATATATACTATTAATTTGTTTCATTCCGCTCACTATTTTCAAACTGATTTTAAAACCACATATGCTGCAAATCCACTGTTTGATTGCTTGACCACCATATCCTTTCAAATAATACTGTACGGCAACCTGCTATTTAGTATATTTTCAGGAATGAATTATATATTATAAGGAATATGTTTTGTTCGTGAGGTCATATGCTGAGGCCACAGACTTATCAGTTTAATTTAACTCTAGACTTTTGATATGCTTGAAAGCATACATTAACCAACCAGCATACATTAACCAACAAGCAGTGTACTCTGTACTATTAGCTTGTATATTTGTTGTATATCCCAGTAATGGAAGTCAGTATGAAAAGGGTAACTACTCTAAATAATGTGCAAACAACTTTTGTTGTGATATAAAGAATGAAAAAACTTGGGAAATGATTTGACATGCCATTCTTGCACATATCTTTGCAGTTAGACCAGTTAAATAATTCTTTGTGCATAATTTATGATAGTTACACTATACAGCCATTTCATTTGCTGGTTTGTGCAAATCCCACACATCCCAGATCGGAAGGTCATAGGTTAGAACCCCAACCGAGTTTTAAAAATGGTACTAACATCTGCCTCTTTTGACGCTAAGCATTAAGAGATTAGTGTTAGGACTGGTCGGCCTGGTGTCAGGATACTGTGACTGGGTGGGACATCATGCTACATGTCTGGCTTGATGCTTCATTTTTAGACATCACAATCAACTGTCCCACTGCAGACATCATACTGATATGACAAAAAAATTGTTAAAGCTACGTTAAAATTTAAATCACACAAATCACACTGTTTATATTAAATTTATTTACTTTCAAAACTTGCCAAAATGTACTGTATCCAGCTTGTTAATTTGAGTTGCATCACTTGCAGTAAAGAAAGTACATATTAATTTATTAATTAATATTCAATGTCAGATATGAATTATACAAAACCAATATGCACTATGGTATATACAATATGAATGAAGTGTGTTTCGGTGTTTTCATTGCATTCTGCTGTTTTGGTGCATTTCAGTGTTTCTATGCGCCCTGTTGAAAGCTGTATCATCAAAAGGCAACAGCATCGCATTGTAACCAACCTACACATTATTCAGGTCTTTGTTTAGACCAAGTTGGTCTCAATATATATTTTCCTTGAAAATTTGATTTCCCTGCCTGGAAAGATTCAGATTTAGTAAGTCTTACAATATACTTTGTCCAAAGTGGCATCTCTCAATTGATAAATGCATGCAGGCACATGCATACATACATACATACATACATACATACATACATACATACATACATACATACATACATACATACATACATACATACATACATACAGACATACTTACATACATATGTACATACCTATACACACACATACATACATATATACATACATGCATGCATACATGTCTTAGTACATCACATCATAAATTGACATAAATTTGCTTTAATTTTCTTCCTTTGTCAGTTTTTTTTTAATAATAAATTTTTACGTGGGATATGTAAATGTCTATTTTCTTATGATAGCTTCTGCTCTGAACTGCTGAAAAGCTCAATAGTATTCTTATTTGATTTCTCTTAAGGCTTATTGTACTTCAATAATCTGAGAAATGTTAAAAAAAAAATTTTCCTTGAAAATTATTATTTTCCTGCCTGGAAAGTTTCAAAATCAGTCACAGTGCGGTGCTAAAACAATCTGGCCCATCATATATTCTAAGCATGTTTTTATGTATTTATATATTCTTTTGTTTTGATGCATACCATTGTAAAAAATATTTGATAATGTTCAAATTAAAAATGATCTAGTTAGAAATTGTGTTAAGTACTAATTTGTATATATTGTGCATGTATGTATGTTCATATGCTTATATGTATGTGTGCATGTCTGCTATTCAGTAAATTAATACCATTGTAAATATTCAGTATCGCTGAAAATACTGGTCTTAATAACAGTAATAATAAATTAGTATTATTTAATTTATTATTATTATTATTATTATTATTATTATTATTATTATTATTGTTATTGTTATTATATTTTCTAAGCTCTTTACAGTTTTGATTTTTAAAAAAAATGTATCATTCTCTTTATCTCATATTTCTGACATGATGTCTGCCTGTCACATGTATATATACATTTGTGTATATATATACACACATGTGTGTGTGTATATATATATATATATATATATATATATATATATATATATATATATATATATATATATATATATATATATATATATATATATATATATATATATATATATATATATATATATATATATGTCAGCACAGTACTGATTTAAGGGTTAGTTTTTAAAACGTAAAGATGAAAACCTGACAACAAGAACAAAAAACTTATGAAGATGAACCTTGAAATAAAATGAGCAATGAGGTAGATGATAGTATGTAAAGATGTTAAACACAGTAAAAGGTAAATGAAATGAAAGTTAATGATGCATTTTGAATAATGTCATGACCACATACAGCAGTCAACAAGCCATTCATCAACTTTATGCAAGCAGTATTACTTATAATAGAAGTAAATTTGTAGTGGAAAACATAAGTGCTTCAGTCAGATTGTTTCAAAACACTCTCCCAAAATTGCGTGGCATGAAAGATATTTTAACAAAAATGTTTTTTTTTTAATAATAAACAATCAGTCTGAAAACACAAACACATTAGCCATTGGCTATGATACATTCTGAATCAATTGTTCAGTGTTGCAAATAGATTTTAGCTCTTACCATTATGGTAACAACCCAGTTTACACTCTTTCCCATACACCTTTACTGGGAATAAATTAGGAATAAAGTGTAGCTGACCATATTGGCTTACTTACACTACTGATCTGAATTTTGTATTGATTATCTTTGGGCATTTAAGACAATGTTTATTGATTCTGATGTTAAAGAAACAAGACATGACAGGTTAAGTTTTCCAAAGCCAGCGGATATTATTTTTGGCCACACTGTGCCTGTGACCACACTAACGGTTTAATCAGAATCATCATCAGATTCAAGTACTGTATACAAAATAAAGACTTTCCCCAACTGCGTAAAGACATTCATTCCTTTTAGGGTAAAACTGTCACATAATTTTTCAGACAGATACTAAATTTGTTTGCAAATATTTGAAAATTTAAATAAATGCATGTCATGCTTTTATGATTTGTGCATTAAATTGTTGTATAATTCATTTTCCCCAATCGGTTATAAGATAAAAACTTTGTTTTCAAGAGCAGTAATTACATGAACAGAAATGTAAATTGTTATATTTGAATGTGAAGGTTTACCACGGTACAGTTTTATTGATTTTGCTTGATGGTAGTGATTTACTGCCTACCGATGCATTCCTAGGTTTTTCACCTGGGCTGTCGCTTTTTCTCTCCAGGACCTTCAATTTCTGGAGACTGAGGATCCAGGACTCCCAGTGTCTGAGGCTTGCATAGAGCTCTGGATTTATTTCCTTGTCAATATTCTCACTTTTTAACCCAAAGAGTATCTTTGATGAAACTTTATCCTGGTCCACACCTTTTCATACAGTGTTCTTGTGTGTGTAACACCACATTTCAACATGTGATAGGCTTTACATGGGAGCCAAAATATCAGGTGAAAGGGGGAACTGGGAAAACACCATGAAGAAACACCAACCCACAGGAAGCTACTGGCAGCTTTCTCACGTTGGCCAAGCCCAAGACTAACCTGCAGACAGAGACGAGATGTCAGTAAAGGTGATCACCGTAGATCACTAGGCCAGCCAGGGACCCTTTTTCATACAGTAGTCATGTGTTTGACCCTAAAGGTCATGGTCGTCATCAGTAAGGAAAATGACACAAGATACACTTATCATGTCCAAGTTGTGGTACTCTTTTTTACTGATCTAGAAGTAAAAGTTTTGTCTACATAATATTTCATCTACTGTTGAAAGAATCTTGTTTCCTATAAAACTTTTAATTTCAGGTAGAGTATTCATATCCGCCGTTAATTGAAGGAGGCCTGGTTGATAGTAATGATGTACCACCAGAATGGAGACACCTTGCCTCACTGGCGTTACCAGATGGAGCTCATAACTATATGCAAGGTATATTCATTATATCTTAATATAGATGCTTGGTGTCAATTAATTTTGAATGTTATCAAATAATTTACAGTTACTAACAGTAAATCATAAATTATCTTCACTTATTGGGATAAAGTAAATTTGTTAAAAAAATTAGTCATCAGGAGAATCAGTAGGGTAATTAAATTTGGAAAGGGGGGACATTGTATACTTACCTAGTAGTACATTCTACTATTTTGATAAGTTTGATTATAGTTTAATAAACGTTACTAATAAAAATATAATTAATGAATCATTTATTACTTTGCATTATGTTTCTTCATTGAGAAAGTAACACTTGTTTTCATAACTGGAAGTGTATTTGTTTTAAAGACTAGGAAAAATTTTTGCAAAACATTGCGCTGTGATCCTGTTTTGTTCTCCCTCTATGTATGTATATATGGATGGTTTTTCAATATCTGTACTCCACTGGGTGTATCAAATTCTGTGACCATTGTGTATTTCCACAGACCATCATGATTCAATTCCCAAGGTTTAGGTCTCTATTTTGCACAACAGTTGAAGTACCTGACATTACTACACATTTTTATATACAGTTACAAAGGTGCAATAGTGTCCCAGTCTTCAAAATCCAGGCTTCCAGGGGATGGATAAAAATTCTAAAACCACTGTGCACATCCATAAACAAACCCACTCATATCCAAATATTCAAGGTGTTTACTTTTGTATAGGAGTCATTTCATGAAATTACACAAGATCGGCTGGATGAAATGAACACTATGACAAGCAGGATCAGATGATCCCCATGACAGGCACGATGAAATGATCCCCACAATAGGCCAGATGAAATTATCCCAGTGACAAGCACAATGAAATGATCCCCACAATAGGCCAGATGAAATGATACCAGTGACAAGCACAATGAAATGATCCACACAATAGGCCAGATGAAATGATCCCAGTGACAAGCACAATGAAATGATCCCCACAAAATAGGCCAGATGAAATGACCCCCATGACAGGCTGGATGAAATGATCCACACAATAGGTCAGATGAAATGATCCCCATGACAGGCAGGATGGAATGATCCCCACAATAGGCCAGATGAAATGATCCCCATGATAGGTTGGATGATTATAATCCCCACAATAGACCAGATGAAATGATCCCCATGATAGGCAGGATGAAATGATCCCCATGGTAGATAGGATGAAATGATCCCCATAACAGGTAGTATAAAGTAATCCCCATGACAGGCTGGATGAAATGATTACCACAATAGGCCAAATGAAATGACCCCTATGACTGGCTGGATGAAATGATCCCCACAATAGGTTAGATGAAATGATCCCCATGGTAGATAGGATGAAATGATCCCCATAACAGGTAGTATAAAGTAATCCCCATGACAGGTGGGATGAAATGATCCCCATCTTTTTGTCAAGTGTGGGAATAAACAATCGACACACAGTTCAAATTAAACAAATTTTCTGTATATGTTGTTAATGTTTTTGGTTGTTTTGAAAAAATTACTGAATCAATGTTTATGATCTTAATATCTTTTCCTTGAAATGTAATTTATTTAGTAATTAGAAAGAATTCTTCATTACAGAATATTTGTCTTTTATGGATTAAACTGATACAGTTTACAAATGTCTTTACTTAAAAATCATTAGCAGTCTATGCATTAGTTAGTCATTACCATATATTTCCAATGATAAGATCAGTGCCAGTTTAATTAAATATTTAGAGAGTGGAGGTTATAGGGTAAGCATCTTCATGGATTAAGTCTTGTAATATTCCTGTCAAACCATTGAAAATCGGATGTGCCTGCTTCTTTATTCATTAGGGAAACACAAATATACATGTTTTTACTAATGCCTTGAAAACAACATAGGGGTGGTAGGTAGACCTTTTTTATTCTCCAAGAATGACATAGTTGCGTAAGCAGAGGACATAGTTGTATACAGGGGTCACACTACCAGGCGAAGTGGGCAGTTCAGTTGCTTAAACAGTGTAAATTTTCCCTTCTTCTGTTAGGAAAGCAAAAATGACTTTGCCCTGTGATTGTTTTAGAGATACATTGACAAATATGTTCTGAGATGCCCCAATCGATTTAAGCATGTGTTTTAATAGTTGATTGACTATTAACCATTTCCTGAGTAAGTTGGCAACTAGGCCCCTATTTCTACCTGATTTACACGTTATCCTTTGATGATAAAAACATACATGCTTGTGTTTCGAAACTTTGATAATAGTATGTTTATAGCAGTTTGTGTTTTAAGAATAAAATTGGTGATCTGGATATTTTAACTGCCTCTTGTATACCATTTTGTTATAAGATTAGTTTGAAACTCTAAGTGTACCAGTATCTGGGGAAAACATGGCGGACATCGCTATGTCTCGGAAGTACCAGTTTATTAAATTATCAGTTTTCATAAATCATCTAGCAAATATATACAAATATGCAATTCATATAAAGCAAAGCCTAGGTATTATGTTATTTCAGATTTAACTTTAAAATGCAGTTACATAGGTCAGACATATATGAGACAATACGGTGTTGTGGAATTTGTGAGGAGACTTATAATGGTCAAAGTTGTTTTCTGACTGGAATCATATTTCTGAAAATACGGAATAAAGCTGCTAAACAGATAATATTTAATCAACGCCTAAATTAAAACAAGTACAAGTACATAGATAAATCAATAAATCATAAAGTTGCAATCATATATATATATATATATATATATATATATATATATTGCATTTCTTGCTTCACATTCACTTTACCCTGTTGAGCTCTCACTTCGCCCTGATTAACTCCCACTTCTCCCTGTTGAGCTCTCACTTCACCCTGATTAACTCCCACTTCACCCTGATTAACTCCCACTTCTCCCTGTTGAGCTCTCACTTTGCCCTTTTCTGTCCAAAAGGAGAAGTCACTTCTCCCTAAAATTCAAGTCTAGCTTTACCCCTGGTATATCTTCCTTTATGTACTGTATGCATTTCAGTAAATTACCAAAAATATTTCACCAATTTGTTGTTTCCTACATTTAGGAAGAAATGTAGAGTAGAACGGGTTAGTGGAAATGCAAATATTGGGGGTGGGGTGGCCTTAGGTTGCATGCAGTGATAGCAAAGCCATTTATTTAAACCATGTTCGATATAATTCCTTTTGAGAAGAGATATGTTAATGAAGATGTTTGTACACATGCAAACATCTGGCATCAATATAGGAATCAGTTTAACTTGATTTTGATTTATAACTCAGCATTAAAAATAATGTCAGTTCATATGTATTTTATATTATTTTGAATATACAGGAATGGACTTGACTGAAACAGTAATTACATGTAGCAATTTTAGCTGTAAATTTGACAAATTACCTAAAGTTTTGACTCTTCGGTGAATAAAGCCCTAATGTGAGTGCTTAAATCAATAAATAGGCTTTTAAATATCAGTTTAAATGGGTATTAATCCCAAACTTTCACCAGCAATCTGTTGGTACAAGGCAATACATTAAGTCATTAGCTACAGCGCTTTACTATAATATTGTGATGTTTAGTTCACATTAAAAAAATTACATACAGATGATAGCTTTTGAATAAATTTTTACAAATATTGTATGTACAAGTCAGGTCCAACTTCAAAACGCATAGACCCAGATGGGAAATGCATCAGCAGAATGCGGTCTATGCAGTTTATTAAGAGTAATCTGTAGAACAAACAACATAGACTTTGATTGATTGATTGATTGATTGATTGATTGATTTAATTTAAAAGGCACACCAGCACTTTTAGGCTATTTAGCGCCATACAGTAGGTCATATTTGTAAAAAGAAAGGTTCAATATCGACCAGCGATATAGTAAAAAATCCATAGTAGTTAAATATAAAATGGTAAATGTTGGTAACAGTTAAAGATATTGGTTCCCGATCAACGGGAAATGTAAATGATGTATCTTGATGAACAATGTAAATAATAGTTGGTGTTTGCATTAGTTAAAAATTAGTTTGGGTAAGATCATACAAGTTACAGTTTAAAATAAAGACTTTGACCTGCCAGCACATTATGCAATGACAATCAGGTTGTTTGCAGATGGCCTTGCTTAAAAGTGAGTAAATATGGTAATTGATTTTAATAGAGTGGCCAAAGGACATTTGAAGAAACAATATATGTAACTCTATATTTGAATGATATATTAAAGTTTTCCTTCCTCTGGGACTATAAGGATAGAGACATTGTTTGCAAACTGTTTTGTTTGACCCTGGGTTGGAAGTGAGGAAGAACTTTTTTGGGATGGACCCTCTCCCCACCTATCTGCTAGAAGTAAGTGTGGTTAATTTTTAAGTATGGATCTCTTATCAGATAACTATGATAAGTTACCTGAATTCTGGTAATGAATAAAAATGTCTTGTGACATTTTTTGCACATTTTCCATTCGTTGTCAAGTGGAAATTGGTTGTATTGACACTTTTTTTTACTAAATTCAAGGAAGTACTTTTCTCAAGGCAGTTTCAGGGTTCAAATAATTACGTAGTCACCTGTCAGAAAACTAAAGCCAGATCTGCCAGTTATAAAGAAAAGGAAATGCTGAGACAATCAGCTAAAATTAAAGGTGGAATGAAAAATTTGTTGAAAGTTATCAATTTGTGTTGTTGATAAGCCGAAACAAAAAAACTAAAATGTATCGATGAATAGTTATGTGAATATATTGGATTCTGGTTATGTGACTTATATAATTAAAGATGTGTGTGATTTCATAAAATTTACATCACTTTGTTGGATCACTTATATCTCTGAAAAATGGTAACTCTTGAGCATGTGGATCAAAGTAAATAAAATAGCAATTGAGGAACTTTTTTATATTTTATTTGGAAGAATGAGATTTGGTAAAAATGATAAATAAGCAAAATATGCATCTAGTATATCTGGGAATAAACAATAATGTTCAGTTTGCACAGTGTAATTACTGTTTTCCACACTATATATTACCAGTAGCCAGGTAAACTCGAAGTGTCCCATAAGCTATTGAAGATCATATTGCCTTTTTTTTATTTCATTTTGGAAAATCTGAAAATACGCACATGTAAGTACATGATGAAAACAATGAGCCCAAGGGTGCCCAGGAGTCAATATTTACAGAGCACAGAAATAATTGCAAAAAACTTATGATCTGGGGCCCAAACTGGTTTATGTATGAATGCTTTTATGTAGATATGGATAGATATTTATTAATTTATTTATTTCAGATACTATCTATTTCCATTTGCCATCAAGGTTTACATGTCACAGGACAGTATATGGAGTTGCTTGTTATAGACAGATGGATGCCAAGGTAGAATTCTTAATCACCTGCTGTATTTACACAATGCAGTAGTCCTCCTCTTGAACGGCCCACCCCTCACCAACGGCCACCCGCTCCTTATGGCCAGATTCCGAAGGCACCAACAAATTTGTGTTCAAAATTACCCCTCACGAAAGGCCACCCAGTTAACACAACCATCGGCCAGCATATTTGTGCAAAAATATAAAATTTACCCCTCACAGGCAGCCGCATTTGATTTTGTAATATGTATCCAGAACTAATTTTATTCATAACGTGTGTTAGGTTTTCATTCTTGAAAGAAGTGTTGACTAAAGTACATGTACCACTAAAGTTAATATTATATCTTGTACACCTCGAGACAAGCCACATTTAATCCATAAAGCTGAGAAAGACTCAAATTTTAATCCATACAAAAAGGTAAGTACATGTAATCCGATTATCATTACTGCTACTTTCCTTAATGTTACTTTTAAGCGAAGATATTATATGCTTTGAAGAATGTAGCTTTCTTACTATGTACATTACTTATACTTCTCACAAAAAAATTAGTCCCTCTCTGGAAAGGCCACCTGGTGCAAATGGAGTGGCTGTATAAGATGGGAACTACTGTATATACACTGTACAAGGCCATTTTCAGTTTGAAACACTTAAGTATATACAATGTACAAAGCCATTTTCAGTCTGAAATACTTAAGTACATATAATGTACAAAGCCATTTTCAGTCTGAAACACTTAAGTACATATACTATACAAGGCCACTTATTTTGAAGCACTTAAGTACATTTATTTTACAAGGTCACTGTTAGTAGGAAATATTGATGTACATACAATGTACAAGGCCACTGTTGGTTTGAAACACTTAAGTCTGAACACTGTACATGGCCATATTAGTTTGAAACATGAAGTACATAAAGTGTACAATGCCACTGTTAGTTTGAAACATGAAGTACATACAGTGTACAATGCCACTGTTAGTTTGAAACATGAAGTACATACAGTGTACAATGTCACTGTTAGTTTGAAAAATGGAGTACATACAGTGTACAAGGCCACTGTTAGTTTGAAACATGAAGTACATACAGTGTACAATGCCACTGTTAGTTTGAAAAATGGAGTACATACAGTGTACAAGGCCACTGTTAGTTTGAAAAATGGAGTACATACAGTGTACAAGGCCACTTAGTTTGAAACATGAAGTAAATAGTGTACAATGCCAAAGTTAGTTTGAAACATTAAGTAAATTCAGTTTACAATGCCACAGTTTGAAACATTAAGTATGTACAGTGTACAAGGCATCTGTTAGTTTGAAACATTAAGTACATACAGTGTACAATGCCACTGTTTGAAACATGAAGTACATACAATGTACAGTGCTATGACAGTGATTTGTAACATTTGCAATTCAAAAGAAGTATTTACACTATTTACATTTTATTGTTGTAGACTCTCTCCTGCTTCAAACACATCTTTTTTCTTAAATACTTAACTTCAAAATTCCAATGCACATATTTGGAAAATCCTCTGTTAGTCTAAGTGGTTAGAGTGTCTGCCTTGAATATGGGAGGATGCTGGTTAAAACCCCAGCTGAGTCATACCAAGACTTATAAAATTGGTACTAGCAGTTACTTTGTTAGGGCTGGTAGACCTAGTGTCAGGATAATGACACTGTGGTATATAATGATACATTTCTCCAGCATGACGCCCCAGTGCTAGGAATGACTTTGAATTGCCACACTGCAGACATTGTAGTGATATGACTGAAATATTTTTAAAGGTACATTGCAAATCAAAATTGCACACATATATTTGGAATGTGATAAACCAGCTAAAACACTTGAGTTTTTTTGTGTGCAGCAATGGCATATCACAGCTTTAGAAATGTAAGAAACATTTTACTGAAAAGTTTTTGAATCAGTAAAGTTTTCCATGGTTTACAACTCTTATTAAAACAAAAGTACAGTAGAAGTTGCATTCTTTGCAACTCTCTTGTTATAACAAAAGTACAGTAGAAGTTGCATTCTTTGCAACTCTCTTGTTATAACAAAAGTACAGTACAAGTTGCATTCTTTGCAACTCTCTTGTTATAACAAAAGAACAGTACAAGTTGCATTCTTTGCAACTCTCTTGTTATAACAAAAGTTCAGTACAAGTTGCATTCTTTGCAACTCTCAGTACAAGTTGCATTCTTTGCAACTCTCTTGTTATAACAAAAATTCAGTACAAGTGGCATTCTTTGCAATTTTTTTTATAACAAAAGTTCAGTACAGGTTGCATTCTTTGCAACTCTCTTATTAGAACAAAAGTTCAGTACAAGTTGCATGCTTTGCAGCTCACTTATCAGCACAAGAATCCAGTACATGTTCCCATTCATTAATTATAATGAAAGTGTTTGCATATGACATTGTCATGCAGATTTTGTTATCCATTTTTTATTCATTGTTAACTAATGATACAGGTTTAGAATATTTTTATATTTGAATGGGAAAAATTGGTCATATTAGTAGTTTCAGATACATTTTTTAAAATCTATTGAAATTGTTTGTGAATGACATAAATTGCATTTTAGATTTTGTGATTTACAGTAGTCTAAGAACTCGTTAGTTTATTTCTGGATTATATCTTGAACATAATATCACCATCAGTGATTTTGTTTCAAGTTAATATTTAGAAATATGGAAATTGGACGAAGAATATTGTTATTCCGAAATTATATGCAGATATATTTTCAAAATTGCTAACATATTTGGCATTACTCAAAGAACTTGCTCCGTCCCATTATGCAACATTATCTTGTTTTTGACCTCAAACATCTTTAAATTAATGAATACATGTACTAGAACCCAAAAATTGTCCAAGCAGTGTTTGAGTTTTCTGCTCTTTGTATATTTCAAGGATCTTGTCAACAAGACAGATGATGTCACCAGAAGTACAGTTCAGAAGAGTGTGTGTGTCCTGAGCAACCTGGTAAATTGATTTTCTTTTGTTTATTCAATTTATGTGCCTGCAATGTTTATGACATAGTTAATTAGCGTTAGACTACATGTACATTATCTATACTCCAGAATTTTGTATTTGATTTGGCATTTGTATAGACTGTCTTAAGGCAGGATTATTATGCAATGGCAATGTCTATCCATCCTTCCATTAACATTTGCTTGTCAAGCTCATAACTTTGCAATACCTTTTCATGACACTTTGTCCAAGTATATATCATGACAAGACAGTATAACCATGACCCCTGCTGTTAGGTCAAGGTCACATTGAGGGAAAATTTAATTCTTTGACTTGGTCTCTCCTCTAGAATAGAATGTTTAAAACACTGAAGATAATGTAGTGAAACTTGGATACATATCGTAGCCATACCCTCTACCTCAGGTCAAGGTCATGTAATTTTATGACTTGTATCATTGTATGGAGCATGTCTTTTGATCGACTGAAAATATTTTAATGAAACTTTGCCCAAGATATAGCAGATGTTTCATTGTGTACCTAGCCTCAGGATAAAAATTACAACAAAGAAAAATTGAATTATTTGACTTGGAGCCTTATAACTTTTGACCCAGTGATGATATTTTAATGAAACTTGCTCATTTTTATATTTTGACTTGACAGTGTGTCGCATACAATATCCATGAACTCTGCATCAAAGTTATTGTAAGAGAAGATCAAATTTTGTCACTTGTGTCAAAGGTCAGGGAATACTTTTGAACCGCTGAAGATATTTAAAAGAAAACTAGGCACTTCATCTATAGTGGCATGTCAAAGACATTAGCCATATCCCGAGCCTCAAGGCGAAGGTTATAGCAAGGGAAAATATAACTTTGACGTACATTCTTGTCAGGAGTTTAACATTTGAATTACTTCAGATATTTTGATACCACTTGTGCAGCAATTTGGAAGAAAGCACTTGTTATAAAGTTACTTATAGACATTGTTATTTCTTCTCTGAATATGTTATCCAATCATAATATCTTAGAAAAACTAATACACAGGGCTCTCCTGGGTTTTAAAAAAATTCTAGCTAAAAAGCAGTTACCTACTCACCTAGGTGGTGGTCAGGCAGAGTGATCTCCCCTTGCTATGGGGTGGTGGTGGCCCCAAATCCCATGAATATCTCAGTTACGACTTCCACTCATGCCAAGTGGCATGCTCTTACCAAGAAATTCTTGAAAAACACTCAACCAAGTTCTAAATTTACAGTTTGGGGAAATCTTCACTTCAAAAGGAAACATATTTTTTCTACAATTTCAATTCCTTCCTGTGATGACAAAGTTCTGCCTTTAGAATTAAATCATTCTGCAATCACTTGATAGTATTTAAATAATTGCATGGGTAGCTTATGGGACTTCACAATAGTTCTGGCTATATTTTTCATTTATACACACATAGTCAAACTATACCCAGGTCCACATTGTGTTATACATAGTCAAACTATACACAATTCCACATCTTTTCATTCAGTAGTCCAATTATACCCAGGTATATATATATATATATATATATATATATATATATATATATATATATATATATATATTTTGTCAGACATAGTCAAACTATACCCAGGTCCACATTTTGTCATTCAGTAGTCAAATTATACCCATGTCCACAATAGTTGACATATATCCAGGTTCACATCTTATCATACAATAGTCAAATTATACCCAGGTCCATATCTTGTCATATATAATCAAACTGCACTCAGTTTCACATCTTATCATTCATAATCAAAATATACTTGGGTCCATGTTTTGTCATTCATTGTCAAACTACCCAGGTCCATATCTTTTCATAGAGAAAATCCTTCTTTCGGGGAAAAAGGGATGTTTAAGAAAGGTTGCTTATGTGATGTAACTTGCCAAGAGATACCAGTAATGTCAGAAACCATGTTAGTTGAAACAGTTCAAATTGGTAGTAATTATCATAAGTTCTTTTTCTTCCACCCCCATGGATTAAGTCAGGCTAAGTTGTTTTTCTTTTTCTTCCATCCACTGTATGAGTTAATTTAGGCTAAGTTGTTTTTCTTTTTCTTCCAGCCCCTGTATGGATTAAGTCAGGCTAAGTTGTTTTTTTTTTCTTCCAACCCCTGTATGGATTAAGTCAGGCTAAGTTGTTTTTTTTTCTTCCACCCCCATGGATTAAGTCAGGCTAAGTTGTTTTTTTTTTCTTCCACCCCCATGGATTAAGTCAGGCTAAGTTGTTTTTTTTTCTTCCACCCCCATGGATTAAGTCAGGCTAAGTTGTTTTTCTTTTTCTTCCACCCCCATGGATTAAGTCAGGCTAAGTTGTTTTTTTTTCTTCCAGCCCCTGTATGGACTAAGTCAGGCTAAGTTGTTTTTTTTCTTCCAGCCCCTGTATGGACTAAGTCAGGCTAAGTTGTTTTTTTTTCCCAGCCCCTGTATGGATTAAGTCAGGCTAAGTTGTTTTTTTTTTTCTTCCACCCCCTGTATGGATTAATTCAGGCTAAGTTGTTTTTTTTTTTCCACCCCCTGTATGGATTAAGTCAGGCTAAGTTGTTTTTTTTCTTCCAACCCCAGTATGGACTAAGTCAGGCTAAGTTGTTTTTCTTGTTCTTCCATCCACTGTATGAGTTAATTTAGGCTAAGTTGTTTTTCTTTTTCTTCCAGCCCCTGTATGGATTAAGTCAGGCTAAGTTGTTTTTCTTTCTTCCAACCCCAGTATGGATTAAGTCAGGCTAAGTTGTTTTTTTTTTCTTCCACCCCCTGTATGGATTAAGTCAGGCTAAGTTGTTTTTTTTCTTCCAGCCCCAGTATGGATTAAGTCAGGCTAAGTTGTTTTTTTTTCTTCCAGCCCCTGTATGGATTAAGTCAGGCTAAGTTGTTTTTTTTTCTTCCAGCCCCTGTATGGATTAAGTCAGGCTAAGTTGTTTTTCTTCCAGCCCCTGTATGGATTAAGTCAGGCTAAGTTGTTTTTCTTCCAGCCCCTGTATGGATTAAGTCAGGCTAAGTTGTTTTTCTTCCAGCCCCTGTATGGATTAAGTCAGGCTAAGTTGTTTTTTTTTTCTTCCACCCCCTGTATGGATTAAGTCAGGCTAAGTTGTTTTTTTTTCTTCCAACCCCAGTATGGACTAAGTCAGGCTAAGTTGTTTTTCTTTTTCTTCCACCCCCTGTATGGATTAAGTCAGGCTAAGTTGTTTTTTTTTCTTCCAACCCCTGTATGGATTAAGTCAGGCTAAGTTGTTTTTTTTTCTTCCAACCCCTGTATGGATTAAGTCAGGCTAAGTTGTTTTTTTTCTTCCAGCCCCTGTATGGATTAAGTCAGGCTAAGTTGTTTTTCTTCCACCCCCTGTATGGATTAAGTCAGGCTAAGTTGTTTTTCTTCCAGCCCCTGTATGGATTAAGTCAGGCTAAGTTGTTTTTCTTCCAGCCCCTGTATGGATTAAGTCAGGCTAAGTTGTTTTTTTTTCTTCCAGCTTCTGTATGGATTAAGTCAGGCTAAGTTGTTTTTCTTCCACCCCCTGTATGGATTAAGTCAGGCTAAGTTGTTTTTCTTCCACCCCCAGTATGGATTAAGTCAGGCTAAGTTGTTTTTTTTCTTCCACCCCCTGTATGGATTAAGTCAGGCTAAGTTGTTTTTCTTCCACCCCCAGTATGGACTAAGTCAGGCTAAGTTGTTTTTCTTCCAGCCCCTGTATGGATTAAGTCAGGCTAAGTTGTTTTTCTTCCACCCCCTGTATGGATTAAGTCAGGCTAAGTTGTTTTTCTTCCACCCCCAGTATGGACTAAGTCAGGCTAAGTTGTTTTTCTTCCAGCCCCTGTATGGATTAAGTCAGGCTAAGTTGTTTTTTTTTTCTTCCAACCCCTGTATGGATTAAGTCAGGCTAAGTTGTTTTTTTTTCTTCCAGCCCCTGTATGGATTAAGTCAGGCTAAGTTGTTTTTTTTTCTTCCAACCCCAGTATGGACTAAGTCAGGCTAAGTTGTTTTTCTTTTTCTTCCATCCACTGTATGAGTTAATTTAGGCTAAGTTGTTTTTCTTTTTCTTCCATCCACTGCATGAGTTAATTTAGGCTAAGTTGTTTTTCTTTTTCTTCCAGCCCCTGTATGGATTAATTCAGGCTAAGTTGTTTTTCTTTTTCTTCCAGCCCCTGTATGGATTAATTCAGGCTAAGTTGTTTTTCTTTTTCTTCCAGCCCCTGTATGGATTAATTCAGGCTAAGTTGTTTTTCTTTTTCTTCCAGCCCCTGTATGGATTAATTCAGGCCAAGCTGGAGCTTATTACACATGCTTACTTTGACGAGTGTGATTTTACAAAAGTAGAACTGCTAGAAGAGATGTACAAGAATCTGAATCTTTCTTTGAAACAGAGTCTGCTAGATGGGGGATCACATGTTTTTCTAGGTAAAACTGAGTCTTCTAGATGTTGATCACATGATTATCTTGGTAAAACAGTCTTCTAGATTGGGATCACATGTTTATCGAGGTATAACTGAGTCTGCTAGATGGGGGGATCATGTTTATCTAGGTAAAACTGAGTCTTCTAGATGGGGATCACATGATTATCTTGGTAAAACAGAGTCTGCTAGATGGGGATCACATGTTTATCTAGGTAAAACAGAGTCTGCTAGATGGGGGATCACATGTTTATCTAGGTAAAACTGAGTCTTCTAGATGGGGATCACATGATTATCTTGGTAAAACAGTCTTCTAGATTGGGATAACATGTTTATCTAGGTAAAACATAGTCTGCTAGATGGGGGATAACATGTTTAGGAAAAACAATCTTCCAGTTGGGGGGGAGTCGCGTGTTTGGCTAGATAAAACAGAGTCTTTTAGATGGGCAATCACATGTTTATCTGGGTAAAACAGTCCTCTAGATAGGAATGACATGTTTTTCTAGGTAAAACAGTCTTCAGTGGGGGATGACATGTTTATCTAGGTAAAACAGTCTTCAATGGGGGATGACATGTTTATCTAGGTAAAAAAGAGTCTTCTAGATGGGAGATGACATGTTTATCTAGGTAAAACAGAGTCTTCAGTGGGGGATGACATGTTTATCTAGGTAAAAAAGAGTCTTCTAGATGGGAGATGACATGTTTATCTAGGTAAAACAGAGTCTACTTGATGGGTATTCACATGATTATCTAGGTATAACAGTCTGTTAGGTATGTTAGGCGCTGTACATGCCACTGTAACCAGCCTGGTATGAACATATAAGTCTAGAGGTGTTTTGGCTGGATTGACTGGAGCTAGATACAAGTTTAATTTACTTCCACCTCACCTCATTAATGCCATGCTAATTATCCATACAGACCCAGAATTCTGGAATCAGGGGTCTGCTTCATGTAATAAAGTAACCAATGGTGGGAAAGATTCTGCTTTAGGTTTTCTGAAACATTTTAATCCAGATGCTACAATGGGTAACTTTACTAAATTTATTTATCATTTGCACTTGACATTATAAGTAATGCTCATAATTCATTTTGTTTGTTGTCCATTCATGTTTGCATTGCAGGTATCAATTTTCTGTTTTTGTTTACAGTCTCAGAATGCGTTTCTATATTTTTTTTTCTTCCATTCAGTTTCTCTCATTTTTGTTATTTTTCAGTCTTATGTGTCTAGGCTCATACAAAAGTTACAAAGAAAAGAGTGAAACCAACAAGCTTTGTAAAAATAACAAAATAATTTATTTCATTTGAAAAGCTAAGTAAACATAGGAAAAAGGATTTGACGGTTTATGTATCTAATCGAAAACTAATCCTAGAATTAATAAATATAAGTTCTATCAGTAAAAAGTCTTAAGTGAATCACAGTTCGAATCCTGATGAAATTCCAAGATGGAAGGCAGTGACATTTTCAAACACCAGTTCCTTGTTGAATCACAAAGAATACTATTCAGTTTAGAATTCCGAATAATTTCCAATAAATATCTTTGTCCAAGAATTCTGATGAACACTAGTAATTTCCAGGGAAAATTAATTATTAATTCTGAAAAAAAGAGAAAATTCAACTGAAACTGGTCACAACAAAAAAATGCCTTTGAGCTCCAAAGGTTAATTGCAAGA
Source organism: Potamilus streckersoni (assembly GCA_016746295.1). Taxonomy (NCBI): domain Eukaryota; kingdom Metazoa; phylum Mollusca; class Bivalvia; order Unionida; family Unionidae; genus Potamilus; species Potamilus streckersoni. Next base: position 1,940,827 of record JAEAOA010000745.1, on the reverse strand, counting down.
CTGGCAAAAATCATTATAATATCATGTTTTAAGCCTAACTATTATGCAGAATAGATCACTTGATAGGGTCACATGCTCATTTCTTTTTTCAAGCAACGTAGAAATATTACATTCCGACTACGACATATGCTATGGATGAATTTGACTCTTCTAAACGAATCTTACTATAAGATTGAATAAAAAAGTTTGTTTACATAGAACTTCCTTACTGGTCCTGAGTCAAGGTCAGCAAAAAATGTAATGTTTCTACTAATGCTTGTTTGTCAGGTCAAAATGAACAGACTGAATTTTCTGGAAAAATGTCAAATCCAGTGAATAAAGTTATCATTACAATAACATGTAATGAAATAAAATAAAATAAAAAAATTTAAAACTAACACAAGTAATTAAATTACATATACATAACATCAGTCATGTAAATTTAGCAGCACCTAACATAACTGATATGATACATGTTTTATTTCTTTCTTTTTATAATTCTTTATAATTCATTGTTTGTGCAATTTGCACCTGTGCTTTCCTGTTTTGGCTGTAATGGGCCTAGAGCAGAAGAACTTGCTTGGTGTCCTGTTGTCCATCATCTGATGTCTCTCAAACTCTTGGCACATATTTACCACTAGTCTTCCAAAACCACTGAAAGTTAATATAAACATTCCTCACAGGGTCTACTGTTCCTCAATGAAAATGGTTCTGCTCATACATCCAATATGGCCACAATACCAGCCATCTTGAAAATCTTGTTATTGTTATTCCCTGTGACTGAAAGGTTGTAATCTGAAGGTTATTTCATTTAAAGATTACTTATAATGTTTAGGTGGTCCTAAATGAAAACTAAAATTGTGCCAGACTGACATCCAATTTGGCAGTCATTTTGAAAATATTGTTAATGCTACTCCTCCTGAATGGAGAGTCATATTGACAAAAGGTTGTATCTAAACCAGGTATGTAATATGACTAACATAACAACCACCTTGAAAGTCTTGTTATTGCTATTCGTACAAAACTTCAAAGTCTTATCAGCCTGGGGTTTTCACTAGAACACTTATGGTCTTAAATAAAAATTGTGCCTTTTACCTTTGTTTCTTTGTTTGTTTATTTATTTATTTACTAGCACTTGCCCACATGTTTATGTTAGATCATGAGAAAATGCAAGTTTACTTTTTAATTTAGAACTAATACTGTCTCTTCCCTTATGATGCTGCAAACCTAATTTTGTTAATTTTGGAAAGTATGTATGTATTATCAGTTTCACGTTCATTTTAATAGTGAGTACAATCAAACTACTAAGTGACTTTCTCTGTCTTTTTTTTTTATGTACACATTTACAACACATCACTTACACTGAGGTTTTTGTCAAATCAAATACATGTTATTGTATCCCATACATTAACTGATTGTCAGTTTTAATAGTGACTAGAAGCAGAGATCTTGCAAGGATTTTAAAACTAGGAGTCCAGGACTCCTAAATTGGTAAAAATAGGAGTTTCATCAGCAAAAGTTGCAGTCCCCACAAAGCCGGAAATCACGTACTTTCTTACACTTAGCTACAGTCGCATCCAAACTATCAGTTATAGCAACTTTAGCACAGTTCTGAATCTAATTCAAATCTTCATCATTTCTGTTTAACTACAAAACACTTGTATTAAATTTGCAAATAGCATTTTGTCCAAGTCTCTTGATTTCCAGTTCGCATGCAATATTTATACAGCAACAATCGGAAATGAAATCAATAACAGTGATTGAGCTGGGCTTCACCAACTTCGCAAATTGCAATTATGTTTTACAACAAAATATTTCATCTGGCCATATTTTTGGCTACAACATATTTGACTGATAAAAATAAAATATACAGTCTTGAGTTTGGAGTGGAGAAAAAGGCACCATGACATTAAGCCGCAAACTTGGATATAAAAATGCACTAGAATCAATTGTTACATAAACAAACCATTGTCATATTCACAAACCACCCTAACAGTTAATTGTTATGTCCTAATCCGCTTAAGATGATATCTGGCCTTAATAATGTATGCTGTAATATAATCAAACTAGCCATGCAACAGAATAGCTACAATCGACTATCTCTGAGGGCAGAAACGTGAAATGACTACAGTTGACCACACAACAGCAATTTACTCCCCCCCAAAAATAGTTTTGCTGCAATTTCATTGAAAACTGATTATCTCTGAAGCACTGATATATACTAAGGACGCCTCTGTTAGTGATTTTCTGCATCCCAAAAAAAAAAATTGCGTCCAAATACGTGTAATTAAGCATTTCCGAGATCTCTGTAGAGGAATCACTGTTGTTTGGTCCTTTCATAACCATTGTCATATATTTTCTTCTTATCTTTACTTATAGTCAGCTGTAAGCAGTAAAATGCATGGCATGCAAAAGATGGCAAAAAATGATTCTATTATAAAGAATACATAATTAGATTGCAGTTAAATGTACATGGTAAAGAAATGCACAAATGAAAAATAGTGATATGATAAATGATAAGTCATGAGATTCAGAATGTAAATGTTAAAGAAAATCATTGATAGTATATTATGAGAATAATAAATGATAAACAGTAAGTCTTGACATTCTAGCTTATATATAAATTAGAGAAATGCTTATAGTCTCAATAATTTATGTGGCAGAGCATCAGACTTGTATTCAAAGGGTTGCAGGTTTGATACCAACTAAGGCCAATTGCCATGGTGTGTCCATGAAAAAGGCTTTTAGTTACCATTTTCTCAGTAATATGTTTAAAATACCATTAAAACCTAAACAACAAAAACTCTACTATATAGTAAATACTGAGACAAAAGATAAATGGTGAATTTTTAGCTTTTCTTCATTTTATTCTGCATCTTTCAAACAAAAACAGGTTTTGATTAATGTCGGATTTTAAATGTACAGTTCATCAGTTGTTGTCACATGACATTCATTTTGGTTTATTTGTGCTGAACTTTGCCACTCTGAAGACCTTTTGCCTACATTATTTTCCATATGCTTTTTTAAATAAAATGTGACAATCCAGACCTTAACATCCACTCTGGCATCCATTAATGGATATGTTCATGTGCAATGTAGTCCTTAACTTCCACACTGGCATCCATCAATGGACACACATTTATCATGCAGTGCTGACATTGACACATGCAGTGAAGTCCTTAACTTCCACACTGGCATCCAGCAATGGACACACATTTATCATGCAATACAGACATTGACACATGCAATGCAGTCCTTAACATCCACACTGGCATCCATCAATGGATACACATTTATCATGCAATGCTGACATTGACACATGCAATGCAGTCCTTAACATCCACACTGGCATCAAGCAATGGACACACATTTATCATGCAATACAGACATTGACACATGCAATGCAGTCCTTAACATCCACACTGGCATCCAACAATGGACACATATTTATCATGCAATACAGACATGCACACATGCAATGCAGTCCTTAACATCCACACTGGCATCCATCAGTGGATATGTTTGCATGCAGTGTAGTTCTTAACATCCACACTGGCATCCAGCAATGGATACACATTTATCATGCAATGCTGACATTGACACATGCAGTAAAGTCCTTAACATCCACACTGGCATCCAGCAATGGACATGTTTACATGCAGTGAAGTCCTTAACATCCACACTGGTATCCAACAATGAACACACATTTATCACGCAATGCTGACATCTACACATGCAAGGCAGTCCTTAACATCCACACTAGCATCCAGCAATGGACACACATTTATCATGCAATGCTGACATCTACTCATGCAATGCAGTCCTTAACATCCACACTGGCATCCAGCAATGGATACACATTTATCATGCAATGCTGACATCTACACATGCAATGCAATCCTTAACATCCACACTGGCATCCAACAATAGACACACATTTATCATGCAAAGCTGACATCTACACATGCAGTGAAGTCCTTAACATCCACACTGGCATCCAGCAATGGATACAAATTTATCATGCAATGCTGACATTGACACATGCAATGCAGTCCTTAACATCCACACTGGCATCCAACAATAGACACACATTTATCATGCAAAGCTGACATCTACACATGCAGTGAAGTCCTTAACATCCACACTGGCATCCAGCAATGGATACAAATTTATCATGCAATGCTGACATTGACACATGCAATGCAGTCCTTAACATCCACACTGGCATCCAGCAATGGACATGTTTACATGCAGTGAAGTCCTTAACATACACACTAGCATCCAGCAATGGACACACATTTATCATACAATGCTGACATCTACACATGCAATGCAGTCCTTAACATTCAATCTGGCATCCAGCAATGGACACACATTTATCATGCAATGCTGACATCTACACATGCAATGCAGTCCTTAACATCCACACTGGCATCCAGCAATGGACATGTTTACATGCAGTGAAGTCCTTAACATCCACACAGGCATCCAGCAATGGACACACATTTATCATACAATGCTGACATCTACACATGCAATGCAGTCCTTAACATTCAATCTGGCATCCAGCAATGGACACACATTTATCATGCAATGCTGACATCTACACCTGCAATGAAGTCCTTAACATCCACACTGGCATCCAGCAATGGACACACATTTATCAAGCAATGCTGACATCTACACATGCAATGAAGTCCTTAACATCCACACTGGCATCCAGCAATGGACATGTTTACATGCAGTGAAGGCCTTAACAACCACACTGGCATAAAGCAATGGACACACATTGATTATGCAATGCTGCCATTGACACATCCACTGAAGTCCTTAACAACCACACTGGTATCCAGCAATGGACACACATTTAGCATGCAATGCTGACTTCTACACAAGCAGTGAAGTCCTTTACTTCCACACTGGCATCCAGCAATGGACATGTTTACAGGCAGTGAAGTCCTTAACAACCACACTGGCATCCAACAATGGATACACATTTATCATGCAATGCTGACATTGACACATGCAATGCAGTCCTTAACATCCACACTGGCATCCAACAATGGACACACATTTATCATGCAGTGCTGACATTGACACATGCAATGCAGTCCTTAACATTCACACTGGCATCCAGCAATGGATACAAATTTATCATGCAATGATGACATCTACACATGATATGCAGTCCTTAACATCCACACTGGCATCCAGCAATGGACATGTTTGCATGCAGTGAAGTCCTTAACATCCACACTGGCATCCAGCAATGGACACACATTTATCATGCAATGCTGACATCTACACATGATATGCAGTCCTTAACATCCACACTGGCATCCAGCAATGGACATGTTTGCATGCAGTGAAGTCCTTAACATCCACACTGGCATCCAGCAATGGACACACATTTATCATGCAATGCTGACATTGACACTTGCAGTGAAGTCCTTAACATCCACACTGGCATTCAGCAATGGACATGTTTACATGCAGTGAAGTCCTTAACAACCACACTGGCATCCAGCAATGGACACACATTTATCATGCAATGCTGACATCTACACATGCAATGCAATCCTTAACATCCACACTGGCATCCAGCAATGGACATGTTTGCATGCAGTGAAGTCTTGAACATCCACACTGGCATTTAGCAATGGACATGTTTGCATGCAAAATATTGTGCAAGTCCTCTTGCACTCCTGGAGAATTTAACTTTTGCGGTATGATTCGAGAGGGAATATGGATGTGCAAAATATAATATATATTTGCATATAAGTTGAGTTCAGCTGTAAACAAGATAGATCCTGATCTGCCATTGTTTAATGTACCTGGCAGATTAGACTCTTTATTGTTTGTTTTTCTGACTACTACTACCAAACTGCACATAATTTTGATTCAAACATTGTAATTAATGTATAATAGAATAAATGCTTGATATTTGTGTAGGTCAAGATTTGGAATCATTTTAAATAGCATGTAAGCTAATCACATGCAGAATTATCTAGTTTGCACTCCTGTATCTTATGCATATCAACTACATATTATGTTTTCAGTACATTTATTTTGTAGTAAATATTGAATTAAAGTTGTTGTTGTTGTTGTTGTTGGGCTTAACGCCATTTTTTGAGCACACGATAGGCTATTCATGGCAGTCAGTATTAATGGTGGAGGAAGAAACCGGTAAATCACCGGAAAGAACCACCGACCCACGAGAAGCTACTGGCAAGCTTTCTCACATATCCACATTCTCAGAATCCTAGACTCGAACACACACAGACAGAGGTGAGATGGCAGTGATCTGTAACAGACAGTGCTTGAGACCACTCGGCCACTCGGGGCCACCAAATTATAAGTAGAGGATTGACCAATGAATTATACCTAAATGATCAAATAAAAACCATTTGACTGCATAATGTTTTTACCAACAAAAGAAAAGATATTTCATAAATAAAAAATATATTTGTGTATGGTTTAAAAAATGTTAAAAGTTGTTATAACTATGGGGTAAATGCATGGATTTACTAATTTTCTGAAAGTCAGATTATCCATGGTGAGCTGACTGGAAAATTGAACTTACCCTTTGGGAAAAAAGAGCTTGCTCCAAAAATGGTCAGGTAGAAAATGGTTTTGAAATAGCTAGACTTTTGAGAAAAAGAGAGGGGCATAATTTAAACAACCAATAACAGAGCTGCATTAATTTAATTTTAATCATGTTTTGATCCATGACATTATTATCTTTCCAATTAAAGTTCAAATGATCATGCAGATTTAATTATACATCCAGTAGGACAACAAGGTAAAAAAATCACTGAAATAGTAAAAAATTGTCCATGATTTTACTCTCTCATGTTCTTCAGGGATGTATTATATCAACATGTCTGCTTCTATTTCCATGTGTCATACAACATCAGTCTTCAAACAAATAGTATTCAGTTATTCAATAATGTGATGTAAATAAAATGTTTTATAATGTGGGTTACAGTTTACAAACAATGAACAGATTTAACAGTTCATAGAATTGATAATTGAAGAATGTCATGTCGGGTGGATAGAGAAAAAAATCTGAGATAGAAATGCAAGTTCATTATCTAAGTCATCAGTTTTTGCCAGTTTATTTTTATATTTTTTATTTTTTTTAAATGACCAGTTCAGTCAGCAGTTAATAGAATAAAAACTAAAACTTAAATCCTTTGAGCATCAATTTGTTTTCACCATGGAAACCTGATTGACTGACTCTCTAGTTGGGCATATTTTACACATTGTAGTAAAACTTGATTCATACAACACTGAAATGCCATTGAATTTTAGTAATTGCCTTAAAAATGTCAATTTTGACCTTGAAATGTCCTTGATAGTCATTACAAAATTCTTTTAACTTTTTCTTATACTCCATGAATAAATATGAGGGAATACAGAACAGTAAACCTAAATGTTGTTTAAATTTAGAATTTTTTGTTATTTAATGTGTTTTCTAAAACTGTTAATAAATAAATAAGTAATAAAATGGGGTGGATCCAGTGAAAAATCAAATGTGTAATTACCTAATGTTATAAAATCTATTTGCTGTAGTGGTGAACTAATTATTGTAGCTATATTTTATAATTATTTTTGTACCTATGTATGCAGTAATAAAGTAACATAATGGGAAGTTAAATTTCAATAAGAATAAATTATCCTTGAAAACTTTTTGAAGTCCTTGAAAATAAACACTCTGGGTCTACATGAACTGTTATTAAACACATTTTGAATGCCACTTATTCATAAGTTCCTAATCTTTGTGCACCCAAGTTGCATATCTGCATTTCATTTGGGGTTATAAATAAATGAAATGCAGATGAACTTATTTCAATTGTTAGTTGTCTGTAGGAGATTTAAAATTTAGGATGTTGCCCTTTTTTCTTTAGCAATGCAAATTCATAGACTGTGCTTCTCATTTGTATAGCATATTAACATAGGTCAACAAGTGACATAATTTACTGAATTAGAACCAAGTTTCTGTAAACAATCACATTACCATAAGACAACTGGTGACTTAATTCATTGAACGACCTTCACATACACTACATGAAAACTACACATGAATCTTAGTGGCTTTATGAGGTGCTCAATATATGTCAATCTCTCTTAAAACTCCAAGGCGAAAAAAAAATTCTAAAACAATCCATCATTGTCCAAAAATCAATGCCCAATCTAAAGAAATGCGATCTTGTTTGTGGTGTTTTTTTAAACGTTAAAAAGGAGTTCTTAATCACAGGTAAATCTGTTGCATAGAATCAAATATGTTAGAGAACATGATTCAGCTGACAAATGTAAAAATTTGTATCACAGTTTTTACTTCCTGCATGTGGTTCAAATGAAATTGGCTATAGGGTGTTATGACCTATTTATTTATTGCCTTTGTAAACATGATGACATCATTATCACTTTCTCAAGGAAATTGGCGACATCTTCAACTTTAAGATCTAATGTAAAAGTTATGTGTTGGAGATGTATCTAGTGAAAACAGTGGGAGTAAATACTAATGTGTTTTATTTATTATGTATGGTGTTCTGCAGAACCCTTGTGTTCCATTTCGTACAGTTATGATCAAGAGTGAGATTAATATAACCTGTTTTTCAGGGATGTCCGCTAGAGATGTTGTGACAAGCTTCAAACATAGAATACTCTTACTTTTCAAGCTTATTCTGCTTGAAAGAAAGGTAAGTAGGACAAATAGCTACGGCCAGCATAGCCACAGCTATTCATTGGGGGGGAGTTAGATAAGTCAACTCTTTCCCTTCACCACTATATGACTCAGCATTATTGACAACTCCTATTGGCCCTCTGTTGGCCTTGACTCCTTGGCGTTTGACTCTATTTCTATTGCAGCACAGTGACGGAAATAGCTAAACAAACAGCCAAGTTCCCTTTAATTCAGCATACACATTGACCTGATACATGGATCAAACACCCTGTAACCCATCCCAGCCTGTTGATCCTATGACTTCCTCCCCATGCAGGTGGCCTGTTTATGTTTGTACCAGCCTAGGCCACATTCTAGGGTTCATGAATATATATATTCCATAATTGATATATTGGAAAATCTGAATTTATTTCCAAATTTTCTGTTGCTTCTGTATGAGTTTTATCTATTTTTCCCCCATTTCAAATTATTATTTTCATACAATATATTCTTTTATAAACAAATTAGAATATTACCTTACAACATTGTTTTGTTCTGTTCTTATAATTTAAAAAAAGTAAAATTTTTATCTGGAAGTTGTAAGACCTTAAGTGTAAATAACTAGCAAACATTCTGATTGTGACTTGGTCCCAAAGCAGTAGATGACAATAAAGATTAGCTTTGTTGCTCCTGTCCTCTTTGGTTCTCATTAGATCCTCAACTACAAGTATTTTGTTATAGTATTATACATATTGCTACACATCACCTGGCAGGAGATACTTAGCTTAGTAGAAAGCAAAGAGCCTGGGGCAGTCATTCACTTGTAAGATTTTGAGGAGTCCAGTGATTACGACATGGAGTTCACACTTGCACAGTTCTGTGGTTTGAGATAAGTGTTAGTTACTTAAATAATTAAAAAACTATAACTACTGAATTACTGCGTTGAATGATTATAAGCATCCAATGAGAAACAAATGTCAGAGTTAGCAAGGGGCCGTTTGGACAGACAGAAGTTTGCATTTTTGAAGCACTGAAATATATTATGAATTAAATTATTCCAGAAAATGGGGGCCCCGAGTGGCTGAGTGGTCTAAAGCGCTGTATGTTACGGATCACTGCCATCACCTCTGTCTGCGTGAGTTTGAGTCTAAGATTCGGGAAATGTGGATATGTGAGAAAGCTTGCCAATAGCTTTTCATGTGTCTGTTCTTTTCGCAGATTTTCCGGTTTCTTCCTCCACCATTAATAATGGCTGCCACATATAGCCTATCGTGTGCTGAAAAATGGCGTTAAGCCCCAGAACAACAACATTACAGAAAATGTGTCATTTTCAGTTCCAGATTTGCTGTTGCTTCAGCTGTTTTCTCCCATTCTATATTGCTAAATGGGTTTATGGTTCTTCATTTGTTGTGCATCATCCGTCATTGTTCTGGTGATGCCATTCAGCCATCAGATATAACAACCATTAATAAAAATAGATAAATGTTTATATGAATTCTTCAGGGCCCCGAGTGGCAGAGTGGTCTAAAGCGCTCTCCGTTATGGATCACTGCCATCTCACCTCTGTCTGCATGGGTTTGAGTCTAGGATTCGGCGAATGTGGATATGTGAGAAAGCTTGCCAGTAACTTCTCGTGGGTCAGTGGTTCTTTCCGGTGAGTTACCGGTTTCTTCCTCCACCATTAATACTGGCCACCATGAATAGGCTATTGTGTGCTGAAAAATGTCGATAAGCCCAACAACAACAATATGAATTCTTATGAGAAACTGCTCCACATAATTTGACACAAATGATCCTGGCATTGATGTCTTTCAGATTTATTCAAATGATGCCATTTCATCATTAGTTATGGCTACTATTGCTAACAAAATAAAACAAGCAGAATTTGACCAAATTTGACAGAGAGCCTTCAAGCATGAAGGTCTTTTAATAAAAACTTTTAAATGACTTCTGAAAAACTGCCAAACTGAATTTCACTAAAATTTGACAAATTATCCAGGTATAAATACTTTAAAAATTTATACAAATGGTGCTAATCCACCATCAGATATGGCTGCTGTTACTAAAAATAGATTTTTGAATGATGACTTCACAGAAATTGCTCAGAAGAAATTGACTAGACTTGAAAGAAAGCATTCAGGTAATAAGGGTTTTCCAAATTTGTACAGTTGGTACCAGTTCAAAATAAAATATGACTTCCATTACTAATGGAACAACTTTGATTTACTTCTTTTCAGAAACTACTTGAGAGAATTTTACAGAAAGAATTCTCACATAAAGAGATTTATATATTTATACAAATGATCCACATCTGCATTGTTAAAAACGTTATGGGAAATTGGGTAGTCATTTAAGGCTAATTAGATGGAGGAACTTTAACCTGCAACACTCAGGTCACACAGTCTTAACCACTGAGACACCACAGCTTCCTTGGGTAACTTTTGCCAAGCTATGAGATTTGGTTGGGGTGGGGGCAAACAACAAGCCCAGGAATCTATACTGACTGCATAGATTAACTGTCCATGTCATGTCAAGTAAGAGTATATACTTGAAGAGTGGGGCTGTAAACAGTTATACTTTAGGGACAAGAAGCTCGGAGAGATGCAGGACCTGGTTCCTTTTTATGCTGAGAAAATGAAAGATAGATAATAAATAGATAGATATATAGACATACTACCCAGTTTACATAAAGACCGATTTTGACAATAATTCATGGGATAATAATAATAATAATAATAATAATAATAATAATAATAATAATAGATAGATAGATAGACAGATAGACAGACAGACTTCCCAGTTTACATAAAGACCGATTTTGACAATAATTCATTGAATAATAATAATAGATAGATAGATAGACAGATAGACAGACAGACAGACTTCCCAGTTTACATAAAGATCGATTTTGACAATATTCCATGGGATAATGATAGATATATAGATAGATACATAGATTTAAGATAGAAAGACAGACAAGATAAATAGACATATTGATCAGTTTACATAAAGACCGATTTTGACAATATTCCATGCGATAATAATAGGCATCTAATATCCAATGTCTGTTATATCAAATTAGCATTCAGCCATTGAACTAATGTGTTGGTAAATGAATTGCAAGTATGGTCATTTTGGGATATCCATATATATCTGTATCATACTTATATTATTAATAATGAATGGATAACACATCACAGAAGGCCAATCTGGATTGTAAAATAAAGCACATTTTCAGATACATGTACATCAGTTCATCAAATATATCAGGATTGTATTACTTATCATGTTTAATGTTTTCTTATTTCATCAGCAGCTAATTTTTCAGGAAATATCAATAACAGATACATTTGTCTTTAATGTTTCTAGGTAGACTGGGTAAAGTCATGAACAAAAACATTTAATGAAAATGAACCCTGAAGATTTTGCACTATAAATTGTTGTCTTTTATTTATAGGTTTTGTTCACTGGTGGACCTGTTAAAAAAATAGTGAACACCTTGCTCTCAGTTTTATCACTTTTTCCAGGTAAGTGTTCAGGATTATGGGTATATATATATATATATATATATATATATATATATATATATATATATATATATATATATATATATATATATATATATATATATATACATATATATTGAAAGCACATTATAATTGAAATATATGCCTTCAGTGTATGAGAAATAGCAAATTGTGAATGTTCTTTTGTTCTGGTTGTAACAGTTCAAGGGTTACTGTGCAAAGCTGATGTGAAAGTTGTTTGTTCTGATCTTTCCCAGATCAACTCTGGTTGTTGTATTGTGTCTCAGGGTAATACAAAATAAATGCATTTAATGCATTGCTCAATAACCAGTCTGTCAGTTTTTTTTACCCCTGTCATTGCATAGATTCCATTGTAAGACTTTTGCATATATTAATAGTAGGTTTCTATCAACCTCATAATGAACACTGAAACATTTAATTTATATATTCCCATACTTCTACTAATCAGATTTTATCCGTTGCAAGAGCATGACAACGGTTATGGTTGTCATGACAACAGTTATAGTTGAGAAGACATATACCTTCTTTGGATTCAGGGTAGTGGTGTGATTGTTGTGTCTTCAGTTTTGATCTGCTTTGTAGATATTACACAGCATAAATTAAAAATGATACAAATTATAATTTTGATGAAACATTATCTAAGGTTTCAACAGATAATCACAAGTTCTGAGAATTCTGTCATAAAACATTACTCAGAAATATTTGGTAATCCAGAAAATGGTGCAAATACTTCTACAGAGATGATGTTTCCTATCAGACATTTTACACTAGAGTAATTAGTGTTACATAAAAAAGGTAGCAATTAGATGTGTGTGTGGTGAAAGTTGCATGTAATTGTAGTAGCATTTGCAGTCACTCATTTTTACTAGTCAAAAAAACGACTATTGAGAAAAGTTGCCATCAGCAACACAGTGACATGTTTCGTAATCTCCCCCCCACCTGCGTTCCATGCTAATTATCATAGCCCAACAGCATGTTTAGCATATAAGATACAATCTAAATGTGTTCCATGTGTATAATGAAGGACTTCACTCCTCATTTTTTTAACCATTTTCAGGGATGTTTCTATGTTGAATTTCATCTTGTCTACTTCGGTAGATTTTAAAGCTACACTACTGTTGTGTCACACAGTGCATCGTATGTTACATTGAAATCTCATTGGTGGTTATTGCTTGTTCCAGTCCAGGAATTAGTGTAGCTTATTTACTACATGACAAATGGGAAAGCAACAAATTTTGTGCATGTCATTGATATGTAGTACTTAAGTAAAGATGCTATTAGGGTGTGTGGTTGCATGAATCATGCACAATTTGTACAGATTGGCACTCATGGAGAACAGTGATGTTCGAGAACTCCTGCAAATTAGTTAAAAAGTCCCTCGTATGAAAATGTGCATAGCAAAGTATACAATTTGTATTTAACCGTTCTTGTTGCGATTTTCATTTTTCAATTAGGCTGATGTTAACACATTTGGGTTCTTCAAAGATGACATGACTGGTTGTTAAAACTAAATTTGATTGGCATGTTGTGACCTGGAATAAGCATTATAACAACATTTGAACCTTTCATGAAGGATGTTTTACAAATGCATGTTTAAAATATGGGCAACCTAGTAAACCCAGCGTGATTCGTTATGTTTTTGTTTGGCAAATATTGGCTGGTGATGTTAATGATGACAACAGTTTTTAAAGTTATGAAGTATATTGGATTATCGGAGCTGGGAAGTTGTTAATGGAGATGTCAGTGATTTTGACCCTGAATATGGTGTTAAATATGAGTCAGCTGTACATGTTCTATAGAAAAAATAGACAGCATGATGGCCAGTCTTCTTTGTAAGAATATTTTAAAATTAAATGTAGAGAAGGCAGAATACTGATCATATTTAAATTACAGACAATTTAAAAGTAGAATGGAGATTTCATTTTTTTTATTTATCACTTTAGCCCTGAGGATGATATGCTACAAAACCATATATCCATATTAGGGTTAAGATTAAGTGAATAAGTAAGGATTTAAAAAATGAAATTAAGAAGTAAAGATATTTGATTGAATACGTCTGTCTGCACAAGCTGGCTGTGGCATCGATGGACTAAAAACCCTAATATAGCATCATGGAACAGATAAGAAATCTGGCATGATATTCCGTAAATTATTGATTGACAAAGAAAGTTTATGTTAGTGAAAAATCTTAATTGGGAGCAGATTGTAAATAATAGCCACACAGATTAGATCCCCAACATTCAAGCTGAGAAAGCTTACTATGTATATGCCCTTCAGAAAAAAGCACAGAAAAATATTCATACACAGATATGCTCAGAGATAATTAACATATTAATATTCATACAACTAGAGGTGACATCTTAAAGATTTTGATTTCATTCAGTAGAGTTCTAACAAAATGGAGCAGGAAAAAAGAGAGACAGATGTTGAGGTGTTAGGTGAACTATAACCGTGTCCTAAATTCCTTTTCTACTCTCCCCTTCTTTCAGTGACAAAGGGTCTAGTCCCCCTCAAGATGAATTCCTGGTAGCATCTCTCCTTAAATTGCACATGGGGAACACATTTGGAATGCAGAGATATTTAACCAGTGATTGAAAATGCTGATGGAATAAATAAAATCAGCTCTGAATCAGCATTGGGAAGATTTTAAACTGTTCAAGTTTATTACCTTGTGTAAAAAAAGTTTTAATAGTATAGAATAGGACAGGGTGTTGCCAGTGTTCCATCTTTACTAACCAATACAGATATTTGCAGCTGCAGCAGTCTTTTGCATAGGTGCAGTGTCATAATGTTTGTTGGTATTCATCCCCATTCCCATACCCAGATTTGTTCAAGATGAAATAAGTTGTTTTCAAAGCATTCATTATATGCAAAACAAATAGCCTGGTGGCTAAATTAAGTTAAATGGAGCCACCATTAAATGGCCTAAAACACTGAAAATAAAACTCACTAACAACATACAGAAAGAGGCATCACCTAACTTCCAAACATGGAAAAACTATCAAGTTCATAAAATTATGTATTGATATGTATTGCATTGCAGGCTGTGTATTATGTATCCTATCAATACATGGCACAGGCATATCATTTCACCCCTATTACATATGATGGTTGCAGTGAGATCTGTGGATATATATTGGCAGCAAGATCTGTGATATGGTGAAAGGTTGAGTTCGATTTTGGCAGTGAGGTGTGTGGATATGGTGAAAGGTAGTTTGTATGCTATGGTAGAATTAAAACAGTAAATATACACAGCTTTAATCAGATAGGAGATAAATGTTTATGAACTAAGGAAACTGATTATGGTCTAAATATGCAAATTTACATAATTTAAGAAAAAATTGGCGACTTTGTATGATGGATTTTTTTGGCTGTTATTTTACTCATTTTTATATGATCTCTCTGATCTTTGTAATTTGACTGGTTTTAAATTTTATATAACTTTTGCTGATATATATTTTATATAAGTTTTTCTTATATGTATATTAATTGTATATAATTTTTGCTTATATATGTATGTGTGTGTGTGTATATATATATATATATATATATATATATATTAATTTTATATAATTTTTTCTTATATATATATATATATATATATATATATAATCTTCCTGAAAGACTTGAGACGTTTAATTCAGTGACCTTGATTTTGTTGGTATCAGTTATCATGGCTTTGGAAAAGATAATATTTTCATGAGTACTTAAATTCATGGATTTGAGAAGGAGGTTGAGATTTTTTGCAGACGGATGGTTGTTTATTGTTTATAAATTTATGTTTTGAAGTAGCAGTGATATCAGTTAAAATTGGTATCTGGTGAAATATAGTGAACTCACATTACTGCTTGAAAATCTAGTGAAACAAGAAAGAGCTAGTATACTACAAAGACATCTAAAATAGACAATCTTACCCTGACTTGTAATTTATTTAAAATTAAATTTATGAATGAGTTGAGTTAATTATTATCATGTATACTTTTAAGTTGATTTAAACTGCACAGACTTATGACAGTGCTGGTAGATCAGGGTATATCCAGTGTGTTAGAAGTAATCAGTAGAATAATAAACCTACCTTGATATGCCAGCACATTATGCCATTCCATATCAAGGTCTATGTTGTTTCCATTTGGACATGACATATAATGAAGTATATGCAGTAACAAGTTTCATCAGTTTTTTTTTACTGTGGTCGCCATTGTAAGAAAAATAGTAATAAGAAATGCTGGGAAAAATGTTATTTACATTTATGTCTCATTGTCCATCCATCACACTTGTTTTCACTCTGTAACTTCAGAATTGTTTGTGATTAAGGAATAAGAAAACATTGTGTAACTTAGGTACATCTATGTACAGCAGTAGAAGGTCTTTCTTCAGGTATCTTCAAGCATCTTGATGACCCTATCTACTCCTTGGCATATCAAGCAGTTATTTCTGTGCTTCAAGTCTGTGAATTTCAATGGATTCAGCAGCAAGCCACTGCATCCAGTCAAATTTGAGTTGTTCAGATTTGAACGTGATCAAGTCAAGGGGAGCTCACAAATTGAATGGACCGATAAATAAGCAATTTTTTCAGTGCCAGTCCATGTTTGCACAAATACCTTTCACTCAAATACACCTGTAATGGTTTCCCTTGGGTACATAGTCATACTTTCAATGTTAAACTTACAAAGCATACCTTTTGGGTCAATTGCCACCACCATTTTCAGCTGATGTATAATGTACCATGCTATTGGCTAGCTGGCATTACATTCTAAGGAAGGCAACACATGATATCCAATTGCTGTGACCAGGACAAAGCACAAGTATAGCTGTTCGATCCGCCAAGGTGTAGGTAGTTTTATTGGAACCTTAGCTAGGAAAGATGATCTTCAAGGTCAAGGTCATGACTCAATATTTCAAGTTTTCCATCACTCTTTTTTCCTAGCTCTGTAACGTAAATCATTTAAGTTTGAAGGACAAAAACTTTGTGTTTTTACAACAATACTAAAACTTGTGTCACATACCACAAAGGGTCATATTTTCAAGGTCAGGGTCTTAGATTAGTAGTTTAACTTTTTCATCATACTTTCACTTCCACTATATATAATTTTAAAACTAATTGAGATCCTGGGATGAAACATAGGATACTAAAAATCACTAAAAATCCTATTGTATACCATATTGGGGTGTTATCTTTAGGGTCAAGGTCCCATCTTCATGGTCAGCTTGATGGACATAGCTCATGGACAACTCCTGAATGGTGAAATTTGATCAGAGTGCATACATATATCAGTGTCGTTTTTGTGCAGTACTTTATATTTGAATCTTTTGTTTTAGAACTTGACACACAACACCATTTAGCCATTATTCTGTAGTTAAATGCTAATGTACAATCCTTTCTAAAGCAGAAATGGTTGTGTCATTGGCTGTGTTAGGATTTTTTTTTTGTAGAAATTTACATACAAGAAGGATACAGTATGTGATGGGTTTCAAATATGATGGTATTCTCAGAAAGGCATACTGGAAAGATACACATGTCAATAAGAATAAGATGAATAAGATGTAGTTGGCTCAGAAATCTGTTATGGAGGAATACATTATGTCATGGCTTGCAAGCAATACATAAAGTTATGTGAAATCCATACAGAAATGGTACATAATGCCATGGCCTGGGAACAAGACAGTACATTTTGAAATGTGGATGATACATTATGTCATGGCTTACAAATAAGATATGGTTTTCATTGAAACCCTTGTTTCCTTAGAAATAATTAAATATTTTCATTGTTTTTTATCACAAACATTCATTTTACTCAAGCTGTAATTTTTCTCCTTGATGTCTATTGTTTTTTATTTTATTTGGCCAGGTATGATAGAATTTGGGTTGACAGAAGCAGCTATGTACAATGTTAATAAAGTCATTTCTCCCACTCTGAATACTACCAGCTTTGGGCAAGGAGATGCTGAAGAATTTCTGGAAATAAGGTATTAATTCTGGAAGTATGGTATTTATCTGTCAACGTACAGGTAACCTTACCTAATGGACACATCATATAAAATATTCTTGCCATGGAAATCATAAATTCAGACTTAATTTTCATTTATCGTCCAGTCATAAATAATCTTTCAGTAATAATGTTGTTTGTGATTGATGGAAACAAAATCTCCAGCTCAATTTCAAATGCAATAGTTTGTCACTTCCAAGCATGTTAACAAAGAATAACATGATCTGTATAAATTTCATTTTCATTAATTGGCTCATATATTTCATAAATCACAATTGTGAACACATGATTATTTTTGTGCATCTCATTTGTATCTTTGATAGACAGGTTTGCTCTGTCATTGAAAATTAAGGAATGTAAGAATCTTTTCAATGGAAGCTTTGCTATATTGCAAGACAGATTATGTAATTTCATACTAGGGGATTAAAAGTGGTAGGGTTAGCAAGGATTTTATTTTTTATTGTTTTTTTTTTATGGTAAGTTTGCATTTGGATGAAAAATTTTGAAATTTCTTTTAAATATTATTTTATTGTGTCCAGAAATTTTGAATGGCTTTGAACCAATTTCTGTGGAAACTGACTTGTAGCTTTTAAGTGTATGCTAAATTTGTATCTTGACAACATCTGCTTGATTTATGTCAGAGAAGAAGTATGATACTAAGGGTCAGTTCCTGGTTAAATAATTTCTTAAACATCGCAAAATAGAGATTATTACACAATGATGGTATCAGTGTTTACCTTTACACACAGTTGGGGGCCCCAAGTGGCCAACGAGTGGTCTAAAGCGCTGTTCGTTACGGATCACTGCCAACTCACCTCTGTCTGCGTGAGTTCAAGTCTTGGCAAATGTGGATATGTGAGAAAGCTTGCCAGTAGCTTCTCGTGGGTTGAAGGTTCTTTCTGGTGATTTCACGGTTTCTTCCTCCAACATTAATACTGGCCGCCATGAATAGCCTATCATGTGCTGAAAAATGGCATTAAGCCCAACAACAACAACAACAACAACAACACACAGTTGTGTGTCAGTAACACACACTGGAGAAAATTGATGCACATAAACTTTTGCAGTGCGTTTTTTTTTTATGCAAAGGATTTGCAAAATACAATCAGGATTTATTTAATATCCAATGCGTAGCATTAGAGATGGTATCATGTATACTTTGATTATGCATCATTAGGGATGGCATCATGTATACTTCTGGTTTCCTGTTTCGTATGCTCTCTGTGTTGCACACTGCTATACTGAGCATACAAAGTAGAGAACCAGACTACCAGTAGCTCTCACGAGATTCTATCGAGTTCAGCAAGATGTCATCCAGATGTTTATCCTCAATTCTTGTTGCACTAAAATGTGATCTCAAGATAAAAACAGCGTGCATTAAGAATCATTGCAAAAAAAGTGTAAGAATCAGAACACGAAAGAAAGAAATGTGGATCTGAATCTAATGAAAAATGGAGAAAATATTCCCTTGACTAGAACACGGCACATCCAAGGTATTGGGATTACCGGTGTGAATTTATGATTGCGAAGACTACACAAGTAAATAATCCTTTCTTGTCAGCATTTAAGAATTTTTAAAAATCTGCCCTTGATCACCACAAGATATCTTTTGACCACATTATTACCTAAAACATTCTTTCAGAACAAAGAAATAAGTAAACTTGCAGAAACGAATCCATTTGGATTACAAATTCAGGGGGTCATTGCAGATTTTGTTAACTTGCTGCAACGAAAGAAAGATCTAAAAGTTAAAGTGTAACTTGTTAAAGAGAAGATGAATCATTTTACTCTGATTTTTGGATAAATGTGTTTTAGGATGAAGCACAATGAAGCCGATGATAGTACACATTTTATTACAAGCAGTAAATTAACTGTCGCTTTGTTAAAAAAAATTTATATGGAGTTTTGTATTGGCTTGTATGTAATGTGTTGGTCTATGATATTGCTACCAAAAGATTATAAAGAGACTGTTAAAAGTATGAATTTAAACTAAAAGGAAAATTAACTAATAAAAGTATCCTTTGAATGGATAATGCGTTTGTGTGTTAATTGTGCATGTTGATTTATTTGTATGTGAGAGAGAGAGAGAGAGAGAATTTACACTGGATGGTATTGATGATAGTGGTCAAAAACTATTAAAAATCAGGTATCTTACAATGCCTAAACATACCATATTTCTTGGTTGTTGCATGTAATCTATTATCATATTTGTTATAGTGTTAACATAATTTTTTTTCTATATTTTTTTCAGGTAATATAATTGATTTTGTTTTCTGGTATAAAGATAAGTTATCTTTTTTTCTGCTATTGATATAATTTTATTATTTTTATTATTAAAGATAATTTTATCTGGATTTTTTCTGCTATTAATAAATAAGTCTTTTCTACAGATACAGCCATTTCGGAAACTCAGAAGAAAATACTCCAGAGGTTAATTTAAAATTAAAAACGTCTACTGCCTGCAACAACAGTATTGAGCCAGAATCTCCCACAATGGAGAGGGGGTACGAATTACAGGATGATAACAGCATCAAGAAAAATCAGAAAGTTTTAGGCTCTGACACGACTGTAAATAGTTTAGGAATGGAAAGCAGTAATACTTGTAATGCTGATAAAGCTTTGAAAAAAATGAAAGATTCTGTGAATGAGTCGTTGAAAAGGTCTCAAACATTGGAAGATTCTTCTCTTGATTCTGGTCAGTGTGAACCATTGGTGTTTAAAGAGGATCATTTTGTAGAAGACTCAGAAATTAATCAAGCTGTCTGTTGGAATGTAATGGTGGCAGAGAATAATATGAAGATGGATATGAAGAGTATGGTACAGTTACAGGTTTGTAAACAATTATTTCATATTGCAACTCAGTTAATATGAACCTAAAGGTCCAATACAGTATATAGGGGTCAGTATCAGATTATTTTTTACTCTTCATTTCTAGAAAACCCATATTGTTATATTTTATGACACAATTTTAAAGTCATTGTATGCCAGAAAATACATTATTTTAATGTTAGTTATTGTTTAAGCCGTGGGCTTGTTACAATGTAATTCATAATTAAAACAACAAGAATGAACTGTTGATTTAGTGGGGTTTATTGAAAATGGAATATAGTAGGGTCATAATACATGCACAATTGTCAAATAACGGTCTTTTTTCTTTTTGCAAAAGCTACAAATAAAAACTGCCCTGAATAAATATGATCTTGTATACTGACAAAATTTTCTTTCAGCTCTCTTTCTTAATCTCTCTCAAGCGCTTGCTCTCTCTTGGATTAACTAAAATGTGATTTTAATTTTTTTTTTTTTACTGCAATTTGTTAATGAGATAATTGTTGCTGTAAAAATACAAGTTGCACTTAATTTCTTTACAATATGGACTCTTGTTGTGTACAATTTACCAATAATTATTGTGTTCAAACCATCTTAATCATTTTGCCAACATTACACAACAGCTACATATGTTCTAAACACGGAGCTTTCACACTGAGACATAATCCTCTCTCATGTTTATTAATAATAACACAAATCTTTTAGTAGTTTTATTTTTGGTGTAATTAGATTCTTGAATTGAGAGCAGAATGAAACAGAAAATATACTTTTACTTTTTATGTTTGTTCTGCTAGGTTATCGAGTAGCGTGTGTTCCGTAAAACTTGTTCAAGTATGATCCCTTTATTTTTCGTACATGGTCAGTACCACCAAATAATTATTTATTTTACATATAATTTTTTGTACACTGAAATTAATAATTATTTTTTCGTGTATGAAAAATAACATTAAATACAGTATAGAGCATCCTTATTCTTTTCTGGACAAACATTCAGTCAACACATAGAAATACTAGGAAGAGAAACTGTTTACAATTGCTGTGGGTTCATGCTAATAACTAGGGCTTGTCATTATTAGTACTTTATAGTGAACTTTAAACCTGTCCATATATATCAAATTTGTAAAATTGATAAGGCCCTTTCCCCTCCTAAAGTAAAGGGTGTGGGACATTGTGGCTGTAATAATGACTCGCTAATTTGGGTTTTTGACAATTACAACAGTGTACAGTAGTAGTGTGTATGGGGACCAGATATTACTGTGATTATTATTTATTAAAGCAGTATTGTGGTCACAACATGGAATCTCATAAAAATAATTTATTAGTAGTATTAGGACCCTTAATTGTTTAGTTGTGTTTATCATAGCATTACTCCAGTACAACATTGATGTTATGGTGTTTATAAGTCGTAAACAGAATAACTAAAAAAAACTCATACATGTTTGTTTACATTACATAAAAAAAACAGTAGTAAAAAGAGATACAATTTGGCAATGCAACCTTTATTATTATATCATCATTTCTCAGTTATTTTGTCAGGCTAAAGTTTCTTGTTTCAGAAGTTTTATTTGTCTTGTGTCTCAAACAGTTGATAAATGGGAGCATAGGAATGGGACATGGGACACTCACTTCCCTTTGTTGCCTGTAGACAGATGATGCTTGGGACCTTGCTGAAAGCGGTCACCTGTATCCGTAGAGGAAGGAAGATTGTTCTACCCCTTCTGGATCAATCAAATCTCACATAATACCTGTGCTACCTGTGAGGTAGTAACATATTTTCAAAGGAATCAAGTGCACTGTCACAGAACAAAAAAGGGAGGAGTGGCAGCTTCCCTAGACAAAATGAAATTGATTGCATCTCCCATAATAAAACAGGGAGAGACGGCATTCTTCCAAGAGAGAAAGTGTTTGCATATTTCTCAAGGGGTCAATTGCACTCCCACAAATAAAAAAAGTAAGGAGCAGCACCTCCCCAAGACATGATTGTGTGTCTTGTAACAAGAAGGTGGCTTCTGTCATAAGGGCAATCAACTTGCTGTGTCCAAGTGCATCCCCCAAATACAGATTGGTGGGGTAGCACTATCCCATAAGCAATCCCTGCAAAGGGGTTACACTGAGCCCTAATATGGAGAATCTTTTCATTGCCCCCCCCTCCCCAGTAGGGACAAGAACTCTATAGTATCTGATGTAAGATAAAGAGTTTGTTGCTCAACCCAAGAGTTTCAGTTGTCATTTGAACTCTATTAATTCTTAAGGAACTTCTCTCAAATCTAGATTGCCATTGACTATAATTGACAGGTCATTGGCAGGCCTCTCAAATCTAGATTGCCATTGACTATAATTGACAGGTCATTGACAGGCCTCTCAAATCTAGATTGCCATTGACTATAATTGACAGGTCATTGACAGACCTCTCAAATCTAGATTGCCATTGACTATAATTGACAGGTCATTGACAGGCCACTTTGCCACTGGAGACAGACAGACCAGATACAAGACAAGCCAAATCTAAGTCCAGCACTAAGGATAGGTTTCAATACCTCAGTTTCATTACATTATCTAGTTGTCACACCACAGGAACATAGCATGCTTTTATACATACTCCAGGGCTGGGGAATGAAATTAATGTCCCTTTTTTTCCCATGATCCCTTTCAGGCCTTTTGGTATGAGGCATTTCCCCCTCAAGCGAGAGAACAACCTCTATCATGTCTATGTGGTTTTCGGCATGTATGAGAGATGAAGTCTGATGATCTTCACAAGTTTTGCAGGAATGGATGTCAAGGGTAGTGAGGGTTAATACCCCAAAGGCTAAGAGACCCAAGATAGGTTAGAAAAACTCCTACTCTCCTGACATGACATCCATTGATGACAATTCTTTCACTCCTCTTGCTAAGGTGCAGAATAGATATGTTGCTACTTCCTGGCCTTCCACACAGAGAGATCATTTGGGCTAGATTTCTCCTCTTTCCCTCCAAGCTTTGGAACAGGAAGATGATGATGCTTTGTCAATTCTGGTGGATCCTCAGAAATTTACTGATGTATACCATACCTTTCGAAGTTCTCCAGTCCCTCACCACCATCATGTGGTTGAGGAGGAGACTTAGTCATTTGACATGGTTGTAAATGAATTCTACTGCCATCTTTTAGCTGACATTTGCCTAAAACCAAAGTGTTCAAGTGATGCTAAGATTCTCTCTTGTTTAGAGAAACTGTCGGGAGCAGTTCCCAGGCTGGACTTGCTGATGCTTCCTCACTTTCTGATGCTTAGCGAAGTTAAAAAATGGCTGAACCAAGGTCAAGAAGTTGCAAGACAGAATAATGGATGGTCTGCCCCTTCCCCTATGTTATACAGAGACTTTTAATATCAACCTCAAGCTATAAGGTCCATTCAGCTGCCTGGCCATTGACACCACCCCTACCCCCACCCACCCCACCCCCAACACTGAAGCTTCACAATTGGTCATTTCAGTGGAGTTTTTTTCCTGCCTCTCGTTTAAGTCCTTGGAGGTAGAAACAAAGGCTAGGTCATTAGTGACTATGGCTTCACATGCTGACCTTTAAGTTACTGATGGAAGAATAATTATCACCCATTGCTTTGCAATGAAAGTTACAGGCTACTGCCAAAACCTTGTGGTACACGTTGTTTATGGTGATGGCATTGTCAGCAGAGCTTCTTTATCTACATCAAGATATAGCTTTGGACTCTTCAATTCTTTGGTTGAACATAACAAAAGAGGGAAAAATGTTCTGAGGGCTGCATCCCTGGATTCAGGGACCTTGTTCTGCAGTCCCCACTATCACCTCTCATTGATACAAGTGACTCTGCCCATTACACTTGAAGGCGTCCTCTGTTAGTTAAGTTCAGACCACAAAAGCATGTTATCTAATCCCTAAAACACTCAACTCACACTTAGTCTGCAATAAACATAAATTAACAACACCTGCAAATGACAACAAATCATTTTGCAGATCTGTTCAACAATAGAGTATATACCCCAGTCATTCCTTACATCTGTGAAAAGAGAAGTTTTTAAAATTTTGTTAATTAATTAACTGCACATTTTATTACAGTTTAATGTTTTACAAGGGACCATAGTTTTTCAGAATATGGAAATATCTGGAACCATGGTTTTATGACTGATAGTTCAGATATTATTTAATGACTTATCTCTGAGCATCTATTTGATATAAGGTTTCAGTAAGATGCTGTGCTTCTACTAAGTTCATGAGGGTTATTTTTGCAGATTAATAATGTTATTCATCATTACAGATAGAATTCTGTGTGAAATGTTTCCATATGCCATTTCTGCACAGAATTATGTCGCTAGTAAAATATAATTTCAATATTTACAGGTTGGGAAAAACATTCCAAATAATGGCTGTGTGGTAAATATAGAGGAATACTCAAAGGATAAAGAGGAATTTTCTGGAAGTTTGTCAGAACGAGCCACAGTTGGCTCAACACGTGCTGATCTCTCACTCAGTTTTAATGACACACTCGGTGATTCAGTTAGACATAGCGACAGTGTAGAGGAGCTTGATACCCCAGAAAGTTTGAATCAAATTGACAAAGAAGATTGCTTTTCTTGGGAGGAGGATCGGTTGCATCTTTTTATTGATCATGAAATAGATGGACAAGAAAGGGAAAGGAACCCAAAAGAAGAAGTTAGTTTAGTATCATCCTTCAAAGATGATTCTATACTGGAGAGGAATACCAAAAGGTCACATGGTTCAACAGGTAGCCAATCAGATGGCAAGGATATGGATTCAGCCATGGCAACTGTTGGAAGTAAAGATGGAAGTACAAGAGAGAGTAGTCCAGTTAGTGTTGGGTCAACATCATCAGAAAAATCAAGTCCTGGTAGGTAATTTTAGCTCAGCTGGTTATCGACAAGAAGAGCTTATGGTATGCCTCTTGTCCCTTATCCTTCATCCATCCATTTATTAGCACAAATATGTAATTGCTAATCCTCCAAAACTATTTAAAAGCATTACTATGAAACTTTACATAAATGTTCATGCCATGGTCTGGTTAGTTCAAAATGTAAACAGTGTCGCTCAAATGGCAGTTATGGCTGTTGCTTTTCCAGAACAAAATATTGAATTGACAAGAGGTTTCATTGCAACACTACTTACATCCAGTATGGTGGCCATCTGGACAATTGTCACTAATGAATGGAAACTCGTATCAACATATGGCTTTCACCAAAAGACTTTTTATGGTGTTTAAATGGCCTTCCATGAAAATGGAAGTCACTGAACCATGAATATGGCCACTGTGATGGCCATCATAAAAATATTTTTATCACAATTTCTCTTTGATGAAATGGCATATTGACATGAGTTTCTCACCATAAGATTTATCATGCTTAATTGGATCTGAATGAAAATGATGCCAATTTGACATCCAGTATGGCATTGATGGCAGCCATTCTGAAAATCTTGTTATCGCTACTTTGTCAAAATGAACATCCATACCAACGTATGTCTATACCAGCAGACTTCATATAATACAATGTTCATCCTAAATGAAAATGGTGCTGTTTTTAGACATCTGATATTGATGCTTGACAGTCATTACAGTTTCTCTCCTAAACAAAAAGTCATAATCATATGGAGTTGGTCCCAATTTGACCTTAGTAATGGCAGCCATTTTGATGTCTCTACTACTCATAACCAGAAAGTCATATCAACCTGGGGCTTTCACCAGAAGACTTCTTATGGTGTCTGATTAAAAGGCTGATCTGACATCGAAATGGCCACCATGAGTGGGTCATGAATGAAAATGGTGCCAGTCTGACCTCTAATATGGCAGTCAAGGCAGTCATCTTGATGTTGCTACTTCTCATAAATAGAAAGTCCTATAGGGTTGGTCCTCAGTAAAAATGTTGCTGATCTATCTAAAATGGCCACCATCCTGAAAATCATGTAATTACTACTCCTCCTTAAAAGAATGCCATACCAAAATAAGGTTTTCACCAAAAGACCTTTTATGGTTAATGGTCCGAAATGAAACTATATGTGGTGTTAATTTTATATCTGATATATCTGCCATGGTGGGCCATCTTGGAAATCTCATTATCACTACTTCTCCAGAATTAGTGGGGGGCCCCAAGTGGCCTAGTGGTCTAAAGCGCTGTCCGTTACGGATCACTGCCATCTTTCCTCTGTCTGCGTGGTTTCGAGTCTAAGATTCAGCGAATGTGGATATGTGAGAAAGCTTGGCAGTAGCTTCTCGTGGGTCTGTGGTTCTTTCCGGTGATTTCCCGGTTTCTTCCTCCACCATTAATACTGTCCGCCATGAATAGCCTATCGTGTGCTGAAAAATGGCGTTAAGCTCAACAACAACAACAACAACAACCAGAATTAGTGGTGATAGTGACTTAGAATATCATATTCGTATAGGGTTTTATATAAAAGACCAATCTTTATGTCTAGTTGGTTTGAAATGGAGATAGTTCCAATACTACTCATTATGATGCATCCAGTGTTCCAGCATATATAAGAGGTAGCTAATGTGTGGATTGAAATTCTACCATTGGATCAATCTAGGTCATTCACTATTGAAATTCTACCATTGGATCGGTCTAGGTCATTCACTATTGAAATTCTACCATTGGATCGGTCTAGGTCATTCACTATTGAAATTCTACCATTGGATCAGTCTAGGTCATTCACTATTGAAATTCTACCATTGGATCAGTCTAGGTCATTCACTATTGAAATTCTACCATTGGATCAGTCTAGGTCATTCACTATTGAAATTCTACCATTGGATCAGTCTAGGTCATTCACTATTGAAATTCTACCATTGGATCGGTCTAGGTCATTCACTATTGAAATTTTACCATTGGATCGGTCTAGGTCATTCACTATTGAAATTCTACCATTGGATCAGTCTAGGTCATTCACTATTGAAATTCTACCATTGTATCAGTCTAGGTCATTCACTATTGAAATTCTACCAATGGATCAGTCTAGGTCATTCACTATTGAAATTCTACCATTGGATCAGCCTAGGTCATTCACTTTGGTGCATCTTTGGGCTGGGTACTTTACTCCAGTTTTCTCAGCACCAAAATGCATGTATTTATTGCTGAGCTGTACAACATCAAACAAGACCTGTCTTTACACATTCAATATCTAGGATGTTAATTCACCTAAATTCATGAATGTTATTGTTCATGCATTTCAGCAATGATAACTGTACCTATGTTAGGTAAATATGACCTAATTTCCATGCTTGATATTTGCTATCTGTTCTCTAAACTCTCAGTATCTTATTTTAACCCTCTTGTTTTCAGTCTGTTAAAATTTGTATGTGGATACATCTCTGCATTTATCCACAAATTAGGTCATTGTGACCTACTTTTCTTTCTGTTGAGATTGTTTTTTGCAATCATTTAAATATCCTTTATATTTTTTACCGTACTTGTGTTTTCACCTCAGCCATACACAAACTAAGAGCTTATTATATTTTTAGCTAATTGTTCCCTACACCATGGATATCTTAGACTCAATATCTCATAACACCCATAAAGATTTTATATGTGGATACATCCTGATGAGAATAACTAAGCCATACTAAAACGAAATCATGGTGACCTAACTTCACACTAGTGTGATTTGTCCATTTTCAGTCATTTATTCATTATATCCTCAATATCTTGGACCCTTTTCTACTGACACTTATGAAATTTTCAGATTTTCTAGACTGTGAAGCTACTGTTCAGATGAAAAGCAATATCCATTAAAAGATAATAATTCATGATAGATTTCTTCAATATTTTCTCATATTTATTTGATCAGGACGATATAAATAGAAATATTCTATTTGCTATTAAGATATTCTGTGCAAAACACTGTTTATCTCAAAGTTGGTACACTTTGCCTATAGTGTGTGCAGTTCAATATTTTTGATATATAACGTGAACATTATAACTTTTGTGATTCTGATTGGTCCAAGTAAGTGCATGAAGTTTTTTGTACAGTATTCTCTTTTCTGATTGGCTGTGATCATGGAGAAAGCTTTTATAACCCTGCCTTCTAAAATTTTTTGTTTTGAATGAAGATTTTGGCATTTGTTCTTTAACTCAACTTGTGAAAGGAAATTGTAGAAAAATTATCTCAGCTGTCTGAATATGGTTAAGTTACCTCCACAGGTTTTCTTTATGACATGTAAAACAATATGATCATAAGAAAATGGCATAAAACTACAAGTCTAAACAAGAATAATAAGAAGAATTAAAACTAATGGTATTGCTCTTATAATGGCAGAGTGGGTGGGGAGAGGCAGTATATCTGTAATATAGATATAGAATCCACCCTATATACAAACATGGTTTAAATGTTAACTTACAGAAGTAAATAAACTCACCTCTATTCACAGAAGAATGTAGACATAAATGGATCTCCCAACTGACAGAACGTTATCCAACCACAGCATATTTATGCTGTATATATGGGATGTAAATCTGACTCATTAACCTAAAATTCACAGGTAAATTTCATCTACTTATGTAATTAGAAATTTGCAATTCAAATTCTTGGTTCCAAAATTTATAGACTATGAAATTTCATCTACTTATGTAATTAGAAATTTGCAATTCAAATTCTTGGTTCCAAAATTTATAGACTATGAAATTTTGTTAATCAAAGTTTTCCAGATGAAATTTCTATTTCAGATTGGTTGATCTGTTACCGCTGTCATTTTTTTCTGAAAGTTTAAATTTCACTCGATTAAATTTATTTACTCTATGGTCTCAGTCTTTACAAGTCCAAAGTTTTGAACATGGAACTTATTTTTATGTACAAGGCTAGCACGTGCAATTTATATACAAGGCTGGCATGTGTAATTTATATACAAGGCTGGCATGTGTAATTTATATACAAGGCTGGCATGTGTAATTTATATACAAGGCTGGCATGTGTAAGTATTCTGGTAAGCTAAGCATGGATTGGTGGGAATTACAATAGATCAGCAGATCCAAAATGAGGTTGCCATGGGATCATGACCACATGACTGAAATACTTAACTTTATGCTACAAATCATAGACATTTTTATACGATAAAATAGGAGATATGATCAGTAATAACAAACAGTTATGGAGGTTATCTTTTACTGTCAGTGCAGGTAATATTTTTGACAATCTTGTATTATTGTACAAAGTATGTGAAACCTTAAGAAGCATTTTAAAATTGGTTTTATTTTACTGACAGTGTGATACAACTATAGTTTAGCTGGTCAGGGAAGATGCTGCACAACTTTGGGAGTATAGTATATCCATCCGACAAAACGAGTTCATATTTTCCTGTACGAATGCAGCAGCCATTGTATTATATGCTCATTTTCTTATTCTACCTAAGGCTTAATTAATTAAACAGAATTACACTACAAGAAACAAAGTAACTGAATTTATGATGTATTCCAAACTTAATACGCAAGCACAGACTCATCAGTATACAAGAAAATTATCAGTGCACACATAACTCTGCCCAGATAAATTGGAACTTGGTCATGTGCTAGACATCACTTTTGAAAGAAAATGACATTTTGGTCTACTTAAAATTGAAGTTTAGATTTATATTGTGAATGAATGCTCATTTCAACAACTTTTCCATTAAATCGGGAATGAGGGGCCCTGAGTGACTGAGTGGTCTAAAGAGCTGTCTGTTACGGATCACTGCCAGCTCACCTCTGTCTGTGTGTGTTGGAGTCTAGGATTCCTCGAATGTGGATATATGAGAAAGCTTGCCAGTAGCTTCTCGTGGGTCAGTGGTTCTTTCAGGTGCTTCCTGGTTTCTTCCTCCACCATTAATACTGGCTGCCATGTATAGCCTATCATGTGCTGAAAAATGGCGTTAAGCACAACAACAACAACAATCTGGAATGAATAGATTTTGGTATTTTTGTCAATTCTGCTAAATTTTATGATAATGACTGGATTTATCTGTGACAATTCTACATGAAGTACATTGGATTACAGCAGAAATAGTGCATCTCCAAGTGAGTTTTTGTTCTGTCATTGAATGTATGGAATCATAATGTGGGAAAAATATGAAGTCTTCCAATTGTAATTATCAAAATGACACTGGAATGTAATGTTTATTTCATTATGAGTGCAGTAAGGAGGATGTAATTGGACTTGGAGTATGGTTGAAATTATAGTACAATTTCGAAATGTGTAATCAAGCTTTAGAACCCATGATATGGCTCATGTAATTGAACTTGCAGAATTAAGAAGGTACATTTTGAGAAAATTCAGGACATAAAACTTTTAAGTATAATTTTGCAAGTCTTTTAGCCAGCTAAAGAAGACAGTTTATGCCTTGTCACTTGCATGTTATTTGTAGGGACCTAGCAATTTTATGACGTCTCTGGCATCTATCACTAGCCTAAATCCAAAACATTGTATCAAGAAAATTAACATGGCAAAGCAGCTTGTATGTGGCAGCCCATAAAACAGCTGCTATAGTTGGTTCAGAAACAAATTTAATCAACACAGATGTAAAGCATCTACTACATGAGTGTACATGATTTGTTTACAAAGTAGTTCCTAATACATTGCTTGATACAAGTGTCATGCACATGAGTGCAATATGAAGGTGTGCACTATTGTAAAATATTGCATTATTCTGATAAAGTAAAGTCAATGGCAACAAAATGAGCATATCGTAATAATATATACAGCATACATAGCTTTAACTCCATTACATCTTGACTCAAAAATGGATGAAGAGAATATTGCAATAATATTATTTTATTCCATATTGTATCTCAGCTGTTATCTTATACTGCCAAAGGTGGGAACAGGGTCATATCCTGTTCAAACCAGCTTAATGACTGACAATTAGTGGGCAACATGGTCAGATCCAGTTTGACTAGCTTGAATCAGTAGTATCTTTTCTCAAGGTTCTTAACTTACATTGCCTTAGTGTCAATTCTCCATACCAGTCTATATATTGTCCTCTTCAAAATGTGCTCTAGGTGGTGATGGTTTAGTGTTTACACCTTGTTTGTTTTATGACAGGAATGTATTGGAAACTTTCTACCATTACATTTTATACTTTTTAAGCCTTTCCATTGTGAGACAACAACTTTTACAAAAGTCATTGTTTAGATGAAATGCAAGGATCATAATAAATGCTTGGCAGAATTCAAGCATCCTATGTTAGATGATGGAGATTCAGGAAAGATACCAAAGCTAATTAGATTGAGGGTTAAAATCCTACCCATATATTTGGGTTTTTGATGATCTGCCCTCTCGTTTTGTCTACAGCTGGGGCACACCTGTCATGCAGACACAAATGTAGGTATTAGTAGCATTATTATGAAGTGAATTTGGCCTTACAAATAGATTGATAAAAGTTGAATCCCAATTCCTATTGGCAGAGCTGCAGCCTCAGAGTATTTCTATCTGTCTATAATCAGTTTTTCAGGCATTTTAAAAGACGTACTATTCTTTTTGTTCAACTGTTAAAGCAGCGGCTATTAAGAACCGACTCAGCTCAGCATTCAGTGGCATCAGTATCCGACAGAAATTGAAATCCAAAGTGGGATCGAAAGATGAGACTTCACAACCTGCATCCCCTGATAATGATAGTAGCGTGATGCCAGTACAGGATGATTTGGGGTTTCCGCTGGCTATCTTTGCTAAGGTAAGTGCCTTTTTTTGTTTTGTGATAATGCAGTGCCTTATTATGTTTGTGCTTTTGTACTCCTATTATGTATATGGAGTGTACATAATGTAGTGTCTTTTTGTGTCTGTGCTTTTTTGTACTATCACCATGTCTGTCATGTCACACATGTCCCTGTTTGACTTGTAATATTGTCTTTTATTTGCATCATGTGTACAGGTGCATCCATGTTATATCGATGTGTTTATATTTGAGAAACATGATTCTGCCAGGACATGTAGATGAATTGTAGTACTACTCCTACACCATTCAAAATAGAGACTTGAAACTTTGGATGTGATTCGGGGTGGACTGTAAATGTTCAAAATTTTGATCCATCCCATGTTGGGCCTAGTGTCATAGTGGCTTTGTTTCTAATGGGTAGAGCTTAGAATTGCAAGAGTAATGTTTTTAGCTTAGCATAAGTGAAAAGAACTCATGCATGTAAAGGTATTATGCAGAAATGTAATCAAGTATTAAATATATTTACTCATAAATATTTTGTGAAATTTATTTAAAAGGTTTTTGTATAGTTTCTATGATCAATGTAGTTAGATATGTAAATATGATAATACTTGAATAAAGAAGTTTATTATCAGTTGAAGTGATAATACCAAGAAATTAATGAATATTTCTCAGGCAGAAACCTTTAAAATTTGTGCTCAGTATTTTTGAATACAGAATTGCACACTAGTACCCTTTTAATCTGGAGGGATAATAAGTAAAATAGTTGCCCTGCACCTGTTATTGAAAGTTTAAATCATGATAATAATGGTTCATATTGGGTAAACCAGTACAGTTTAAATGTCTGAAAATTAAATTAAAATCATGGATTTTTTTTCATAAAGAATTTTAATTTATTTTTTAGGATTTTTATTAATATACTCTTTTCTTTTTCCATGTATTGATTGAAAAAAAGAAACTTTCTTGGTGTGGGTACATAGTGATCCACATATCTGCTCATCTTTCCATCTGGAACACTATCAATATTAGCACAACTAGTTTCACATCTTTAAATGGATTTGTCATACTTGAGAGACACATATTGACAAATCTTCCATAATTTGTATTAGAATTATTGCCTGTTTTGTCTTGTTGATTAATGCAGTGGATAACACAATCAAGTAACTAGTCCTGCAGTGCTTGATGGATTGCTATATGTGGGCTCAACATGTGGGTGCCAGTATTGTGTTAAAAAGAGTTATTGATATGTTTTACTTGCTTCTAAATACAGTGTATTAAAAGATTTTTCTGAACGCAATTAGTCTCACAGATTCAGCGGATTGCCATGACACTTTGAATATTATGATTATTGGAAGAGGCACATATCAATAGATCACTGTACTCCTGGAAATTGTCTTCAGAGTTAGTGCCCTTTTATGCTTAAAGCCTGGTATAATATCTAACAGAGCACAACTACTCTCTCAGTTAATGGTAAAACAGCATGAAAACTTTTACATATTATGGTTGTTTTTTCAGAGTTATTGCCCTTTTTATCCTTTTATTGAAGATGGATTTTGTGAAAACAACTGTTCCTGCCTTGTTTTTTTTTATTCATCTCTGAAATTTGGCACAATTATGGTAATTGTCTAAAGATGCACATAATGCCAAATCTGTGTGCTCCCATGACTTTTTTTAAGGGTTACTGCCCTTTCTGACTTAAGAGCTTGATGCAGTGTTTAACAGAATTTTGGGACTTGCAGTTTTTGGTGTATTTCTGTGAAACGTATTGCATTTTTTGCTCATTATCAAAAGATCTTTACATTGGAGTGCAATCTGGTTGAGGTATGGGTTTATTTATACGAGCAAATTGCTAACCATTGCACAAGTTTCCATGCATACAAATTTGTCAAGTATGTAGGGGCTGTTCCATTTAAACATGCATGGGAACCAGGGACAGCAGGTTTTTTCTAACACACTCTTGATAACTTGATAAGTTTATATGAAAGTACAAAATTTTAAATTGCATCTTTGAGTGACTATTCCAGATTGAAAGTGGCTTGCCTGGGTCCCAATTATGTTTTGCTGGAACAATCCTAAAGGTGTTACTGTGTGCTTTATGTAATAAGTTAATAGATTTGTGGACCATGAAGTAGTATGACTTTTCATGGCATATGAGAAGTAAAAGACAACAACCGTTATTCATCACTTTGAAATCCTTTGTATAGTCATTAATTATTTCATTTTTGAAGAAAGATTTTGATGTTGTTGTTGTTGTTGGGCTTAATGCCATTTTTCAGCACACGATAGGCTATACATGGCGGCCAGTATTAATGGTGGAGGAAGAAACCTGGAAATCACCGGAAAGAACCACTGACCCACAAGAAGCTACTGGCAAGCTTTCTCATATATCCACATTCACCGAATCATAGACTCGAACCCACACAGAGGTGAGATGGCAGTGATCCGTAATGGACATTGCTTTAGACCACTCGGCCACTCGGGGCCCCTGAAAGATTTTGAGAATAAGAGTTTAGTATCACAGTGATGTAAGTCAGCTGAAAGTCTTATGTCCTCCTTCAGATGCAGGTGATGGATGGAGCAAAACCAGATCTACCTTCCATGCAATGATTGTTAAATATCTCAAATACACATCATTCATCAGCACCCCAGTATCTTATTCCTGGATTAGAAAATTTATCATCATTTCAATCCCAGCGAAATGGTTTTAAATCTTTAAAAATTTTGATGGAAATGAAAGAAATCAAGTTTCCGTCATAGTAGGACTCAAGGATATTAGATGACTTGGTGAACAAAATTATAAAAAGCCCATGAAAAGTGTTTAAAAATTTTCCTGATAAGTTTTATGAATAATGTGCAGTATTTTAATAGCGAAGTCTGATAACATTAATTTCTACAGAAATAAGATATTTAAATTTTTAAAATTATGTAGTTTTATTACATTAAGTCATAAAATGGATTTTTTAACCTGTTTAATATTTTTTAGATGGTTACTATAAGGTTACAGTATATTGTACAATGCTGTTATCCATTTGTCTGTTAATCTAGTTTCAGTTTTGTTTCTGCACAATAACGCAGGTTCTCCAGTCTTTAATTATCAATTGCTTTAGAGCGATTGCACTCTAAAGATAAAGCCTATTAGTTTCAGAGTCAAAAGGTTGAGGTCACTTTGACAGAAAGAAAAAAAAACATTTCGCACAATAAAATTAGTTCTACATCACATATCTTGACCTAATTTTGTGGATGGTTTTTCACTTGGGGTCAAAGGTGAGAGTCACTAAGAGACAAAAAATGGTTTTTCACTTGGGGTCAAAGGTGAGAGTCATTGAGAGACAAAAAATGGTTTCTACACAAAGACACAGTTCTGCCTCACAGACCTGGACTTCTACTATTATTTGTTCATCATATGTAGTAAAATGTTGAAATTATATTGCTTTTCTTGCAGTTTCTTATGATTGTACCTTTTATATTTCTTTTAATTTCAGGGATCCATTTGTCATCCTTACCTGTCCTTGCAGTATTTTGATCTCCTCAGTGACATTAATGTTCGAAGCTTTGTAATTGGGGCAACCAATATCCTGTTCAAGCAAAAACGACATCTGACTGACGTATTCATTGATGTAAGTATATATGAATTTACTGGATTGTTTTCTATGCTTTTGGAGACAAAAAAAAGAACCAAATATAATGATACTTACTTATCCACCAGTCAAAAATATTGTTTAAATATTAAGAAAGCGAAACAAAATTATCAAAAAATATTGATATGTACCTGAGATAAGTAAAAAGTCAGGATAAAGCGCATTATAGTATCTCAGTACCTCTTATTATCAGACAGTCCAGATGAAGTGCTTTAGAATATTTCTGTACCTGATATTATCAGACAGTCCAGATGAAGTGCTTCAGAATATTTTCTGTACATGAGATTATCAGACAGTCCTAGATGAAGTGCTTTAGAATATTTCTGTACCCGAGATTATCAAAACTCCACCAGATGAAGTACATTAAGATAGAAGATATTTTTAAATGCTAGGAAGAGGCCCATGATTCTTGTGTGTGAAGTGTGTGAAATTGTATAAGGTAAAGACCAACAAATTTATCCAGGTTTGTACATCAAGAGCTTTATAACTGAAATAGTGTCACCAATCCTAAACATTAGTATTGCTCCTCATCTAATGTTATATCAGCATAGGCTTATTCACTGAAATAGTGTATTCAACCCCTCATCTAATGTTATATCAGCATAAGCCTATTCACTGAAATAGTGTATTCAGCTCCTCATCTAATGTTATATCAGCATAGGCTTTTTCACTGAAATAGTGTATTCAACTTCTCATCTAATGTTATATCAGCATAGGACTGAAATAGTGTATTCAACTCCTCATCTAATGTTATATCAGCATAGGCTTATTCACTGAAATAGTATATTCAACTCCTCCTCTAATGTTATATCAGCATAAGCCTATTCACTGAAATAGTGTATGCAGCTCCTCATCTAATGTTATATCAGCATAGGCTTATTCACTGAAATAGTGTATTCAACTCCTCATCTAATGTTATATCAGCATAGGACTGAAATAGTGTATTCAACCCTTCATCTAATGTTATATCAGCATAGGCTTATTCACTGAAATAGTGTATTCAACTCCTCATCTAATGTTATATCAGCATAAACCTATTCACTGAAATAGTGTATTCAACCCCTCATCAAATGTTATATCAGCATAGGCTTATTCACTAAAATAGTGTATTCAACCCTTCATCTAATGTTTTATAAGCATATGCGTATTCACTGTAATAGTGTATTCAACCCCTCATCTAATGTTATATCAGCA
Organism: Potamilus streckersoni; assembly: GCA_016746295.1. Classification (NCBI taxonomy): domain Eukaryota; kingdom Metazoa; phylum Mollusca; class Bivalvia; order Unionida; family Unionidae; genus Potamilus; species Potamilus streckersoni. Next base: position 1,903,348 of record JAEAOA010000745.1, on the reverse strand, counting down.
TAGGCTTATTCACTGAAATAGTGTATTCAACCCCTCATCTAATGTTATATCAGCATAGGCTTATTCACTGAAATAGTGTATTCAACCCCTCATCTAATGTTATATCAGCATAGGCTTATTCACTGAAATAGTGTATTCAACCCCTCATCTAATGTTATATCAGCATAGGCTTATTCACTGAAATAGTGTATTCAACTCCTCATCTAATGTTATATCAGCATAGGCTTATTCACTGAAATAGTGTATTCAACTCCTCATCTAATGTTATATCAGCATAGGACTGAAATAGTGTATTCAACCCTTCATCTAATGTTATATCAGCATAGGCTTATTCACTGAAATAGTGTATTCAACTCCTCATCTAATGTTATATCAGCATATGCCTATTCACTGTAATAGTGTATTCAACTCCTCATCTAATGTTATATCAGCATAAACCTATTCACTGAAATAGTGTATTCAACCCCTCATCAAATGTTATATCAGCATAGGCTTATTCACTAAAATAGTGTATTCAACCCTTCATCTAATGTTTTATAAGCATATGCGTATTCACTGTAATAGTGTATTCAACCCCTCATCTAATGTTATATCAGCATAGGCTTATTCACTGAAATAGTGTATTCAACCCCTCATCTAATGTTATATCAGCATAGGCTTATTCACTGAAATAGTGTATTCAACCCCTCATCAAATGTTATATCAGCATAGGCTTATTCACTGAAATAGTGTATTCAGCCCTTCATCTAATGTTATATCAGCATAGGCTTATTCACTGAAATAGTGTATTCAACTCCTCATCTAATGTTATATCAGCATAGGCTTATTCACTGAAATAGTGTATTCAACTCCTCATCTAATGTTATATCAACATAGGCTTATTCACTGAAATAGTGTATTCAGCCCCTCATCTAATGTTATATCAGCATAGGCTTATTCAATGAAATATTGTATTCAACTCCTCATCTAATGTTATATCAACATAGGCTTATTCACTGAAATAGTGTATTCAACTCCTCATCTAATGTTATATCAGCATAGGCTTATTCACTGAAATAGTGTATTCAGCCCCTCATCTAATGTTATATCAGCATAGGCTTATTCACTGAAATAGTGTATTCAGCCCCTCATCTAATGTTATATCAGCATAGGCTTATTCACTGAAATAGTGTATTCAACTCCTCATCTAATGTTATATCAACATAGGCTTATTCACTGAAATAGTGTATTCAACTCCTCATCTAATGTTATATCAGCATAGGCTTATTCACTGGAATAGTGTATTCAACCCCTCATCTAATGTTATATCAGCATAGGCTTATTCACTGAAATAGTGTATTCAACTCCTCATCTAATGTTATATCAACATAGGCTTATTCACTGAAATAGTGTATTCAACTCCTCATCTAATGTTATATCAACATAGGCTTATTCACTGAAATAGTGTATTCAACTCCTCATCTAATGTTATATCAGCATAGGCTTATTCACTGAAATAGTGTATTCAACCCCTCATCTAATGTTATATCAGCATAGGCTTATTCACTGAAATAGTGTATTCAACTCCTGATCTAATGTTATATCAACATAGGCTTATTCACTGAAATATTGTATTCAGCCCCTCATTTAATGTTATATCAGCATAGGCTTATTCACTGAAATAGTGTATTCAACTCCTCATTTAATGTTATATCAGCATAGGACTGAAATAGTGTATTCAACCCTTCATCTAATGTTATATCAGCATAGGCTTATTCACTGAAATAGTGTATTCAACTCCTGATCTAATGTTATATCAACATAGGCTTATTCACTGAAATATTGTATTCAGCCCCTCATTTAATGTTATATCAGCATAGGCTTATTCACTGAAATAGTGTATTCAACTCCTCATCTAATGTTATATCAGCATAGGACTGAAATAGTGTATTCAACCCTTCATCTAATGTTATATCAGCATAGGCTTATTCACTGAAATAGTGTATTCAACTCCTCCTCTAATGTTATATCAGCATAAACCTATTCACTGAAATAGTGTATTCAACCCCTCATCAAATGTTATATCAGCATAGGCTTATTCACTAAAATAGTGTATTCAACCCTTCATCTAATGTTTTATAAGCATATGCGTATTCACTGTAATAGTGTATTCAACCCCTCATCTAATGTTATATCAGCATAGGCTTATTCACTGAAATAGTGTAATCAACCCCTCATCTGTTATATCAGCATAGGCTTATTCACTGAAATAGTGTATTCAACCCCTCATCTAATGTTATATCAGCATAGGCTTATTCACTGAAATAGTGTATTCAACCCCTCATCAAATGTTATATCAGCATAGGCTTATTCACTGAAATAGTGTATTCAACCCCTCATCTAATGTTATATCAGCATAGGCTTATTCACTGAAATAGTGTATTCAACCCTTCATCTAATGTTATATCAGCATAGGCTTATTCACTGAAATAGTGTATTCAACCCCTCATCTAATGTTATATCAGCATAGGCTTATTCACTGAAATTTTGTATTCAACTCCTCATCTAATGTTTTATAAGCATATGCGTATTCAATGTAATAGTGTATTCAACCCTTCATCTAATGTTATATCAGCATAGGCTTATTCACTGAAATAGTGTATTCAACTCCTCATCTAATATCAGCATAGGCTTTTTCACTGAAATAGTGTATTCAACTCCTCATCTAATGTTATATCAGCATAGGCTTATTCACTGAAATAGTGTATTCAACTCCTCATCTAATATCAGCATAGGCTTTTTCACTGAAATAGTGTATTCAACTCCTCATCTAATGTTATATCAGCATAGGCTTATTCACTGAAATAGTGTATTCAACTCCTCATCTAATGTTATATCAGCATAGGCTTATTCACTGAAATAGTGTATTCAACTCCTCATCTAATGTTTTATAAGCATATGCCTATTCACTGTAATAGTGTATTCAACCCCTCATCTAATGTTATATCAGCATAAGCCTATTCAATGAAATAGTGTATTCAACTCCTCATCTAATGTTATATCAGCATAAACCTATTCACTGAAATAGTGTATTCAGCCCCTCATCTAATGTTATATCAGCATAGGCTTATTCACTGAAATAGTGTATTCAGCCCCTCATCTAATGTTATATCAGCATAGGCTTATTCACTGAAATAGTGTATTCAACCCCTCATCAAATGTTATATCAGCATAGGCTTATTCACTGAAATAGTGTATTCAGCCCTTCATCTAATGTTATATCAGCATAGGCTTATTCACTGAAATAGTGTATTCAACTCCTCATCTAATGTTATATCAGCATAGGCTTATTCACTGAAATAGTGTATTCAACTCCTCATCTAATGTTATATCAACATAGGCTTATTCACTGAAATAGTGTATTCAGCCCCTCATCTAATGTTATATCAGCATAGGCTTATTCACTGAAATAGTGTATTCAACTCCTCATCTAATGTTATATCAACATAGGCTTATTCACTGAAATAGTGTATTCAACTCCTCATCTAATGTTATATCAGCATAGGCTTATTCACTGAAATAGTGTATTCAGCCCCTCATCTAATGTTATATCAGCATAGGCTTATTCACTGAAATAGTGTATTCAGCCCCTCATCTAATGTTATATCAGCATAGGCTTATTCTCTGAAATAGTGTATTCAACTCCTCATCTAATGTTATATCAACATAGGCTTATTCACTGAAATAGTGTATTCAACTCCTCATCTAATGTTATATCAGCATAGGCTTATTCACTGGAATAGTGTATTCAACCCCTCATCTAATGTTATATCAGCATAGGCTTATTCACTGAAATAGTGTATTCAACTCCTCATCTAATGTTATATCAACATAGGCTTATTCACTGAAATAGTGTATTCAACTCCTCATCTAATGTTATATCAACATAGGCTTATTCACTGAAATAGTGTATTCAACTCCTCATCTAATGTTATATCAGCATAGGCTTATTCACTGAAATAGTGTATTCAACCCCTCATCTAATGTTATATCAGCATAGGCTTATTCACTGAAATAGTGTATTCAACTCCTGATCTAATGTTATATCAACATAGGCTTATTCACTGAAATATTGTATTCAGCCCCTCATTTAATGTTATATCAGCATAGGCTTATTCACTGAAATAGTGTATTCAACTCCTCATTTAATGTTATATCAGCATAGGCTTATTCACTGAAATAGTGTATTCAACTCCTCATGTAATGTTATATCAACATAGGCTTATTCACTGAAATAATGTATTCAGCCCCTCATTTAATGTTATATCAGCCTAGGCTTATTCACTGAAATAGTGTATTCAACTCCTCATCTAATGTTATATCAGCATAAGCCTATTCACTGAAATAGTGTATTCAACCCCTCATCTAATGTTATATCAGCATAGGCTTATTCACTGAAATTCAACCCCTCATCTAATGTTATATCAGCATAGATTATATCAGACATGCAGCACTTATGCAACCTTTTTGCCAACTTTGAATATACACAGCCACATCGTTAACCCTATATCCAAGTGAAACTATCTTGGGTAGTAACCAGGCTTAACATGACACCTGTTAAACCAATTTCAAGGGCATCTCTGGCACACCTTTCATACAAACACCTGCTTCCTCATGACATTAAGAACTGCACACAGAATTAGTTAAATTCATGCCTATAAACAGACCTGAATTACATGAAATTCCAACAAGATAGGTCAGTGTTACATATGACATCGTCTTTTATCGCCAAGAACTGGCTTCCTTCCACTATGAACCAGACTTTCATTTCAAAACCTGTCTGGTCTGGATACATCAGCTGAAGGCCACATAAAAGACCCAGTTTGAAGTGGTACCTTAATAAAATGGAGCTATTGCATTGAGGGAGATTGCAATTCTACCTCTCAGAACAGGACAGTAAGATATAGCAACAGACTTTCATGTACTGGATTAAGGGGTTATTTGCTCAGCATATTAGAGAAATAACTACAGCTGACATGAACTTCTTATGCATTTCATCTTGTGAGATTAGATCATTTGCACCATCATCATGAATTGTTGGTAACTGATATCATTCAGACTCTGGGATGAAGATCAGAGTCCACATTCTCCATCTTTTATCTCCAAGATAGGTCATCCCAAACGACCCAATTCAAATCTAGTAGGCGCTATATCTGCAGCTCAGCATGTCACTCTTCCAGGTCGATTGACGGCTTCTTAAGACACAGCTTATGACTTATGCTGGTCAAATTTGTGGTGGGAAAATTCAACAAGATCAACTCTTAAACCTAGAGTTTTATGGTGCTATTTGGTCACTTCTAAGGGGAGTAGAAAGAGTAGGTAACAACTTTTCATTCCCATAAAGGGCCCTGCTGATATTTGGACATCCACTATTTCTAGGCGGCGAATGTGAATATGTGAGGAAGCTTGTCAGTAGCTTCTCGTGGGTCGGTGGTTCTTTCCGGTGATTTCCAGGTTTCTTCCTCCACCATTAATACTGGCCGCCATGAATAGCCTATCGTGTGCTGAAAAATGGCGTTAAGCCCAATAACAACAACAACAACAACAACTATTTCTAGGTGGATTGTTCAAATGGTCAGAGAGACCTTTCATTAATGAAGATTAAAGTGCATTAGGTTTGAGTCATGGCTGCAATAAGGGCTTAATTAATAAACTCCATCATTGGAGGATGTTATAAAAACCACATTTTCACAGTCACTTCTACTTTTATTCTTCAGCACAACAGAGCAAAGGCATATTTATGTTTACAGCCAATAGTTGCTGCATAAAACATGATCCTAGCAGCTTATAGTAATGGACATTTCTGCCTTTTAAGGATGACTAAATTCTTTCTATACCAGTGGTTGAGGCCATCATTATCGTTCCACATGGACAAATTCAACAACACAATAGCAACAGGTAATGTGCAGAAGGTCACGGGTTCAAACCCCAGCCAAACCATAGAAAAATGGTACTAACAGCTGCCTCACTAGGTGCTCAGCATTAAGAGGTTAGTGTTAGGACTGGCCAGCCTAGTGTCAAGATCAGGTGACTGGGTTGGACATCATGCTACATGTCTGTGACATGATACCCCAATGCTAGACAACACTAAACTGCCACACTGCAGACATCATAATGATCTACTGAAAAAGCAACATATTCTATTTTGCCTGTTCAATCCATCTTGGACAGAAATTTTTTTAAAGTTATGTTAAAATTCCAATTCATACACACACCTGCAATGAAAACTGGCCATCAAGTTAAGGAATCACCATGGTGTTCTTTATATAGAATTAAATATAAAAAAAACATAAGAGAAACAACCAATTAAGTCCTTTGTGAACAGGTGTCCATTATATGGATGTATCAGGGTCACTATGGTTACATCTAAAAAATAGATTTGAGCAGTCTGGAAGATGCATTGCTGGCTGAAAAATATAGAAATAATGAAAATAGTACCCACTAGAAGATACAATATTATAGACTGAATGAAAATGGTAGCCACTAGAAGACAAATATAGAAATAATGAAAATAGTAGTCACTAGAAGACACAATATTATAGACTAAATGAAAATAGTAGCCACTAGAAGACAAATATAGAAATAATGAAAATAGTAGCCACTATAAGATACAAAATATAGAAATTAATTAAAATAGTAGCCACTAGAAGACACAATATTATAGACTAAATGAAAATAGTAGCCACTAGAAGACCAATATAGAAATAATGAAAATAGTAGCAACTAGAAGACACAATATTATAGACTGAATGAAAATGGTAGCCAATAGAAGACAAATATAGAAATAATGAAAATAGTAGCCACTAGAAGACCAATATAGAAATAATGAAAATAGTAGCCACTAGAAGACACAATATTATAGACTGAATGAAAATGGTAGCCACTAGAAGACAAATATAGAAATAATGAAAATAGTAGCCACTAGAAGACACAATATTATAGACTGAATGAAAATGGTAGCCACTAGAAGACAAATATAGAAATAATGAAAATAGTAGCCACTATAAGATACAATATTATAGACTAAATGAAAATAGTAGCCACTAGAAGACAAATATAGAAATAATGAAAATAGTAGCCACTAGAAGACACAATATTATAGACTAAATGAAAATAGTAGCCACTAGAAGACACAATATTATAGACTGAATGAAAATGGTAGCCAATAGAAGACAAAATAGAAATAATGAAAATAGTAGCCACTAGAAGACACAATATTATAGACTAAATGAAAATAGTAGCCACTAGAAGACAAATATAGAAATAATGAAAATAGTAGCCACTTGACACAAATATAGAAATAATGAAAATAGTAGCCACTAGAAGGTACAAAATATAGAAATAATGAAAATAGTAGCCACTAGAAGACACAATATTATAGACTAAATGAAAATAGTAGCCACTAGAAGACCAATATAGAAATAATGAAAATGGTAGCCACTAGAAGACACATTATAGACTGAATGAAAATGGTAGCCACTAGAAGACAAATATAGAAATAATGAAAATAGTAGCCACTAGAAGACACAATATTATAGACTAAATGAAAATAGTAGCCACTAGAAGACAAATATAGAAATAATGAAAATATTAGCCACTAGAAAACACAATATTAGAGACTAAATGAAAATAGTAGCCACTAGAAGACAAATATAGAAATAATGAAAATAGTAGCCACTAGAAGACACAATATTATAGACTAAATGAAAATAGTAGTCACTAGAAGACAAATATAGAAATAATGAAAATAGTACCCACTAGAAGATACAATATTATAGACTAAATGAAAATAGTAGCCACTAGAAGACAAATATAGAAATAATGAAAATAGTAGCCACTAGAAGACACAATATTATAGACTAAATAAAAATGGTAGCCACTAGAAGACAAATATAGAAATAATGAAAATAGTAGCCACTAGAAGACACAATATTATAGACTAAATGAAAATAGTAGCCACTAGAAGACAAATATAGAAATAATGAAAATAGTAGCCACTAGAAGAAACAATATTATAGACTAAATGAAAATAGTAGCCACTAGAAGACAAATATAGAAATAATGAAAATAGTAGCCACTTGAAGACAAATATAGAAATAATGAAAATAGTAGCCACTAGAAGATACAAAATATTGAAATAATGAAAATGGTAGCCACTAGAAGATACAAAATATAGAAATAATGAAAATGGTAGCCATTAGAAGATACAAAATATAGAAATAATGAAAATAGTAGCCACTAGAAGACACAATATTATAGACTGAATGAAAATGGTAGCCACTAGAAGACAAATATAGAAATAATGAAAATAGTAGCCACTAGAAGACACAATATTATAGACTGAATGAAAATGGTAGCCACTAGAAGACAAATATAGAAATAATGAAAATAGTAGCCACTAAAAGACACAATATTATAGACTAAATGAAAATAGTAGCCACTAGAAGACAAATATAGAAATAATGAAAATAGTAGCCACTAGAAGACACAATATTATAGACTAAATGAAAAAAGTAGCCACTAGAAGACAAATAAAGAGATAATGAAAATAGTAGCCACTATAAGATACAATATTATAGACTAAATGAAAATAGTAGCCACTAGAAGACAAATATAGAAATAATGAAAATAGTAGCCACTTGAAGACAAATATAGAAATAATTAAAATAGTAGCCACTAGAAGATACAAAATATAGAAATAATGAAAATAGTAGCCACTAGAAGACACAATATTATAGACTAAATGAAAATAGACACAAAAATAAACATAATGAAAATAGTAGCCACTAGAATAAATACATAGAAATGATGAAAATAGTAGCCACTTAAAGACACAAAAATATAGAAATAATGAAAATAGTAGCCACTTAAAGACACAAAAATATAGAAATAATGAAAATAGTAGCCACTTGAAGACACAAATATAGAAATAATGAAAATAGTAGCCACTTAAAGACACAAAAATATAGACATAATGAAAATAGTAGCCACTTAAAGACACAAAAATATAGACATAATGAAAATAGTAGCCACTAGAAGACACAATATTATAGACTAAATGAAAATAGTAGCCACTAGAAGAATCGTAATCAGATACTAGCAAACACTTAATGCCTCCATTTTACAAAGTGATGTTATTTAAATATTATGTCAGATGCAGTTAAAATTATTACAAATGCCAGATTTATTTGTTTGTAAGTTGAGTCCAGTTGTAAACAATATAGACTCTTTTCTACTGATTATTCTTCACATTTTGTGATGGTAGAACTAGGTCTAGTATGATGGTATTGCAATATGCATTGGGGACATTCTCATACCATGATCAGAGGAAAAAAATAATATAACTTTATACCTTATTGGGCCTTGAGTGGCCAAGTGGTCAAAAGCACTCACCATTACGGATCACTGTCATCTGACCTCTGTCTGTGTGGGTTCAATTCTCAGGTTCAGCCAATGTGGGTAAGTGAGAAAGCTTGCCAGTAGCTTCTTGTGGGTCAGTGATACTTTCTTGGGTTATCCCAGGTTCTTCCTCCACCATTGATACTGTCTGCAATGTATAGCCTATCTTGTGCTGAAAAATGGCATTAAACTCTACAACAACACCACCAACAAATTTCTTCCTTCTTTTAATGACAGTAAGAAATTAGTGACTTTAATTTTTAAAATAATTAGGTCATCTGCTTTGAGAAAGGTCTGAATCGTCAAATGGTCAGAGGTGCTTGCCATTACCAATCACTGCCATCTCAGATCTGTCTACGTGGGTTGGGCTCAGCCATTGTATGTGAGAAAGTTTGCCAGTATTTTCCTGTGGGTCAGTGGTTCTTAATGGGGTTACCCAGACTCCTCCTCCACCACCATATATACTGGCCACTGTATAGTCTATCATATGCTGAAAAATGGCTTTAAACCCACAAATCCACAACCTTCCATTGAGATGTTTGAGCTCTCACTTTTTCTCCTTCTTCATGATTCAGTTGATTCATACTTCTTAATGTGCCATTTAAAGGTTTACTCATTTCTGACAGAATTACTTAACATTTTTCTGTCAGTTTTAAATCTCCACTGCAGATGTAACCAGCATAGCTCAGGAACCATGCAACATATTCTATTTTGCCTCTTCAATCCATCTTGGACAGAGTTATTATCCGATTTCATATCATCACACAGGATGTTTTGGTATGAACATTTTCTTAGAGTTACATTTGACTGTCATGGAGTTAGTTTCATTCATTTTGGATATATTTTTAACCTTTTGCCTATTGTTTCAGTACAAAGCTGTTTGTAACTATAGCACTATTTTTTTTCTTTCAGATGTTACCAGCAAGATTATTTAAATGAATATTCAAGACTGTTTTACTGATACCTTTTCATTACTAATATTTTTTAAGGTCTCAGATAGTAAGATAGAAATCCATGACAGAGAATTGCAAAAGCAACTTCACCTAACAACTGCTGATCTACGATTTGCAGACATTCTTATTAAAGCTGTGATAGAGGATAATGATATTTTCCTGGATGGAACAGGTAAAAAAAATTGATCTATGGTTTTAAAAAAAGCTTTGCTTTTATTATTTGACTTTAAAATTTAGGATTATGGAAATCAAAGAAGAAAAGAGGTATTGTTAATTGTTAATTATTAATTATTATTAATTAACACTTAAATTCATTTGCATAATCACACTTTGTTAATAATTATATTTCTATAAAATCAGAAAGGTGACATTTTTATGCATATTATATTAAAAGTTATCTTGAACATGATTATGATTTTGCAGCTTAGAAATTTTAAAACTATAAGGCTTTCTGTTTTGGTTTATAAGATGTACTTGAATCAACTTACGTCCCTAAAGTAATGTTGCTTAAATGAAAAAATGAAAGTGATTTTAGCTGTGCTACATGCCCTTGTAAGCATCAGGCAGGAATCAAAATTGCTTCTTTGATTATGTTCGCAATCACATTACTTTAGGGAATATTAGCCTATTAAAAGACGAAAATCATCTTGTCCTGTTTATTTCAAATAGACAAAGGGCAGTAACTCTTGCCCATTACCTCCTGTTGGTACTGGCAGTGGTCACTAGTTCTTAGCTTCGCTGTTGTCTGCGCAAACGTCATACAATTGTATGACGTTTCCGTTCTCCAACAAGCCAAGCAGTTCTCATTATGTCTGACAACTTGGAAGTGGTGACCTATTTCATCAAACAAAGGGGTGCTATATCACCTGACCGGTTTGTTTTGATTTGGCAGTTTCTATGTTGGTGTGACAATCTCCATATCAATGTACAAGTTAGTGACATGTATGGCAGACTCATTGTCTTGGCGAACACTCTATCCAGTTGAGGTCAAGTCCTTCACATGGAATGGTCTTTCCAATCAGTTTGCCTTTCACTAGGATTTGCAAACTTTGGGCATTTCTGATGATTGACCTTTTTGCTATGAGGTGGAATCGTGAGTTACCCATCTATGTCTCTCCAGTTTGAGACCAAGAAGCTTGGGATGTGGATGCACTGTCAATCAGTTGGGAGGGTTTGTGGGCATTTGAATACCCTCCCTCAATCCCAATAATCCAGAACATGGAATCTGATTCTGACAGCCCTTCTCAAATGGGACAAATCCTGGGCGACCAGGCTATTCAGTATAGTGATAGATCTGCCGAGGAGAAAGCCAGCCAATGCGAATCTCCTCAAGCAACCTTTGTCTCGGCCATTCCATTCCTGCCCGGACATTCTTCTTCTGTAGACTTGCCTCTTGTCATGACAGTCTTGCAAGACAAACAATTTAAACCATAAGTTGTGGAAAGAATCTTGAGAGCAAGGAGACCCTCCACTCTGAAGGCTTATTAGGGGAATTGGCATGTTTTCAGGGGCTGGTGCTAGACCAATAACATCATCCATTTGAGTGCTTCAATCAAGCAACTGGCCAACTTTTTTTATATGGTTCTTTGATAAGAAGCATTTGGCCTCCATCACTATCAAAGACTACTACTATGTGGTATTGGACACATTCTGGCATCATGGCAGATATGATATTTGGCATGAGACAGACAGTCACCAGATCCAGGTAAATTAATCAATACAGCCTGTTAGCTTAGCTTGATTTGCGGATTTGCCAGTGAAATTTTGTAGGCAGGAAGATTTTAAACTTCATCTTCTTAACTGTAGATAAGAGTCACAGGTCAAGTGATCCCAGACTGTGTTTCTTATGTAATTAGGAGAATGGGTTATTGTTCACATGGGAAATCAGCTATTCTTCCTCAGAAGGATACCCAAGATAAATGTTATTATTCTTCTAACATAATGTGATTTGGGAATGTATTAGAAAGAGAAAGTAAATTATGTTTCTCTGAGAATACTTACCCAATCATTATTTAAAAATCCTCCCAACCACGCCGCCATTCAAATATCCAATAGGATCTTGATCTGCTAAAAACTAGTGACGTCTAGTTGTGCCAAGGGGAGTTAATGTGCAAGAGTTACTGCCCTTTGTCTATTTGAACTAGAATGAAATGATTTTTGTTGTTTAATAGGGCTGGATTCACAATTACTCTTGGAGAAACATACTTTATTTAAAAATTTGCTTTCCACAACTGAATATTAAATTTTGAGTAACATACATTTAGTACCAATACTATAATGAACTTGGCTATTACAAATTCCTTTATATAAAGTAAACCCTCACCATGGTGAACCTTGCTATTACAAATTCCTTCATATAACACGCAGTAAACCCGTACCATAATATTTAAGAATCACAAGAAAAGCATTCAAAACAAAGTTAAAGGCAAAATATGATACAATCCTTAAATTAAAAAGTCACATCTTTGGTAGAAACCTAGCAGTTTTAATAGGCCAAGATCATCTCAGCTTGAACCTATCATAGGATTCATCTCAAACCTGTCTGAATGGTCACTTTTGCACAACAGACACCAGTCTCAACAGCCATTCTAATTTCCCCATGGCAAATTTCCCATATAAATGTCACTTGCTTCTGCAGTTAGCAGCCAGGTTTTTCCAAACCAAAAAAAACTTCTCTGCTTTAATTTAACACTGGAAAACACAGAAAGTGACTGCTCATTGTATGCAAACTTAACTGTTGTTTCAAGAGGAAGGCATTGTTTGGTTGACGGAACACCATATGAATTGATGTGCAGACATTATCTTTTTTTATCATGAACTCACCATGTTCCAGTCATATTGTCAGTGTAATTCAGAGTTGTCAGTATAAGGCAATTTCTATTATTAGGATATATGGTCATGGCATTTCATTTGCAGGATGGTGGGATAAGTAGTAGCTGTGTTATCACAGCAGAAATTAAAGTCACCTTTTGTACTTGTGTGACAGTAAATAAATGTCTTCATTCATTTGCCTGCAAATTAAATATGTCTCTGTCAAAAAGGTTAATCTTTGAGAAGAGATACAAGTTACAGGTCTCTCAGATCAGTCAACTTGCTTTTGGATCTCGGTGAGCTGAGCAAAACGCTAATTCAGATATTGTTTCAAACTGAAACTTTTTTAAAAATTTTTAAATTTAAATTTTTAAACCTGATTTTCACTTGTTGGCTGACCAAGGAGTCCTTTGTTTTACAGTCATTTTTAAGCTAGTAAAATCAGTATTTTGTCATTTTTGAGTCACTGATGATTTTTTTTATTGTATAATTTTAAATGAGTGGGATACAGTAGTCTTTCATGAAATATAAATTTGGGAGAGAATAAAATACATTTATTTATGATTTTGTTGAATGGTACAGTTAGGTTTTAGTAATGATAACAATAATAATGATGAAGATATTTGGTAGATGGTATTTGTTAAAAACCCAATTATGAAAGCTGAATCTGTATACAAAGGTGACCTGTATACAAAGGGCAGTTTTTCCTTTGACCATGGGTGGCTCCTGTTGATAGGTTTGACTGTACTTTGATCAGTTTCTTTAATCATTTGTTACTTAAGTTTGCAATATCTAAGTCTGAAACTTTACTTTTTGATATTTGGTAAGGATTATAAAATTTAGCTCAAGGCTAAATATCAATTATTTTAATGATTTCTATATCAATATTGATTTATTTAATAACAGACAAGACCTAGTTAATGATGTTTCAAATCATTCCAAATAGATTGGCTAATATATATATATATATATATATATATATATATATATATATATATATATATATATATATATATATACCACAAAATGTAAGTTTTTCTGCAAAGTTAGAATTATCAGATGATGTTCAAAGTTCTTGTTTTACATACTTCTGCATAAATTTCCAGTTTAGGCTTTTGCCCAGTCCAATAAAAAGTGAGCACTTTTTAAAATTCTATACATTTTGCTCAGAAGATTAGCAGGGTAGTGACAAGATGTGATTACCTGCAGCCCCAGATCAACCTATCATGACAGCATGAAACTAGTGCTGGCGTCATTACTCTTTTTAAACTGCACAGTGCCCTTTGTTGGTTCTTCATTCTGTGCGTACAACCAGTTGCAGTACTGTTGTTGCTTATATGTATATATGTAAATAAATGATGATATTAAAGATAATAAAACTTTTAAACTTAAAATTTGTACATTGCATAATGTACATTCTAGATTTAGCCCTTAATGATTCAAATCAAATGAGCAATTAGATATTTTATTCATTTTTTAATTTTCGTTCTGTTATAACAAGCAGGTGCACACAAAACAGGCTAGGATTGTGTACTTAAATATATTGAAGCTATAATAAGCTTCAAAATTGTATTACTATAACAATAGGGTTTTTCTTTGAAGATTATTTCACTTTAATTTTTTCAACATTCTTTTTGTGATTAACCTGCTGTATATCAATGCCAAAAGAACCCCTTTTTTTACATGGCTTACTACTAAATCTGGACTAAACCATTTTAGCCTAATTATTGACCGATGTCTTGAAGAGTGTAAGGAATCTTGTTTTAGAAAATTTCTAAATCTTAATGAAACCATTCTAACCTACTGCAGACTGATGCCTTAAACATCCTCCTTTTAGAGGGTTTTACTGATAAATCTTAATGAAACCATTTTAACCTACTGCAGACTGATGCCTTAAACATCCTCATTTTAGAGGGTTTTACTGATAAATCTTATTGAAACCATTCTAACCTACTGCAGACTGATACCTTAAACATCCTTTCTTTTAGAGGGTTTTACTGATAAATCTTGATCAAAGTGTTTTAATCTAGTGTAGACTGGTGCCTTATATAAATATAGTAAAGAGCCTCCTTTTAGAGGACTTTTATCATTTCAATTCCGTGGACTGATGCCTTAAACAAGGTAAAGAATCTTCTTTTACATGGCATTTTACTGCTAAATTGTTTCATTAAATGATTTTAACTTGCTTTGGACTGATGCCTTAAACTAAATTAAGAAACTCCCATTACAATTCTTTGCTACTGAATCACAATTAATATTTTTTTACTGCTTTATTACAGAAACTCACAGTAGTAAGTTACTGTCACTAAATATTTAGTCTAATAGTTATTTGTTTTAGCACTAGTTTACTTCTGTTTAGCTTTTTTCTTGACTAATAATGCACAAGTTATTTTTAATGACATGCATCCAACCCAAAATTTTGTCAGCCATACCTAGTTTGAAAATAAAATTGAATGACCCTTTGTAATAATAACATATGACATGCTATTTAAGCAAACTGTCATGACACAAATTTTGTTTAGAACTAGAGGCCATTATATGGTTTGTGGTACTAAATCTGCACTTACTTGCATGAAATTTTCTTCCCATTCCAATTTCATTTGCATTCCATTCACATTTCATTTGTATTCCATTAACATTTGCATTTGATTTAGTCTCATCATGTTTTGTCTGAGAAATGGAAATGTATTTAAAAATGTATTTTGTCTGAAAAATGGAAATGTATTTAAAGGGAGCAAACTATAATAGGTATTTTATTTTGTCTTATTTTGATGTCACAAATTTAGTGACAATTTGAAAATAATTTACAAATCCTGTCATGAAATCCAAATGCATTTTGCTTCATTTTTACTTATCATTCATTTATCTGCATTTCCATATTTGGTGTTAATTTTAATCACACATTCATTCATTCTGCATTTTATTTGCATTCCATTTTTGTTTCACTGGTAAAATTAGCTGTTTCAGGATCTGTAACTAACTTGTATTGTTCTTTGTTTACAAATATGACGCTACATAATCTAATAAGTATAAAATGAAACATACTGTCATTTATACTTATGAGTATAAAATGAATCATACTGCCATTTATACTTACTAATAAGTATAAAATGGAACATACTACCATTTATACTTACTAATAAGTATAAAATGAAACATACTGCCATTTATACTTATTAATAAGTATAAAATGAAACATACTGCCATTTATACTTATTAATAAGTATAAAATTGAACATACTGCCATTTATACTTAACAATAAGTATAAAATTAAACATACTGTCATTTAAACTTACTAATAAGTATAAAATGGAACATACTGCCATTTATACTTATTAATAAGTATAAAAAGGAACATACTACCATTTATACTTACTAATAAGTATAAAATTGAACATACTGCCATTTATACTTAACGATAAGTATAAAATTGAACATACTGCCATTTATACTTAGTAATAAGTATAAAATTAAACATACTGCCATTTATACTTACTAATAAGTATAAAATTGAATATACTGCCATTTATACTTACTAATAAGTATAAAATGGAACATAATGCCATTTATACTTATTAATAAGTATAAAATTGAACATACTGCCATTTATACTTACTAATAAGTATAAAATGAATCATACTGCCATTTATACTTACTAATAAGTATAAAATGAATCATACTGCCATTTATACTGACTAATAAGTAAAAAATGAATCATACTGCCATTTATACTTACTAATAAGTATAAAATGGAACATACTACCATTTATACTTACTAATAAGTATAAAATGAAACATACTACCATTTATACTTATTATAAGTATAAAATGAATCATACTGCCATTTATACTTACTAATAAGTATAAAATGAAACATACTGCCATTTATACTTATTAATAAGTATAAAATGAAACATACTGCCATTTATACTTATTAATAAGTATAAAATTGAACATACTGCCATTTATACTAACAATAAGTATAAAATTAAACATACTGCCATTTATACTTACTAATAAGTATAAAATTGAATATACTGCCATATATACTTACTAATAAGTATAAAATGGAACATACTGCCATTTATACTTATTAATAAGTATAAAATTGAACATACTGCCATTTATACTTACTAATAAGTATAAAATGAATAATAATGCCATTTATACTTACTAATAAGTATAAAATGAATCATACTGCCATTTATACTTACTAATAAGTATAAAATGAATCATACTGCCATTTATACTTACTAATAAGTATAAAATGAATCATACTGCCATTTATACTTACTAATAAGTATAAAATGGAACATACTACCATTTATACTTACTAATAAGTATAAAATGAATCATACTGCCATTTATACTTACTAATAAGTATAAAATGGAACATACTACCATTTATACTTACTAATAAGTATAAAATGAAACATACTACCATTTATACTTATTATAAGTATAAAATGAATCATACTGCCATTTATACTTACTAATAAGTATAAAATGAAACATACTGCCATTTATACTTATTAATAAGTATAAAATGAAACATACTGCCATTTATACTTATTAATAAGTATAAAATTGAACATACTGCCATTTATACTTAACAATAAGTATAAAATTAAACATACTGTCATTTAAACTTACTAATAAGTATAAAATGGAACATACTGCCATTTATACTTATTAATAAGTATAAAAAGGAACATACTACCATTTATACTTACTAATAAGTATAAAATTGAATATACTGCCATTTATACTTACTAATAAGTATAAAATGGAACATACTGCCATTTATACTTATTAATAAGTATAAAATTGAACATACTGCCATTTATACTTAACAATAAGTATAAAATTGAACATACTGCCATTTATACTTACTAATAAGTATAAAATTGAACATACTGCCATTTATACTTAACGATAAGTATAAAATTGAACATACTGCCATTTATACTTAGTAATAAGTATAAAATTAAACATACTGCCATTTATACTTACTAATAAGTATAAAATTGAATATACTGCCATTTATACTTACTAATAAGTATAAAATGGAACATAATGCCATTTATACTTATTAATAAGTATAAAATTGAACATACTGCCATTTATACTTAACAATAAGTATAAAATTGAACATACTGCCATTTATACTTACTGATAAGTATAAAATTGAACATACTGCCATTTATACTTATGAGTATAAAATGGAACATACTACCATTTATACTTACTAAAAAGTATAAAATGGAACATACTACCATTTATACTTACTAATAAGTATAAAATGAAATATACTGCCATTTATACTTACTAATAAGTATAAAATGGAACATACTGCCATTTATACTTACTAATAAGTATAAAATGGAACATACTGCCATTTATACTTGTAAGTTGAATCCAAATGCAGTGTACACAGGACCAGATCTCCCATCATGTAATGCATGAGCAGATCTGGGTGTGTGCAATTTCTAAGGTGTAATCATTAGAACAAAGAACCTAAACCCTGATCTGCCAGCATGATGTATAGTGTTCACATATCAGGGTATCTATTGTGTTCAGTTGGACTTATAAGCAGGTATATATGGTAGATATGTTTAAAAAAAATTAAAATTATCAATGGCTGACCAAAACAAAATAGAACAGGACAAAAAGATTTGGAATTAGAAGTGTTTCTATGCATTTATAATTATATATTCTTTGACCAATGTACTTCATCAGATAATATCATTCAGTACATGATAGTTGGACTAATTTAGGCAAGACTTATATTTCCTTAAATCATATTTAGAAAAATATTGACCTCTCCTTTAATGCTAAAAATGTATGACTATCTATAATTTATTCAGTGCTTTTAAGAAGTTTTATATCAATCCATTAGCAATTCACTGACAATTTATCCAATTTTTTTTTTAAAAAAAAGATCTTTGTACAAAATTATTAGCCACTTTAACAATGATTCATGTTCTAAATTTACTGTTTCCTATTATGTATATTTGATATTATTTTGGACAAATATAAGTACAGTTTTTTGTAATCTGGCTTTAAATGATGAGAAACCTTTGAGTTGATTCGCCCTGAGCTGGGATACTGATGAACATCTATAGATTGTATAGTCTTGGTACTTTGGATACTGATGAATAGCTATAGATAGTAAAGTGTTGGTACATTGGATACTGATGAACAACTGTAGATTGTAAAGTGTTGGTACTTTGGATACTGATGAACAGCTATAGATTGTAGTCTTGGTACTTTGGATACTGATGAACAGCAATAGATTATATAGTCTTGATACATGGATACTGATGAACAGCTATAGATTGTATAGTCTTGGTACTTGGATACTGATGAACAGCTATAGATTGTATAGTGTTGGTACATGGATACTGATGAACAGCTATAGATTGTAAAGTGTTGGTACTTTGGATACTGTTGAATGGCTATAGATTATATAGTGTTGGTACATGGATACTGATGAACAGCTGTAAATTGTATAGCCTTGTTACTTTGGTATCTGATGAACAGCAATAGATTATATAGTCTTGATACATGGATACTGATTAACAGCTATAGATTGTATAGTGTTGGTACATGGATACTGATGAACAGCTATAGATTGTATAGTCTTAGTACTTGGATACTGATGAACAGCTATAGATTGTATAGTGTTGGTACATGGATACTAATGAACAGCTATAGATTGTATAGTGTTGGTACATGGATACTAATGAACAGCAATAGATTGTATAGTCTTGGGACTTGAATACTGATGAACAACTGTAGATTGTAAAGTCTTGGTACTTTGGATACTAATGAACTGCTATAGATTGTATAATGTTGGTACTTGGAAAATGATGAACAACTGTAGATTGTAAAGTGTTGGTACTTTGGATACTGATGAATGGCTATAGATTGTATAGTGTTGGTACATGGATACTGATGAACAGCTATATATTGTTTAGTGTTGGTACTTTGGATACTGATGAATAGCTATAGATTGTATAGTGTCGGTACTTTGGATACTGATGAACAGCTATAGATTGTATAGTGTTGGTACTTTGGATACTGATGAACAGCTATGGATTTATAGTCTTGGTACTTTGGATACTGATGAATAGCTATAGATTGTATAGTGTTGGTACTTTGGATACTGATGAAGAGCTATAGATTGTATAGTGTTGGTACTTTGGATACTGATGAACAGCTATGGATTGTATAGTCTTGGTACTTTGGATACTGATGAACAACTGTAGATTGTAAAGTCTTGGTACATGGATACTGATGAACAGCTATAGATTGTAGTCTTGGTACTTTGAGTACTGATGAACAGCTATAAATTGTATAGTGTTGGTACTTTGGGTACTGATGAGCAGCTTTAAATGGTAGTCTTGGTACTTTGGATACTGATGAACAGCTATAGATTGTATAGTGTTGGTACTTTGGATACTGATGAACATATATTGATTGTAGTCTTGTTACTTTGGATACTGATGAACAGCTGTAGATTGTGTAGTGTTAGTACTTTGGATACTGATAAACATTTATTGATTGTATAGTGTTGGTGCTTTGGAAACTGATGAACAGCTATGGATTGTGTATAGTGGGTTCTTTGGATACTGATGAACAGCTATAGATTGTATAGTGGGTACTTTGGATACTGATTGTAGTCTTGGTTCTTTGGATGCTATTAACAAGACCAAAGAATATCAGCTTGCAAGCCCAAAGTATTTTTTGACTCCACAGTATCCGACAGTGAAAATTTTTTTGAAACCCCTTTTTAAATTATAAATTATGCTTTAATTACTTTTCACAATGTTAAAATGAATATCAGTATACTTAAAAAGAAATTTTGTTTTGTTTGCTGTAAATTAACTGTATTTGTGGAGTATAAGCTTTCATGGATTGTGTGATTTTACTTACTGTTACATCGTAAAAAAAAGAGCTGTAATTTCTGGTTTTGTACCAACAATCATTAGTTCCAATGTTTGTAAAGCATCACCTAATTAGTGCTTGACAATGTCCTGTAAGAGGAAAATATGCTGGATCATTCTGCAATGCATTTTCATAGGCAGTCCTTTTAATGGTATACAGTCAGTGCATTATATGAAAAGGACACTGTACTCAGTTTTAATAAGCATCATTGGCAGAATATACAGGAGTTTTTTGCTTTGTTTTCTTTTTGTGGCTAGGGTTGGCAAAGTGATATGTTTATCATAACGGTTATAAAATGGGTTGGGATGTATGTCATTACATAAAATTGGCTTTTGCATGATCTATAATCAGCCTGTTTGACATTCAGTGAGTAACTGAAGTTAATATATGTGGTGTATAAGTATGCATCTTTTGCCAGTTATATTTAGATTATATGCACAGTGCCATTATGTACAGTTTATGTTTAGATTATATGCACAGTGCCATTATGTACAGTTTATATTTAGATTATATGCACAGTGCCATTATGTACAGTTTATATTTAGATTATATGCACAGTGCCATTATGTACAGTTTATATTTAGATTATATGCACAAAGCTATTATGTAGAGTTTATATTAGATTTATCTGCAAAGTGCCATTATATAATCAGCAACATATTTCATCTGTAATTGATTAATTCAATAATAACTGACAGCATTAAAATTCAAAATGTTATAACTATTATTTAATTTAAAAAAATCATGAAATCCATTTACCATATATAAGACAATTTGTATGTGGTTTCAGTTGTTTTATATTTGCAGTCTCTATAAATTATCAAAATGTCACTGCTCAAAATAGAATAATATAAAATTTTTAAAAATCACAAAAATTTACAAGAAAATGTCAAATTTTGATAGTCTGAAAGTAGATGGTGCACAGATTTCTCTTATAAAGAATTAATTTTTGTTATTCCTTAGAAATCATGTGGAAAAAAATATAGGTTTGAATATTAAGTTTAAGAAACAGTGTTTTCACACTTTGAAATAGCCATTTAAGTTTAGCTCCACAAAATTATAAATTGCATAATTGCATAATAAAGAAATTATAAACCCATAAAATCACTTTCCCAACAACTTCATTTGTAGACAAGAGAATTTATCTTGGTTTTCAATTCTTGTTAGGTGTCTAAGGAATTTTTAATAATGCCTCTTCCCGTCTTTTAGGGGGTAGGTGACATCACCCATGTTTTGTCAATTTTGATCTTGTTTGTTCATCTGTCACATTTGAGGTGCCACTGAAATTGAAACCAAATAAGAATTTGAGGCTGTATATTAAGAAGACTCTTTATTGGTAAAAGTTTACAAAGTCGCAGACACTATTTAGCCTTTATTGTTTTTAGCTACACCATACTTGTAAGGTGTCCTTGTCATCGTTGGGTAAATTTCTTGTTAAAATGTAGAGAATTGTGTAAGACATTTTTCAGTCACATTTCTCAACTTTTTTTTTTTTTCTCACATCAACAAAAGTATTATGCAGCTAGGTACTTTGTTTCAAGAAGAATCGTACAAATTTGAAAATAAGTTTTCAGTTTGTTAGAATTTTATTCGTTCTGATGACCCTGAACCGGGTAATTTGACCAGATCCACATTTTGTTCTTCACTTCATTTGTATTTTATTTGCATTAATTTGCATTTCATTCATGTTTGCATTTCACCCAACATTTGGTAATTGTTTATGAATTACATTCTGATTTTGCTTCTATCCCCAGTTTCCTTCAATTGTCATTCATTTGCAATGCATCTTCCAAAGTTGGGACTTCCATTTTGGAGAATCTTATCCTGAAAAACTAGTTTTCCGTATCTTATGACACAAGAGTGACTTAATAAAATAGAAATTAAGCATTATGGAAATTACAATAAATGAACATATAACTGCAACTATGGTCAATGCAAAAATATAGTTGTAGAACATTTGTCAGCCATTTTTTTTTTCTTATTTTGTTGAAATAACTGTTGTGAGGATAACACTACCAGTGATGGTAATCATCACATCAATGACATTTGTTAGAACAGTTTTGTTTTGCTATTAAAAAGGATGTTTTTCATTACTTAATTCACACAATTTCCAACTAGACTGAATTTCTTAATTTGAGTACTCATAAAATCTATTTACCATATATAAGACAATTTGTGTGTGGTTTCATTTTTTTTATATTTGCAGCCTCTTTACAAATTATTAAAATGTTGTTGCTCAGCATAGAATAACAATTTAAAAATTTTAAAATATCACAAAAATTTACAAGAAATTGTCATACTTTGTAAATCTGAAAAAGTAGACAGTGCACCAATTTCTCATATAAGAAATTCCTTATTTTATTTAGAAAAAGTAATTTAGCATTGCATGTTACATATCCAGTATGTGTTTCAGTACTCATAAAATATTGTCTTCCAGAGTGGGAAGGTGGAGATGAGTGGCTACGGGTCCAGTTTAGAATGTATCTACAAAGTCTGCTGGCAACAATGCTCCAAGATGGTAAGTTAATTTTATTTTGTTTTCAGGCATGAAAAAAAATACAATTTACTGATGTGGATGCAAGGTTTTTTATGAAATAGATCACTTCCACAAATTTTCCTTCATGTTCTTATAAAATTCAGGACATGGAGGACTATTTTTCTTGCCAGCAACATTTTTGTTTCATAATAGATTGCTAGACCAGCGATTTTTACAGTCTGGATCCTGACTTAAGTTATATTGAAACTTTACATGTTCAATTAATTTATGCCAGAATTAAATTTTGACTAAAATTAGAATACTAAACTTTGGATGTAAGTTTGAAGACTATATTTTCATGAATTTAAATGATGGTGTTAAGATTCTTTGGAAATGCATCCCAGTGGAGAGTAAAAATTTCAAATTGTCAGTCTTTGTTTTGTTGTTTATAAGAATGATATTTAAGAATGTTTATAAGAATGCATTATTTGTTATATGTACATAATTTTATGAGAACAAAAAGCAGAACAAGACATTTAACATATGTTGGTCAAAGCATTAAATGAAAAGTCGTTATAATCAGAATTCTAATTCATGACATTGACAATGGAACACAGTAAAGGATCTTCAGATGAATACTTTTAAATTTACAATTTGACAGCCACTAATAAATCTATGATTATTTTAGGCTTTGAAAGATTTGTTGGATATGTAAGATCTTGCACTGATTAGTGTGAAAAATAATTAGGATTATTAAAATAAAATTTGCCATTGATTTCCAAGATAAATTCTAAATGTTTTTTTTCTCATGTTTTCCTTTGCACACGATGGTAACTGATAGTGCCTGAGAACTTTTATTTTACCATCACTTTGAATAAAATGATTAATTATCTTTTATTTTTTTGTGATATATTAAAAAAAATCATTTACTTAAACTGTAAGTTGAAAATGAAATAAAATTCAACTCAGAACCCTTGGCTTGAATATTATTTTTACTTGTAGATGCAAAGCTGGTAGAAGATTTTGGAGTTCATTTCATACAAGCATGGAAGACAACCCATAATTACAGATACTGGAAAGGGTCTGAACATCTAGGCATGAAGGATGTCCCATGTGGGTAGGTACTGAATGTAATCTATGACATAGTTATTGCTGACAAGCTTGTTTGACTGTCAATGTTTGAGCATACAGGAAATATGTTGTACACATTTATGGGTCTAGGAATCATGAGCATAAGCAATATTATAGGCTTACATGTCCAAATATCACAGGCATACATGATTATTGTTGTCCAAATATCACAGGCATACATGATTATTGTTGTCCAAATATCACAGGCATACATGATTATTGTTGTCCAAATATCACGGGTATACATGATTATTATTGTCCTAATATCACATGCTTACATGATTATTGTTGTCCAAATATCACAGGTATACATGATTATTGTTGTCCAAATATCACAGGCATACATGATTATTGTTGTCCAAATATCACAGGTATATATGATTATTGTTGTCCAAATATCACAGGTATGCATGATTATTGTTGTCCAAATATCACGGGTATACATGATTATTGTTGTCCAAATATCACAGACATACATGATTATTGTTGTCCAAATATCACAGGTATACATGATTATTGAAGTCCAAATATCACAGGTATACATGATTATTGTTGTCCAAATATCACAGGTATGCATGATTATTGACCAAATTTCACAGGTATACATGATTATTATTGTCCAAATATGGGTATACATGATTATTGTTGTCCAAATAAATGTAACACTGTCTTACATGATTATTATTGTCCTTATATCACATGCTCACATGATTATTGTTGTCCAAATATCGCAGACTTATTGTTGTCCTAATATCAGGATATATTTCCTTCATCTTTGGTAATATTATTCCCATCGTCTTAGGTGATGTTTAAATTCTAGTCAAGAGGGGTTAAATATGTATGGGCCTAAATTGGGCAATATGGCCCTATATTTCAGCCCAAGGATAAAAGCAGTGGCTTAGTACTTTTATAGCCCGGACTTAGATTCAGGAGCTTTGGGATTCCATATTATCTACCTGTGATTATTCTTGAATTTTGTAAGAAGTTAGAGATATGGTAAAACAAATTTTAATTCTTTAAACTCCATTTTTCAATATTGAATTTTTTTAATATTCAAACATTGTAATACATTGGCTGTTTATTGTCAGTTATAAAAATTAGAGTAATTCTATCTGTTGTTTCATCTTCTGTATGTTTTTGCTGATTGGATGTGTTTGAGACAGCCTGGCACAAATTCTTTAGTCTTTTAGTTATTTTTTTGGCAGAAAATATCTGTAGTTCATACAGAAATTACTTATTAGTGTTTCATTCATTTTCCATAATCAATCAATAATATCTATGAGAGTATGGAATTAAAAATGACATTTTCCAAATCTGACTATGCTGCATTTTTTTTACTTTCTTGTGGAAGTCTACATCATATTTCAAACTTGTCATCTTGGTCACATGTGGCTCTATGGAAGACTAACTTGAGCTTGGTGAGTGACAGTTTGAAAAGTTATTAAATGATATTTGACCAAGTATTCAAAAGATCTACACCACATTTCTCATTAAATGGATAGTGAAAAATTACTGTTACCATTGTTGTAATATATCTACTTGGATCTCATCCAAAACTGGTGGATTTAACATTTCTACTATAAATATGTTACCCAATCATATTACCTTAGAAGAAATACCACTACATCACAAATTCAGCCCTCCCATATACTACTTTTAGCTAAAAGGAGCTAAAAGTTGTCCACTGATGTATGTGGTAGTTGTGCAGAGTGATCTCCCCTCATGGATAAGGCTTGGTGGCAAATGCTAAGAATGTGTTAGTTACTGCTTCCGCTTGTGCCAAGAAACACACTGTCATCATGAGAGACCTCAGAAACCAGAATCTACATCAAAGATATAGCATTGCAAGTCAAAGGAGTTTTTCACTTTCTAAGGAAAGTATACTCCATCTATAGTTCCAACTTTTTTAACCTTTTGTTGAGAAAGTTCTGCCTTTACAGTTTGCTAACACTTTGTCATCATCAGATATGTAGGTCATTACATGGAGAACCTAAGCAACTTAACATTACATTCAGGTTATAACTATTTGTGTATATGCAAGTCTCTAGTACTTATAAAAACTCCTAATATATGTGTAATGCCATTATGAATAGCTACATATTGGTGAGATTCTATTCCAAGGTAGTCATAGTGTCTGGGTGCTACTTCAATATTTTTACTTGTAAAGGCAGGTCTGTGGACTTTTTTCCCTACATGTATTTGCCACATTTTGGATATTGTCACTTACTTTGTAAAGTATAAAGACTTTTGTATGTAATGTAGACACTTTTGTACATTTCTGTATTGCTTATGCTCTGGTTGGACAAGCACAGGTTGGCTTTCTATACATGGTTTAATTAGTCACATCCTGTTCATGCATGTTTCTATAGGCAACACTTGAGTCTTGTTTATCTGTATAAGCATTCCATCATATTTAAAGAGCACTTAGTACTCACATGGGTAGCCTATGTTACTTCACAGCATAGGTTCGGGCTACAATATTGATATTTGTGCCTGTCTTTGCACCCTTAAGAAACTCCTTATATATGTTTAATTTCATCATTTTATTCAGGTGTTGTCTTTACCATGACATCCTTAGCCTTGGAATACCATGCTTCAATTAGTCTGCCTGTACATGCCATCCCTACAGGTGATCATCTATTGCTTTTTATTCAGGTAAATATCATTTGGTATAGCTCTGTGATCCCACACTGTATTCAAACATCACATGTGCAGGCCCATAGGTTTATACTTCTCCCTACAGGTGGTATTGTCATATATTACCTGTATGCCTAATTGCTTTAATAGACTGACTGTGATCAATTTTTGGGTCAATATTTTAAGATTTAGCTCTTCATGGACATTGTGTACTGAAAGACAGGTGCAGGGCTACAGTTTTATATGTTGTGCTCTATTTGTGTACAAATTAAGACTTTGGGCACAGCACAAAAACACACAGCTCAGGACAAAGATGTGACCAGTCTGCATGCTTATCTCTCCTCAATGTGAGAATGTCTAGTGGACAAGGGAGATAAATCAACTTACCCTTCAGCCACGAAGTTCTGCACATTAACATGCTCTGAAACAGCTCCAGTAGCCCAAGTCACCACCACAGGACACCACAGTTGCATTTTTGGCAAATCCCTCTGCCTTGCCTCCTTGGGGTTCGACTTGATTCCTATTGCAAAACTGCAAGGGACAGAGCTACAAACTGCCAAGTTCCTTCTCACTCAACAGACATACAGACAGGTTACATGGGTAAACATCCCATGACCCATTCTAGTTGCTGTTCCTAATGATATTCTCCCCGACAGATGGCCTATTTCTGTTGTGATCAGCCTATGCCATATACTAGGGATCATGAAAGGTCAATACATTATTATTATGAGCTCAATCACTAACAGCCTGGCTTTCAGTGCATTGAACCCAACTTTTGTCGACTTGTGCAGGGACCAGTTTAACCATCATGCCACCTGAACACACTCATTTGGCACAATGCCACGAATAATTCCTCACACATCAACAGATGTCACCTCACAGTATCTCTACACTCTGCCACGAGAAGAGACTCCTTACTAAGCAAATGTCCTGAAGTCATGGTTTATAATTCGGGGTGTTGTACAAGTAGTGAGCGAAAGACCTCATCACTCTACACCAGCAACGTCTCAATCATTATACATGACCTTAGCCTTTCCTTATTCAACTAAGATGATTTTGCTTGTTCTAAATTGCTGTCATCAATTCTACAATCTCTGATGGCACGGGAAGATTCAGCCTTTCTAAGCCTCCATGGAGAATATTTTTCCACCTTTGAACCCCTCCACCAAATTTTGGTATCCTCGTTCCACTCCATCAACAACCTTGACACGAACTCCAGCATCTGTTTACTTAAGTTACTTCCACAATCTGGGAGAGTTACTGAAATACTGAACTGTTTTCATTATCAGTTTGTTGGTTGCTATCTTTGCCACACACGAGTCATTCTTTGGAAAGCTCAGTAATTGATAGTGATATTGCCACTTTGGAGATGACAAAGCCACACTACATGCATATGGACCTGAATATTGCCACTTTGCAGATGACAAAGCCACACTACATCCATATGGACCGGAATATCGCCACTTCGCAGATGACAAAGCCACACTACATGCATATGGACTGGAATATCACCACTTTGCAGATGACAAAGCCACTCTACATGCATATGGACCGGAATATTGCCACTTTGCAGATGACAAAGCCACACTACATGCATATGGACCCGAAGGTCCTTGGTGATACTCTGCAGCTGGTGCGCAATATAATTGCAGTGGCTTCAGTGTTCGACTTTAGTTTTTAAAGCTATTTTCCAACAGGCAGAACATAGCTCATTTTATCCCATTCTGAATACCTCAGGGCATGCATGGGAATAGGTCTCAAGAATGACCCAAGTACTGAATAGAGCCACTCATTACATTTTGGTCAATGCCATAAACACAGCTGCAAATTTACAATTGGTGGAATGGGACTCAGTGTCTTCACTTTCCTGAAGGACCACCATAAGGCCAAGCTAAGAGCACCATCTTTTCCTCTAACCTTCTAATTATTGGCCATATTGAAGATGTCTACAAACAAGCCAGCTAGGAGACCAATTTCCCTCCATCCCACAATCAGAGTGTTGATACAGGGATAATACTGGAAATCATCAAATGGACTCAAGGGTCACTCATGGGACACAAACCTCTGCAATCCATCCTATCAAAGCTATAAAAGCCAGTTCTCGCATACCAAAGCAGATATAGCACTGAGACAGTCCTATCATTCATTCCAGACATTTTTGGTCCCAAAGGCAAACTACTCTTTCCGGTAATCAACCTAAGCACCCTCAGTCAATTCATCCGTAACCCTTGGTTCTCAATGGAAACACCCCAGTGCATGTTGAATTCCATCGATGAGGAAGACTTTGCCATCAATGTGGAGTTAAATGGCACACACATTTGTATCCCTATTCACATGACTTCCTGGACGTTCTGTGATTTGCCAGTATCATATGTCATTTCAGAATACTCCCATTCATGCTGAACATTGCCCCCTGTGTCTTGAGTTGTCTCATGAATTGATTAATGGCATATATCCAGATCATTTCTATGGTGGCAACATCAAGTTACCTGGACTGTCTCATGAATTGATTAATGGCATATATCCAGATCATTTCTATGGTGGCAACATCAAGTTACCTGGACAACATCCTGCAGGAACATAGGTGAGTTAGTCAAAACAAAATAATCCATGTTACCAATCTGGACTTCTTATCAACAAGGAAAAATCCAATCTGGTATGATCTCAACAATTTGTTCACATAGGTATAGAGTTCAATACACAAGTAACATATTTCATCTCCCTCAGGATTACACATTGAAAATCTGAACCCTGGTAGCACCGTTACTTTTGAGAATTTCTATAATTGGAATTCCTTTGCCAAGTAGGCTTGCTCAATGTGACAGCAGACCTCTTGGTCACGAGTTACTTTGCTATGCACCCTTTGTAAATGATTCTTCTGCTCAAAGGACCATCCTCTCACCCTCAGCACACATTTGAGGCACCATCTTCTGAATTAGGGCAACCTAACTTGGATCATGGCTCATATACAAGTGTAACCACCCAAGATTACATTCTGTACTGAATCAAGTACAGAAGGCTGGGGATCCCACCTACTCTCACCCTTTCAGGAAGCTAATGGTGCATGTTCTCCCTAGGAACAACATATCAATACAACTTTTGGAGATCAAGGCATTGTGAAAGTCTCTCACTGGTGGCAGGAATATTTTCACTGGAAGGGAGTTCTCATTCTGTGTGACAACTCTACAGTGGTGACTATCACAAATGACAAGGAGAAATCAAGTCCCAAGACCTTTGTGTCTAGGTGTGAGACTTTCTAAAGTCTGAAGCTTTGTCCCAGAACAATCAACTAATGCCGACAAAATGGTCTCTTCATTGCTCGGCTTTCATTCAGATATGTACCCCAATAGGATTGACTCTTAGTGGACTGTTTGTGACAAGGTGGAATACCAACTCCCAACCTTTGTATCCCCAGTCCCAGACTCAAAGCCCAGGCAATCAGTACTCTTTTGATAAATTGGAAATTGCATGGATGCCTTGCCTAACCGACAAAATCTCAGATTCCATAAGTGATACAGAAAGCAAGAGAATCAGAATATTGCATATTGCACCACTCAGATGGGAGAAGTTGTGGATCAGTGACCTCATCAGTCGTGTAACATGAATTTCTCAGAGACTTCAGATTTTCCCTAATCTACTCAGAAAAACAGGATGGCAGTTTTTTCATTTCTACTCAGAACCTGCACATCTGGATCATATAAAACAGACCCTCAGAAATAAACAATTCTTATAACGAGTCATGGAGAGAAGATACTCCACTCCGAAAGGATATAAAGGCAAATGGCACATTTTCACCCCGTGGTGCACAAACACATCAAACCTCCCCCGGACATCTGTACCACAAATAGTTAGCTTCTTCTGGCTCTTAGTAGAGAAAGTTCACACCGAGTACAAGAAAATGTTACCGCTCCACGATGGCTTACACCTTTCATCATCATGAAAGAAAGGATATTGGAGAAAACAAGTACTTATCCGACTTTCTCTCCAGCTGTGAGTATACATGAACGTGAACTTTAGCCTTATGCCCAATATGGAACCTAACATTGTAATTAAATGCCTGAACAAGACATATTTGAACCACTTTCAGGGGCATCTCTGGTATACTTTTAATACAAGACATGCTTCATTATGGTGTTAGCAACTGCAGACAGAATTAACAAAATATATCAGCAGACCTTAATTACATGCAGTTCTGACAAGATGAGTCATTTGTACTCATGATGTCATTCTCTTTCATCTGTCTAATCTGGACACATCAGCTGAAGGCCATTTACAAGACCCAGTTTAG
The DNA here is from genome assembly GCA_016746295.1 of Potamilus streckersoni. Classification (NCBI taxonomy): domain Eukaryota; kingdom Metazoa; phylum Mollusca; class Bivalvia; order Unionida; family Unionidae; genus Potamilus; species Potamilus streckersoni. The sequence goes on along the minus strand of JAEAOA010000745.1, from coordinate 1,871,663 downwards.
GCTTTCAAGTGGTACCTGAATAGAACAGCCTTTGCATCGAGGGAGATCACACTTCTTTCTACTCCTCAGAAATAGAAAAAAGGGACAGGAGGATATATCAGAACAGACTATCTCATCCAGAATTAAGTGATTTATGTGCATAGAGAAATGGTCCCAACTGAAAGGAATTTATTACACGTTTCGGAGTTGGAGCAGTTGCCATCAGCTGAGCATTAAACTGTTCACTAATCAAAATCATTCAGGCTGTGTTGTGATGGAGATCCAATGCCACATTTTTTAGCTTTATTCTCTAAGATATGCCATCCCAAAGGCTCAAAATGATCTGGTAGAAGAGCTATGTCCACAGCTCAACAGGTCACAATTCCAGATCAGTCAACAGCTTCATGTCTTCTGCTGGATTTGGAGGGGGATATTTATCCATAATTGAAAGCTGCACCTTGACAGATGGAATCCCTTACAGTCAGGTTACCCTGAAGGAATCCCCTCCAGTCAGGTTACCCTGAAGGAATCCCCTCCAGTCAGGTTACCCTGAAGCTGTCTTGCATGCCTTAGGAGACTGGAGATGGTGTCTTTGTGTTAAGGGGATGTATCTCCCTCCATCTCTTGCCTTTTCATCTAAGGTAGTATGATTGAGTAATGTATTTAAAGAAGCCAATTTATTCCTAGTAAAATATGTTTCTTTTGTAGAATACTTATCAGGGTTCCTGCAGGTCATGGAATCCTGGAAAAGTTTTGGAATTTAAAAAATAAATTTCATGGGCCTTGAAAAGTTATGGAATTTGTCAAAACCTTGCAAAGTTTTGGAAAAGTCATGGAATTTGTGACAATGGAGTTAAAGAAATTGATTACTTAAAATTTCATAGAGCACTGATTACCGATTAAATAAAATGATAAAATTACTATTGATAAATGGTTTCAATTCATATAACAAGAGTAAGTTCCCCTAATGGAAGTATCACATGATTTCCAGTGTAAATCACTAAATAAAAGAAAGCAAATGGAAAGTAATGTGTTTTGTTAATATTGTAAATAGGAACACATACAAAGACTACATAGGATTGTTTCCTTTATCCTTTTGAATACAAATTATATTGCTAGTCCAGGTAAGTTTAAAATGTACATATTAAAAATATTTTTGTTAACTTATTTGTTTTTTTAGATTGAAAGATGTCACTCTTTATGTTCATGTACTTGACAATGCAAGATAGCGCGGTCCTTGAGTTTTATGAAATGGCCCTGGAAAAGTTTTGGAAAAGTCATTTTTTGTTAAGTCTGCAGGAACCCTGACTTACCCAATCATAATTCACATATACCCTCTAGACCTCCCCTCAGTTATATCTTTAGAGAACATGCCTTTTACTTCAATAGTAAATGACATGTTCTTAGTCTTTGTTGCCAGTCCTTGTACCTAAGGGGAGATCACTCAGCCAAACTGCCATAAAAGTCAGTAGACAACTTCTAGTCCCTTTTAACTAAAAGTAGTATCTGGGAGGGCTAGATTTGCAAGATAGTAGTAGTTCCCTTAAAGTATTATGATAAGTATTCTTGAAGAAACATATTTTTATAGAAAAAATTCATTAGTCAAGTCTTGTTCATGTTTGTGGTTCATATGGCATTTTCCTTTTATGGGTTTGCTATACTATCTAATTGATGGCTTATTTTTATTTTAATTTCTGGGCCACTTCACTCACATTATGTCAAACCTAGGTACAGCACTATATACCATAAATATTATAATGTGTGGATCTCTTATAACAAATGTGGATTTGCCAACAGTGGGAAGAGTCAATGAGAATGGAGAGTACTGCACAGTCTGTAATGCATCAATAGATAGTACTTATAAAACTAATGGATATTTGGTTTTAAACTATATTATCTTGACAGAATTTTATCTTTACCCATTTTATTCAGAAGTTGAACTGGGCTGGTTCATTTATATCTTCTGATCTTCATTTAGAATCTAGTAGACTTCTACTGTACCCACATATGTGGCATTCTGGTAGATTAATACTTTACCCAGATGTGAAACATTCTTGTAGACTGTACTTTTCCCATATATGAGATATTCTTGATTGTTACTGTACTCATATATGAAATATTCTTGACTGTTATTGTACCCAGATAAGAGAATTTTAGTAGACTTACTATAACCAGAGATGAGGCATTCTAGCTGATTGATACTGTACCCTGATATATGAGGTCTCTCTTGTAGATGGTTACTGTGCCCAGATATGAGGCATTTGAATAGGCTGTTAATGTACCCAGATATGAGGTATTCTAGTAGACTGTTATTGTACCTGGATATGAGGTATTTTTGTAGACTGTTACTGTACACAGATATATGGATATTAGTAGACTGTTATTGTACCTGGATATGAGGTATTTTAGTAGACTGTTACTGTACACAGATATATGGATATTAGTAGACTGTTACTGTACCTGGATATGAGGCATTCTAGTAGGCTGTTACTGTAGCCATATATGAGGTATTCTGGTAGACTTATTGTACATGGATATGGGGTATTCTAGTAGACTGTTATTGTACCTGGATATGAGGCATTCTAATAACTTTGTTTTTTCTTTATACATTTATTTATGTATGAGAATAATGGTAATGCATACTTCCTTTGACATTTCACTATAAATTCAAATCTCTGTTTCCAAAAATGTTAATTTTGAAGAGCACTTTGTATTTCCTGTCTATAAATAATTTGAATAAATAAATTCCAGCCCAAATGATCTACTGGACTGCTAGACACAATGGCAATACAGTTCATTCTGCTCAGATGAATAAGTCCTAAAATGACAAGATTAAATAGTCCTCTACCTGACCTCTGGTCACAATTAGCATTTCTATATTTTAAAAAAAATAATTACCTAATGAAAAATAACCTAGAGGGCTCCTAATATTTACAAAATAAATTCAATAAAATCATAGTTGTAATTAGAACATAAAATATGGTAAGCACAATGTCCTTGAATTGGGGAAAAAAATGATAATCCGAATAGTTAAACCATGTTCATAGGAAAACCATTTAGCTATGTATTAGTTGTTTACAGAGTTAATTGATTTTGGACAAGGTCAAGTCCAACATACAATAGTGCATTATCAATAGCATATAATGAAATTTAAAAAAAAGAACAACAAACAAACAAACAAACAATGCAAATTAAATATACATCACAGGCTGAGTTTTGAAGACCAGACTTAATTGACCTTATTGTCAAACCAAATGTCATTGCTTTCTTTTGTCCCACACTGAGCTCATCAGCACAGGAACTTGTACATGTATAAGCTGATTTTGACCTTACTTTGTATTTAGTTGTATTCCATTTAATAAGTTGATAGTCAGCATTGACTTTGTTTAAGGTCAGTGATTGATAGTCAGCTTTGACATTATTTATTGTCAATGGTTTTGACTTGACTGGTTAGTAATTGTACTTGCTTGAAAGAAAAAAACTGTCGTAAGAAAAATTCAAGATATGAATATCATAATCTTATCAGGCATACTACATGCACATCAGTATGTTGTAGCACTGTTGGATCAAGCCATATTTATACATTAATAAATTGTTTTTTATTTTAATTAGGGCATATTTTGTGCAGGAGTACTTGTAATTGTTAGGGCATATTTTGTGCAAAAGTACTTGCACAAATGTATCAAAGTTTATCATACATGACATTGATTCCTTAGGAAAAAGAGACATTAAATAGGAAAGTATAATTTTCAGTAACTGCTAATTGTCTTAATAAATACCATATATATTCACTTATAAGTAAAGTCCAACTGCAAACTGTACAGACCTAGTATGCTGTCACATAATGCACTGGTGGTTTGGGGTCTCTTTAGTTTGTTAGACGTAATGAGTGGAACAAAAACATTGATCATGATCTCCTGGCATGTTATGCGAATGCACATCAGGGTTTGTCTTGTTGGCAGTCAGACTCGACTTACAAGCAAGTATAGATGATAGCTATAATTGGGAAAAGAAAGTAGATTCATTTATAAAACAATTTTTCTTTCTTCATATTTTTTAATACATATTTATCACATTGTATTTGGAAGTGGTATTATATTAGGATTTATTAAAACAATTTAATGTATAATTAATCTAATAGATTCAATTTTACTTTCTTTCTTAGAACATATCAGCATCTCGACATTATGATCACTTTGGTGTCTGTATGCATGCCCCTACGACCATACTTGAATGCATGTTCATACACCCATATCTGTATGCATGTTCATACACCCATATCTGTATGCATGTTCATACACACATATCTGAATGCATGTTCATACACCCATATCTGAATGCATGTTCATACACCCATATCTGTATGCATGCCCATGCACACATATCTGAATGCATGTTCATACACACATATCTGAATGCATGTTCATGCACCCATATCTGAATGCATGTTCATACACCCATATCTGAATGCATGTTCATACACCCATATCTGAATGCATGTTCATAGACCCATATCTGTATGCATGCCCATGCACACATATCTGAATGCATGTTCATACACACATATCTGAATGCATGTTCATACACCCATATCTGAATGCATGTTCATAGACCCATATCTGAATGCATGTTCATAGACCCATATCTGAATGCATATTCATACACCCATATCTGAATGCATCTTCATACACCCATATCTGAATGCATTTTCATACACCCATATCTGAATGCATGTTCATGCACCCATATCTGAATGCATCTTCATACACCCATATCTGAATGCATGTTCATGCACGCATATCTGAATGCATGTTCATACACCCATATCTGAATGCATCTTCATACACCCATATCTGAATACATATTCATACACCCATATCTGAATGCATGTTCATACACCCATATCTGAATGCATGTTCATAGACCCATATCTGAATGCATCTTCATACACCCATATCTGAATGTATGTTCATATACACTGTCTGAATGCATCTTCATACACCTATATCTGAATGCATGTTCATGTACCCATATCTGAATGCATGTTCATACACCCATATCTGTATGCATGTTCATACACCCATGTCTGTATTCATGTGCACAATCATTAGCAAAAGTTACACATGTAGACTAGTTGGAGCGAGTGCTGAATATAAAAAAATTTTCAGTATATTTTGTTTTTGTATTCTGGTAACAATCCATATGGATTTTGCCCTATGTGACAAGAATTTTTACCAGCTACAGTACTAGGTTAGTAGTAAAAATGTATCTTTTTCATATGTACTGTAATTCAGGCATGTATTATATAGATTACACTTTATACACCCAAATTATGCTTTTTGCCTCATATAATAGCAATAATTACTCATATTTTGTGGGATGGGGTGGGGTGGGGTGGGGTGGCATGTATGCAAATGTTGAACATGTCGAGTTAGCAACCAGTCATCTGAAGTTATTTTCTGGGCTTATCTGACAAATATGTAAATTTTTTGAAAAACTTGCTATGTGCCCTTGCTATGTTCTCTTTCTATGTACCCTTGGTTCAACACAGTTAATATATGCACAAGGTTGTCTTGAAAATGTATATTTTTCTGTTTATGTTAGGCATCCATGTCAAGGGAACTTGGGAGTTGCCGACATCAGAGTTAGACTTACTCAGTAAGTACTTTAACTCTTTTACTCTTCTCAGCAAGACAAAACACATCCTCAGTTTAATGGGATTTCTAAATAAGACATGATGTGTCCTTGGTTTAATGGGATTTCTGAATAAGACATTATATGTCCTCAGTTTAATAGTATTTCTTAATAAGACATGTATCATCAGTTAATAGGATTTTTTTATAAGACATTGTGTCTTCAGTTTAATGGATTTCTGAAGAAGACATTATAATCAGTTTAATGGGATTTCTGAATAAGACATTATATGTCCTCAGTTTAATAGTATTTCTTAATAAGACATGTATCATCAGTTAATAGGATTTTTTTATAAGACATTGTGTCTTCAGTTTAATGGATTTCTGAAGAAGACATTATAATCAGTTTAATGGGATTTCTCAATAAGACATTGTATCCTCAGTTAATAGGATTTTTTTTATAAGACATTGTGTCTTCAGTTTAATGGATTTCTGAAGAAGACATTATAATCAGTTTAATGGGATTTCTCAATAAGACATTGTATCCTCAGTTAATAGGATTTTTTTATAAGACATTGTGTCTTCAGTTTAATGGATTTCTGAAGAAGACATTATAATCAGTTAAATGGGATTTCTCAATAAGACATTGTATCCTCAGTTTAATGGCACTTCTCAATAAAACATGTGTCCTCAGTTGAATGAGATAAAGATTCCACAGAATCCAGTTGCCAAATGTTGAAATGGGTCATGCTACAAGGCGAAGATATCGAAGATATCGAGTAAGTTGCCTAAAATATGTAAACTTCACCATTACCTGTTAGGAAAGTGAAAACAACTTCACCCTTTGATTTTTTTGGAGAGGTACATTGACTAACCATACCTTTTGAGATGCACCCTTGCTTTAGCCAGGTTAGTTCTAGTGTTGTAGCAAAAGGTATCATCAAGCCATCAGTATTACAGGCATTTTACAATCTATAACAAAACTGAATGTTACTTGATGTATTTTAACATTACTGTAATATCACTCATCTTCATGGGATTCTAATTAATTTTTGTGGATTTCTTTGTTGCCTGAACCACGAATTTAAAGATCCAAGGAAAAAGTAATCACATATGATTAGGAAACGCACCCACTCCTTCATTTTCTTTTACTTTTTCTCATGTGTAGAGATTAACAAAGGTATTTGATAATTCAACATCATTTATGTGATATTGTTAAAAATTTTAGCTTTTACATGCATTTATTTTATTTTAACCCTTTTAATAAGAGCAAGAAATATAAAGCATTTGGTATTTTGTTTCAATGCACATATCAATCAGATATTTGGTAGTTGAAATTTCTACTCACTGCCATAATGCAAAATTTATTCTAGCCTTTTTACTAATAAAAACAAAAGCAGTATTAAAAAATTATACTATAAATGTAAATTAGATTTTATACATATTCAAATAGATTCTTCATTCAAGTGAAGCTACTGTCAAAAAATTATATTCTTGTGACAGTATGACTTGCTTTATTCATGTTTGCCCAATCCCAATGAGTAATGTGACTGTAAAATACAATTGCTTATAAAACACTGTGTATAGACTAATTATTGAAGAGTATTGACGTTCACACTTCACTGATTTCAAACAAAACTACTGAATCAACATAAAGTGAGTCAATTTGGCTGCTACACATGAAAGTTGTTTTAGATAAATAATTCTGAAATTGTTGAATTAGAAAAATTCCAGCATTCTCATAGTCGTAGATAATTAGGTCCAATCGTTCACACATTTTCATGTGAGCTGCAATTATCCATTCAGCATCAAGAGGCTTCACTTAAGATATTTGCCAACAGTGTCTGAAGTATTGCAGCCAGTATTTGGAATATTACTAACAGTGTTTAGAATATTACTAACAGTGTTTGGAATATTGCCAACTGTGATTGGAATATTGCCAACAATGTTTGAAATGTTGCCAACTATTTGGAACATTGCAGTGTCTGAAGTATTGCAGTCTGTATTTGAAATATTACTAATAATGCTGATACATGTAGTATAAAATGTTGTCACCAATATTGACTGTTCCTGACACTGTTTGGAATGGTTAAAATGTGTGATTTATTACTGTCAGTATGGAATATTACCAATTATGTAAAATGTTACTCTCGTTGTGGATTGTTACTAATACTGTGACGTGTTACTGTCAGTATGAAATATTACCTGTAGTTTCAAATTTGCCATCAGTGTGAAATGTTACTATCAGTGTGTAATCTGTACTTGGAGTTGATATGAGAATGGGATGGGCATCAGTATGATACTAATTGCTAATCTGTATTTGGAGTTGATATGAGAATGGCATCAATATGATACTAATTGCCAATCTGAACTTGGAGTTGATATGAGAATGGGATGGGCATCAGTATGATACTAATTGCCAATATGTACTTGGAGTTGATATGAGAATGGGATGGGCATCAGTATGATACTAATTGCTAATCTGTACTTGGAGTTGATATGAGAATGGCATCAGTATGATACTAATTGCCAATCTGAACTTGGAGTTGATATGAGAATGGGATGGGCATCAGTCTGATACTAATTGCCAATCTGTATTTGGAATTGATATGAGAATGGGATGGGCATCAGTATGATACTAATTGCCAATCTGTACTTGGAGTTGACATGAGAATGGGATGGGCATCAGTATGATACTAATTGCCAATCTGTAATTGGAGTTGATATGAGAATGGGATGGGCATCAGTATGATACTAATTGCCAATCTGTATTTGGAGTTGATATGAGAATGGCATCAGTATGATACTAATTGTCAATCTGTACTTGGAGTTGATATGAGAATGGGATGGGCATCAGTATGATACTAATTGCCAATCTGTATTTGGAGTTGATATGAGAATGGGATGGGCATCAGTATGATACTAATTGCCAATCTGTATTTGGAGTTGATATGAGAATGGCATCAGTATGATATTAATTGCCAATCTGTATTTGGAGTTGATATGATAATGGGATGGGCATCAGTATGATATTAATTGCCAATCTGTATTTGGAGTTGATATGAGGATGGCATCAGTATGATACTAATTGCCAATCTGTACTTGGAGTTGATAAGAGAATTGCATGAGTATGATACTAATTGCCAATCTGTATTTGGAGTTGATATGAGAATAGCATCAGTATGATACTAATTGCCAATCTGTACTTGGAGTTGATATGAGAATGGGATGGGCATCAGTATGATACTAATTGCCAATCTGTACTTGGAGTTGATATGAGACTGGGATGGGCATCAGTATGATACTAATTGCCAATCTGTATTTGGAGTTGATATGAGAATGGCGTCAGTATGATACTAATTGCCAATCTGTACTTGGAGTTGATATGAGAATGGGATGGGCATCAGTATGATACTAATTGCCAATCTGTATTTGGAGTTGATATGAGAATGGGATGGGCATCAGTATGATACTATTTGCCAATCTGTACTTGGAGTTGAGAAGAGAATGGCATCAGTATGATACTAATTGCCAATCTGTACTTGGAGTGGATATGAGAATGGGATGGACATCAGTATGATACTAATTGCCAATCTGTATTTGGAGTTGATATGAGAATGGCGTCAGTATGATACTAATTGCCAATCTGTATTTGGAGTTGATATGAGAATGGGATGGGCATCAGTATGATACTAATTGCCAATCTGTATTTGGAGTTGATATGAGAATGGGATGGGCATCAGTATGATACTATTTGCCAATCTGTACTTGGAGTTGAGAAGAGAATGGCATCAGTATGATACTAATTGCCAATCTGTATTTGGAGTTGACATGAGAATGGGATGGGCATCAGTATGATACTATTTGCCAATCTGTAATTGGAGTTGATATGAGAATGGCATCAGTATGATACTAATTGCCAATCTGTACTTGGAGTTGATATGAGAATGGGATGGGCATCAGTATGATACTAATTGCCAATCTGTATTTGGAGTTGATATGAGAATGGGATGGGCATCAGTATGATACTAATTGCCAATCTGTATTTGGAGTTGATATGAGAATGGCGTCAGTATGATACTAATTGCCAATCTGTACTTGGAGTTGACATGAGAATGGGATGGGCATCAGTATGATACTAATTGCCAATCTGTAATTGTAGTTGATATGAGAATGGGATGGGCATCAGTATGATACTAATTGCCAATCTGTACTTGGAGTTGATATGAGACTGGGATGGGCATCAGTATGATACTAATTGCCAATCTGTATTTGGAGTTGATATGAGAATAGCATCAGTATGATACTAATTGCCAATCTGTACTTGGAGTTGATATGAGAATGGGATGGGCATCAGCATGATACTAATTGCCAATCTGTACTTGGAGTTGATATGAGAATGGGATGGGCATCAGTATGATACTAATTGCCAATCTGTATTTGGAGTTGATATGAGAATGGGATGGGCATCAGTATGATACTAATTGCCAATCTGTATTTGGAGTTGATATGAGAATGGGATGGGCATCAGTATGATACTAATTGCCAATCTGTATTTGGAGTTGATATGAGAATGGTATGGGCATCAGTATGATACTAATTGCCAATCTGTACTTGGAGTTGATATGAGAATGGGATGGGCATCAGTATGAATTGCCAAAGTCTTCTTGATTCTCAGTATTTACATTTTATTTTCCCTTCCCATAGTACAATGCAGAGCACAGAGCATGGAAAAAAGCTGAATGCAGCAGTTAACCAGACAGGGAAATATGTTGTACAAACAGGAAAAGCAGTGGGTTAGTATAGATCAAGAATTGTTTGCATGCTGCCATGTGAAATAGGATACAAGTCAGATCTAACTGTAAACAACACTGGTCCTGATCTGCTGTCACATGATACACTGGCAGATCAGGGTCTGTGTTGTTTGTCCTACTGATTATTCCTAACAAACTGCACAGATTCAGATCTGTCTGTACAATATGTTGTGACAGATCTGAGTCTGTGCAATTTGCTGTTGAACCTGATGTACATATGGTTATCAAGAAAGATAACTCTCTTTCCTTGTAACAATGTGCAATGGGGTCGCTATATTCTACTGAAGCCATAGAGACCTTTAGGATGGTGTCACAAAGTTGGATGTATAAAAAGTTACTATAATAATGAAAAGAACTTGTGAAATCTGAAATGGGTTTTTACAATACCACTGTGAGGGTAAGGACATAGGTTGGGGGCAATGTGACTGGGGAGGAGCAGTGTTAGGAAATAATGTTACAAACCTAGTTGCTATTGGAAATGAAAGATGAAAATAGATTTACTATAAAAACTGTCATGAGTGACCTCTGCTATGAGTGACCACCTGTCATATCCGACCACAAATGTAATGCACAGATCAGTTTTATTGTATAAATGCACTGTTATTAGTGCCCACCTGCTGAATGCAACCAGCGACTGCGATGTCTTGGCAAAATATGCATTTTGACACTGCTATGAACTACTGCATCGCAAAAATGAGGGAAAACCCCCACAAATCTTTATTTAATCTCTGTAAAAACAACCGCACATACCATGCTAAATTAAAAAAAAAATAAAAATAGGCTGAATGTTTGAATATTTTACCTATGCTTGTAATGTTTTATAGTTTCTTTTGAAATCAGACTGAAGATATGCAGATTATTTCCTAGTCTGGTTTCCTGCTTTTTATGCTCCTTGCATTGTTCTCCACTATTCATATAGGAAGCATATAAAGCAGGGAACCAGGCTAATTATTCCCGCACTTCACCTGCTTCCCGGTCTTAATCACAAGACCCGACATCAATGTGAAGGACCATATCGCAAGAACAGACGCCACTGACCTATATATAATCAATTGTTGCAATGACTACTTGATTAGTAACAATTATTCTCATTAAAAACAAGCATAAAAGTAATATTAAAAAAGGATGGATGCTACAGTACGCAAACCAGGCTAATGTACATGTCATGAATTGCTGTTGTGCCTAAGTTGACGTAGTGGTCGCATATATTGTCTCTCTTTTTAGAGTTAATCCATATTGCTGGGGGTGAATCAGGTCATTGTCTATTAAACCAGCAAGAGAGAATTGTTTGTGGGATTCGATTGATAGTGTTCAAGACTTGTGATGTTTGTTGTCCCCCTCCCCCCTTATATATTAAGTTATTAAAGCCCAATCACAAAGATGTTGTCTATTCAAGGTTGTGCGACCACGTTACACTTAGCTAAATGAGTTAATCCTGGTACGTCATCTTTTAATGAAGCCTTTGATTTTGTCACTGTGTAAATGTTTATGTTTCTGGATGAGATAATTATTTCTTTTTAGTTAGATATACAATGTACATGTATAGTTTTTTTCATATTTTTCCCAAAGCCCAGTCAAAACCATCTTTACGTTCAATATTACAACTGAGCACTAATAATTTTAACACAGAACCTTAATGACAATAGACAACCCTACAACTGAAAAGAGACAAATTTTAAGGCTAGAGAAAATAATTTTTGTAACTGAAAGAAGTGAAAAAGAGCACCAAAAATGGTTTAAATGTAGGTAAAACAAATTTAGGTTGTTATAAAGAAAAGAAGTACTTCAGAAACCATTTCATATGCTAAAATATGTGATCTTCAGATGAATTTGGTTTAATGACTGAAGTATATATTTATTGCTTTACAATTTTGTTTTTAGATAAATGCAAACAATATTTTAACAAGAAATATTAATAAAGAACAGAATATATACAGTGATTGTGGTATTTTTCTTGAAACTGTTCTGAGACTGGAATTTGTAAACTAGTCTTTTTTTTGCAAGCCTGCTATGAGAGACCATCAGTCTTGAGAGACCGCTTTTTGTTGGCAGAAGGGGCGGTCTTTCATAAAAGTATTTACATTGATGAAAATTTTATCTGACACTTTGTCTAATATCTTAAGATGAAGTGGATGTTTCTAAATAGCTGATTGTCTGAAAGAAGTCATTTTTTTAAAGGGCCACTAATTATAATCATTTTTTTCCATTAGGTGGTGCTCTGACCCAGGCAAAGTCAGCAGTCTCATCCTGGTTCAGCAGCTTGACCAGTGACTGGAGACACAATGATTAACAGAAAGGAGTGGTAGAGGCAGACCAGGCTGAAGAGGGAAAGGACTCTTGAATTAACAGCCAATCTATTAATCTTTTCTGAACGTGTAACAATGTTAAGCATATATATTTTTATTGGTTATTTAACATGCACATGAAATAAATATAAAAATCATGCTTATTGTTGACTGTTGTGATACTACAGTATCAAAGTCCATGTGTTACAGTTATTGATAATGATTTTTTTAAAGCTAATTTTGAATTTGCTCTACCCATTGTGACGTAATCAACCTGATTCAATGCAATTTCAAAACAACAAAATCTTATATCTAACAGATATAACAAAATTACTAAATAATAATTGGCACAAAAATGATGATAAGTTTGTAATGTAAAAATGTCAAGATGTCAAATTTTGTCACTGCAAGAGTAATTGATTGAAAATCCTACATTGGTCTTGGAGACGTGGAAATTGTTTATCCTTTACCAACCAATTAAAATTGTTTTGTTACCTGAAGCACACTTCTGTCCACTGTCTAACAATGATACAACAGCATACACTTATTTTGAGATGTCCATCAAAAGATTGTGGTCAAAACAGCCTGTGTGATTCATTGTTATAATGTGGTTCATTAGAAAGGCCAGATATTATTAGAGAATGAGGTATGATTAAAGATGTTTCGTAATAAAGTACATGGTACACAAAATCCGATTGAAGTAGAGGGGTTTATTTTACTCTAGTTCCAGAAAATAAATTACTTTAAAATCATTAATGTTCAGGATTTAAATATTTTTTAAAATTTTTTATTTGGGTATAAGCAATTTCCACAAAATACATTCATGATGAAATAGTATAATTATGTATTGGGAATTTAGATAGAGAGATCCCATCAGATTTTATCCTCATGAAATTAACTGTTTGCTCATAAACCATGACATTTTATTTCTGATTTTACAATATATAGCATAGGAAGAACTTGATTGAGCTGTCTCTGTAGGATAAATGATAATGCATATTCTATTTAACAGGCTGTGATTGGTAAAAGGCTTTATTGTGTATTTATTAGCAATGGATTTTGGTAGGCGCATATGAAACAGGAACTACTGCATAAGACTTCAGATAAAAAAAATGTTTGGAAAAAATTTTGTTGAGTACATTTTTATTTTACTGTACAAAATTTAGTACTTTATGTTTGAGCTTCTATTAGAAGTCAGATTTGAACTGTCTTGTTTTAATATATAAAGTTGAGGCGGGGATGGCGGCAGTTTTCGACAATTATGCTTGCTGTTGCTCTCAGCTTCAAACTAAGAATAACTGAACAAAGACGCTGCACGTGATAGCTGGGACTGTTTTGATTGGATGGCAACAGATGTATTAATCTCATACATAATAATGCGGACTATTTGCAGGAATGGTAGCAAATCGGTTACATATTGCCATGTATAAACCATGCTTAAGCAAGCACTTAAGTGACAATTTACAAAGTTTTTGGCATAAATGTTCTGAAATAAAGTTGACCAATTATATGTCTCTAGTTAATATAAGAAATTGCAGTCATAAAGAAAAGTAAAGTATTTTCTTTGTTGATATTAAACTTGAATTGTCCATATTTAGATAAATGAAAACTCAAATTTGTAATATTAAAAGTAGAGTGTTTTTGCATATGTGTTACATTTATGTTTATACATGTTTATGCTGATGTAATCAAGTCTGTTAGGGACACCCACTATTCTGTAAGACTTTTCTGTGGGAGATTACTAATATTTTGCGGGTAATTTTTTTTTTTTATAGTTTTGGGATATATGGTAAATACTGTATTTATTCCTCAGAAAACCAATACATGTACAAATGTATATTAAATACTGTAAATTATTATTTTTTCATAAGATACCATTTGTTGTGGATTTTGTGGTCAGCAAAATGTACAATTTGAGGTCTGCTTACAATGAGTAGATCTGCTAAGACAGCTTACTTTAGTAATCTGTCAGGTAAAGACAGCTTACTTTAGTAATCTGTCAGGTAAAGGCATTTTGCTTTAGTAATCTGTCCAGTAAAGGCAGCTTACTTTAGTAATCTGTCCAGTAAAGGCAGCTTGCTTTAGTAATCTGTCAGGTAAATGCAGCATGATTTAGTAATCTGTCAGGTAAAGGCAGCTTGCATTAGTAATCTGTTGGGCAAAGGGAGCTTGTTTTAGTAATCTGTCAGGTAAAGGCACCTTGCTTTAGTAATCTGTCAGGTAATGGCAGCCTGCTTTAGTAATCTGTCAGGTAAAGGCATTTTGCTTTAGTAATCTGTCAGCTAAAGGCAGCCTGATTTGGTAATCTGTCAGGTAAAGGCAGCTTGCTTTAGTAATCTGTCAGGTAAAAGCAATTAATTAGTAATCTGTCAGGTAAAGGCAGCTTGCTTTAGTAATCTGTCAGGTAAAGGCAGCTTGCTTTAGTAATCTGTCAGGTAAAGGCAGCTTGCATTAGTGATCTGTTGGGCAAAGGGAGCTTGTTTTAGTCATCTGTCAGGTAAAAGCACCTTGCTTTAGTAATCTGTCAGGTAATGGCAGCCTGCTTTAGTAATCTGTCAGGTAAAGGCATTTTGCTTTAGTAATCTGTCAGCTAAAGGCAGCCTGATTTGGTAATCTGTCAGGTAAAGGCAGCTTGCTTTAGTAATCTGTCAGGTAAAAGCAATTAATTAGTAATCTGTCAGGTAAAGGCAGCTTGCTTTAGTAATCTGTCAGGTAAAGGCAGCTTGCTTTAGTAATCTGTCAGGTAAAGGCAGCTTGCTTTCATAATCTGTCAGGTAAAGGCAATTAATTAGTAACCTGTCAGGTAAAGGCATCTTGCTTTAGTAATCTGTCAGGTAAAGGCATCTTGCTTTAGTAATCTGTCAGGTAAAGGCAGCTTACTTAGTAATCTGTCAGGTAAAGGCAATTAATTAGTAATCTGTCAGGTAAAGGCATCTTGCTTTAGTAATCTGTCAGGTAAAGGCAGCTTGTTTTAGTAATCTGTCAGGTAAAAACAGCTTACTTAGTAATCTGTCAGGTAAAGGCAATTAATTAGTAACCTGTCAGGTAAAGGCATCTTGCTTTAGTAATCTGTCAGGTAAAGGCATCTTGCTTTAGTAATCTGTCAGGTAAAGGCAGCTTGTTTTAGTAATCTGTCAGGTAAAAATGGCTTACTTAGTAATCTGTCAGGTAAAGGCATCTTGCTTTAGTAATCTGTCAGGTAAAGGCAGCTTGTTTTAGTAATATGTCAGGTAAAAACAGCTTACTTAGTAATCTGTCAGGTAAAGGCAGCTTACTTAGTAATCTGTCAGGTAAAAACGGCTTACTTAGTAATCTGTCAGGTAAAAACAGCTTACTTAGTAATCTGTCAGGTAAAAACAGCTTACTTAGTAATCTGTCAGGTAAAAACAGCTTACTTAGTAATCTGTCAGGTAAAGGCAGCTTACTTAGTAATCTGTCAGGTAAAAACGGCTTACTTAGTAATCTGTCAGGTAAAAACGGCTTACTTAGTAATCTGTCAGGTAAAAATGGCTTACTTAGTAATCTGTCAGGTAAAGGCAGCTTACTTAGTAATCTGTCAGGTAAAAACAGCTTACTTAGTAATCTGTCAGGTAAAAACAGCTTACTTAGTAATCTGTCAGGTAAAAACAGCTTACTTAGTAATCTGTCAGGTAAAAACGGCTTACTTAGTAATCTGTCAGGTAAAGGCAGCTTACTTAGTAATCTGTCAGGTAAAATGTTTCATGTTGAGAACTGTTTATGTTATGTTCTAAATGACAATTGTCACTTTCATAAAGATGAAACTTCTTACTTGATTGTTGGATCGAAAGGTCAATAGAACATGACCTCATGTTGGTGTCTGTCAGATCTTTGTTTTGTCAAAGATCAGGATTTTAATCACCGTAATACTTCCAATTCCCAACAAACAACAGTCGGTTGGTTAAGATGATAATAGATTACTGTTAGAAGCATATCCATGCATCTTTGTTCTGTCAAAAATGTATTTCAGATTCAAAAATTTAATTCATTACAAATCCACAAAATACTGATTGCCTTGAAAATGAATGAATGAATTTGTGGTATACCTTAAATCTTATTTATCCAGACTTCTGACTGTCCTTCATTTATTACATCCCTCAGTTAATTAGATTTGTTGAGCATAAATACTACTTTGCCAATATTTGGATAAAAACGGGTTATAGAGCCTAAGTACAACTTTGTGACTCATTGATTAAAAAGGGTCGTATAAATACTACTTTGAAATATATATATATATATATATATATATATATATATATATATATATATATATATATATATATATATAAAGCATTGATAACATTACTGTTTGGTACAAATAGGTCCATTTTTCATTTTCTTTTCTGAATATTCTCTTATACTCTGTTTTTTGCGGAGAATATTCGGTATGATTATTCAGTATGATTATTTTTGTCAGAACAAGTATTTTTTGTATGTAGCAATTTTGTATTGTGAATAATTTTGGATCATTAATTTTGTTTTATTTGTCTTTAATATCATTTCTTGATGTAACATGTAATGATCTGTTTTAACATAAGCAAAACCAGTTGATATAATGTTAGAATAGCTCTGTACAAAAACCAGTCAATTTTCATTGAGTTATAGCTTACAGGGATCTTTTCATCTCAGATAACCAATGGACACTTGTAATTGAATAATGGCTACTTCCTATATAAAGAAGTGCAAAATAAGAAGCATAATTCGTAATTTGAAAATTTAATTTTTTATTCTATTTGGTCATTTGAGCTTATTCAAACAATGATTCATTTGGATTGTGTGTTATCTCTTTCTTTCTGGCCCATCATAATGATGATTTTTTTAAATTCCTATCTTGCTATTAAAAGTTGTTGTTATTGTTGTTGTGGGGCTTAATGCCATTTTTCAATACATGATAGGCTATTCATGGCGGCCATTATTAATGGTAGAGGAAGAAACCAGGAAATCCGCAAAAAGAACCACCAACCCACGAAAAGCTACTGGCAAGATTTCTCACATATCCATATTTGCTGAATCTTAGAAATCTTAGACTCGAACTCACAAAGACAGAGGTGAGATGGCAGTGATCCATAACGGAGAGCACTTTAGACCACTCAACCACTCGGGGCCCTTTGTTGTTGAAAGTGGTTATATTGTTGTGCCCTACTGATGCAGGCTGAAATCATGTTAATTGAGAAACATTTATACATTTCATTGTTAACGCAAGGTCAGCAATCATTAAGAAAATCTGGGTGATTGTTACATTTGGAACAAATCATAACCAGAACCAATGCCAAAGAAAAACTACTATTTTGGCCAAAATATTTCTAACTGTAAAAGTTATATATATATATATATATATATATATATATATATATATATATATATATATATATATATATATATATATATATATATATATATATAATGACAGGTAATCTTAGTTTAAAACATCTAACATCTTGTATATTGCTGAAGATGTATGACACCTTTACTAAATACTCTTTAACATGAAACAGAAATTAGGAAGCAATTATTGAAGTTATTCAACTGTTGACATAAAAGACTATAAAATATTTTTTTACCTATCATTAAGGTAAAATGTAGTAGTCAATGGATTATGTATAGAGACAATTACAGTTGTTACAGTTGCTTATAAAGAAAGGAACAATGTCTGACAAAGATGTTTGACTAAGTTACATATCTGTAAAATAACTGAATGCAAAGTACAGTAAATTAGAGAAATACATGATTTCTAGTGAATAGAAAAGATAACTAAAAGGATTGTACATAATTGAAATGCTTACTTTTTACTCCCCATTGTTTTAAACATTTCTCATGCAGAAACAAAATGAAAACTCTAAAACATATTATTTTGACAGTTAAATATTAATGGCTTGCATGCAGAATACAGAATGAATGCAAACAAAATGCAGAATAAACACAAATAAAATGATGAATGTATATTGAAGAAAATAGAGGGTGCAGATTTGAAACACAGAATGAAGAATAAGAAACATACGGAATCTAAAATCATTCCATGAATAAAAAATAAATTTCCAGAATCAAGAGACCTGTCTCATGATAATTCATGATGAGGTTTTTTTATCCTACAATAATTTGTCACACCTCACAAGCCTTGACATTGGTGTTGTTTCTAGGCAGACATAATTTGTCACACCTTACAAGACTTGACATTGTTCTTGTTTTTAGGCAGACATAATTTGTTACACTTTACAAACTTTGACATTACTCTTGTTTTTAGGCAGACATAATTTGTCACACCTCACAAACTTGACATTATTCTTGTTTTTAGGCAGACATAATTTGTCACACCTCACAAGCCTTGACATTGTTCTTGTTTTTAGGCAGACATAATTTGTTACACCTTACAAGCCTGGACATTGTTCTTGTTTTTAGGCAGATATAATTTGTTACACCTCACAAGCCTTGACATTGTTCTTGTTTTTAGGCAGACATAATTTGGTACATCTCACAAGACTTGACATTGTTCTTGTTTTTAGGCAGACATAATTTATTTCACCTCACAAGCCTTGACATCGTTGTTCTTGTTTTTAGGCAGACATAATTTGTTACACCTCACAAGACTTAACATTGTTCTTGTTTTTAGGCAGACATAATTTGTTACACTTCACAAGCCTTGACATTGTTCTTGTTTTTAGGCAGACATAATTTATTACACTTCACAAGCATTGACATTGTTGCTCTTGTTTTTTAGGCAGACATAATTTGTTACACCTTAGGAGACTTGACATTGTTCTTGTTTTTAGGCAGACATAATTTGTTACATATCTCAAGCCTTGACATTGTTCTTGTTTTTAGGCATACATAATTTATTACACTTTACAAGACTTGACATTGTTCTTGTTTTTAGGCAGGCATAATTTGTTACATTTCACAAGACTTGACATTGTTGCTCTTGTTTTTAGGCAGACATAATTTATTACACTTTAGAAGCATTGACATTGTTCTTGTTTTTAGGCAGACATAATTTGTTACATCTCACAAGACTTGACATTATTCTTGTTTTTAGGCAGACATAATTTGTTATATCTCACAAGACTTGACATTGTTCTTGTTTTTAGGCAGACATAATTTGTTACACCTCACAAGCCTTGACATTGTTATTATTTTAGGCAGACATAATTTGTTACACCTCACCAGACTTGACATTGTTCTTGTTTTTAAGCAGACATAATTTGTTATACCTCACAAGTCTTGACATTTTTCTTGTTTTTAGGCAGATATAATTTATTGCACTTCACAAGCATTGACATTGTTGTTCTTGCTTTTAGGCAGACATAATTTATTACACCTCACAAGACTTGACATTGTTCTTGTTTTTTGGCAGACATAATTTGTTACACCTCATAAGCTTTGACATTGTTCTTGTTTTTAGGCAGACATAATTTGTTACATCTCACAAGCCTTGACATTGTTCTTGTTTTTAGGCAGACATAATTTGTTACATCTCACAAGACTTGACATTATTCTTGTTTTTAGGCAGACATAATTTGTTACACCTCATAAGCTTTGACATTGTTCTTGTTTTTAGGCAGACATAATTTGTTACATCTCACAAGCCTTGACATTGTTCTTGTTTTTAGGCAGACATAATTTGTTACACTTCACAAGCCTTGACATTGTTCTTGTTTTTAGGCAGACATAAATTGTTACATCTCACAAGACTTGACATTGTTCTTGTTACAAGATTTAACATTGTTCTAGTTTTTAGGCAGACATAATTTATTACATCTCTCAAGCCTTGACATTGTTCTTGTTTTTAGGCAGACATTTATTATTACATCTCAAAAGCCTTGACATTGTTCTTGTTTTTAGGCAGACATAATTTATTACATCTCTCAAGCATTGACATTGCTCTTGTTTTTAGGCTGACATAATTTGTTACACCTGACAAGACTTGACATTGTTCTTGTTTTTAGGCAGACATAATTTGTAACAGCTTACAAGACTTGACATTGTTCTTATTTTTAGGCAGACATAATTTGTTACACTTCACAAGCCTTGACATTGTTCTTGTGTTTAGGCAGACATAATTTGTTACACCTTACAAGACTTGACATTGTTCTTGTTGAGGTGGACATAAAAACAGCAATAATTGATGTGATAGCATCAGAACAACTGTTTTTGCCTGTACAACCTTTATGTGTACATAACAAAATAAAACTTAAAATTTACTAGTCAATATTTATTTAATTGCAATTGTTTTTATATGGTTGTTATGCATTAATCAATGATCCCTTTGCATTTTTTATTTTTATATTTTTATTAAAGCACTTTTAATAAGATGAGATAGATACAAAAGTTAAGAAAGCAATTGTTTCCCTTGAAAACTAAAAAAAACAGAATCCCAACTTTGTTTGGTACATTTCTATTTTGTTACAAATCAAATCAAAAAATAAATACACCTCAAATGGTAGTGATAAATTGGAAATCAGAACACATTTCAGATGCCATAAACAAAATAGAATGAGATGATAGCTATAATGCAAATGTGACATTAATGCAGATGCAATCAAAGTGAAATGGCCTAAATGTAAGTCACCAAACTCCATTCCCAAAAATTGTAATTTTCAGTTGCTGTGAAATTTAAGTAAACACAATCTAGATTAGTAAGGCTGTATGATTTTCATTCCGGCATGTTCTCTGTGTCATGATTTGTTATTTAATATATTCAGGCCTTAAAAATGATTTTAGCATTTATTTGCTCATGGGCAACTTAGATTTCAGCTTTTTTTTCTTTCTCAGTTTAAGTATTTTAAGGGCTATTCCAGAAATAATGTTGTTAGAGGGTTGGACAGTAGTACAATTAAAATATTATACCTGGTTATGTAGTGTTGTTTATACAGTGTCATGATGAGTATAAAATGATTTATTATTTATGCCTTTTGATTTTAGGCATATTATGCAATCGATATCACATACAAGAGCAATGTGATTGCAAAAAAACTTGTGTGTTTGACCTAGTAAAGTTTCTTCAGACTCTTCCCACCAAAGTTTAGATATTTGGACCTTTACATTGGGGTTTTGGGGCCCCGAGTGGCCGAGTGGTCTAAAGCGCTGTCCGTTACGGATCACTGCCATCTCACCTCTGTCTGCGTGTGTTCGAGTCTAGGATTCGGCTAATGTAGATATGTGAGAAAGCTTGCCAGTAGCTTCTCGTGGGTCGGTGGTTCTTTCCGGTGATTTTCCGGTTTCTTCCTCCACCATTAATACTGGCCGCCATGAATAGCCTATCGTGTGCTGAAAAATGGCGTTAAGCCCAACAACAAACAAACAAACATTGGGGTTTGAGATCAGAGGTCAGCTTGTTTGGTCTCATTTCAGTTTGCTGCAACATCTAGAGGTTTTTGGTGGTTGTTCTCTTTATAAATATATTGAGAATTGTGATGTGATGTGATTTGGATTTTTAATTTAGCTTTAACAATTTTTCAGTCATATCACTATGATATCTGCAGTGTGGCAGTTCATAGTGATATGAGAATTAAATTTACTTCTGTCTGTGTACAAATTTTACATGACTTTAATATTTTCATATTTTGAGAACCGCTCCTTCTGCCAACAAAAATCAGTCTCTCAAGACAAGTGGACTCTCATAACAGGTATGTACAAAATGACCAATTTCCATGGTCTAGTTTCAGAACAATTTGAATTAAAATAAACACAATCTAAGCACATATGTTCTATTTGTTATTAATAGTTCTTGCCAAAATGATGTATTTGGTGATGAGATTTTGGGGGTTTCTTTTAGAATGATGTAAGTGGTAATTGTTACAGGGATTAAATAATGGTCAGCAGAATTTAATACTATTTTTGCAATGCGGTTGTTCATAGCAGAGGCGAAATGCATTTTTTGCCAAGACATCATGGTCACAGGTCTTGTTCAGCAGGTGGTAGCTCACGACAGAGTGTTTATATAATAAAATTGATTATGCATTACGATTGTTGTTGGAAATGACAGGTTTTACTGTATCATGTAATTACTGGACCTCTGATAATGTGCATACATGTTTTGGGATTTGGATTTTCTCATGGCTGGCAATGCACAGGTCGGTTTTTATTAGTCATCTCTTCTGTCAGTGGATTAATTAAATAGCAAATGCTATACTCACAGTTTCTGAGAAAATATATCATCGTCCTGACGATATTGATGCAGGTATGGCTCAATATAACATTATTTAAGTTTGCTAGGTCCATTGTTAAGCAGCTACTTTATGCCAACACTAAATGACAACAATGAATTCAAACTTCTGATTGGTAATGTGTTCTGACCCCACAACCCAAAGTAAATGTCCAGTTATCTAAAACGGGGAGGGAAGGGTAAGAGTAAACTTGGATTATCTAGGCTGAAACAAATTGTAGACTCTTTATATTTCATCCGTGGTGTATGGCGATATTAATTATATTTTATGACTTTCCCATGCCTTTTAGAACAGCCTTTCTTTCCAAGATTTAAAAATTCATCTTAAATAATCACATAAATCAGTATCATGCAAAATTATTATCTATAGTGTCAGAGATGTATATACTCAGTAGTATCACATTTTATGTTTGCTGACAGGTATGATACATTAGAATATTTGCTTTCCCTTTGTTAAAACTTGCATGTACAAGGCAGTGGGCAATAGAAAATTTGAATGTCTGGTATGGTTATAAAGTTAAACTGAAAAGCAAATTTAATAACATTGCATCATATACGTATACTTTTGACATTTTCGTTTCAATCCACAAAGACTTAATTTTAGTTTTTATGCTGTTCGTTTGCTACATAAGAAATAAATTTCTTAATTTTTAATTAGAAACAAACCATAAGTTGGAACATGGGGGCTGTTTCTAATGCTGGTAATGTTATAAATGTATGATTATTGTGTGATTAAGTGTATGATTAAATTGGTTGTATATTTTACATTTCATCTGTAACCGACACATATATGGTGATCAAGTTATGTGGTTGTAAAGTACTTCATTTAAATTTGCCTTGGATTACTGTGGGAACACTGTTGTCTGACACACCGGTTAGAACAAGTTCAAATTATGAAGATGACTAGAACAAAATAGGTGGATTTCTTCTTTCATTATATTATCTTTAGAAGTGATCAATTGTATAACATTTAGTATGCATCTAATTATAATCCTTTATATATATATATATATATATATATATATATATATATATATATATATATATATATATATATATATATATATAGATTTCAAAATATATGCCATGTAAATATATAGTTTGATTTTAGTTATGGGTTAAAGTGCAATTGATATTTGATTGTAACAAAATATTTGCAATTTACTTTTCAATCATTTTCACTACAGATAAACCGGTGTGTATGTGTGTGTGTGTGTGCCTTTTTATGCTTAAAACCTACAGTATATTAAATGATACTACATTTTCAGAGTTTGAAAATTATGACTTTCAGATTTACATAGATTGTTACCTGACTTAATAGACACCTGTAGAGAGGAAAAAAACATGTATTGGTTCCTCATGATCATATTAAACTTAAACGTCAAGATTATGTTATGGTTAATTTTTTATTTCTTTTACTGTCCTTTAGGTACAAGTTTCACAGCTGTTTTTATGTATTTGTCTCCCCTAATGTGAAACTTAACCATTACTTTATTAAATATGTGTGGTATTTTGATCAATATGAATTATTTAAATGTTACTAAACATTATTGTTCCAAACATGTGCATGTTTCAGGAAGCACTAATTTGACTCGAGTACAAAAGTTACAGGTCAGGCTTTTTGATGTTTGTCCAACCATTGAAGCATACATGAGCCGGTGGTAATACTTTCGTGATGACATTGTTGCTATTCTTGGCATAGTATCACCTTCCATGTGACATTGTTGCTATTCTTGGCATAGTATCACCTTCCATGTGACATTGTTGCTATTCTTGGCATAGTATCACCTTCCATGTGACATTGTTGCTATTCTTGGCACAGTATCATCATTAAAATTTTGCATTCAGTTAAATATTCCAGACTGATCAGTGATGTATGTACAGGCACAAAATTTGATGGCTATATTCAATTTGGATTGACTCATCCCTGTCCACATGAGTTTGAGTCTTATGTGTGGCTAATGTGGGTATGTGGAAGTGCATGCTTTACTTGGGTTAGTGATTCTTACTGGAGTTTTCCCTCCATCAGTTGTACTGGCCACCATGTATAGCCTATCATTTGCTGAAATATGGTGTTAAACCCTCAACAGCAACAACTTGAAGGGTCCTGCTTGACACATGCAGAGAGAGAGAGAGAGAGAGAGAGATCACACTAACCCACTTTTCATTTTGGTAATTCATTTGGGTAAGTTAATACAGTCATTAAACTTTATGGGTGCATCAATATTAAGATGCACATCTTGCCATGGGTAAAAGTACAACACAGTGGCTTATTTTTCTTGTTCAAGAGTCTTTGTAAGGTTTCTGAATTATGCCATCAGTAGTAACCAAAACAACATTCCATGTATTTTTTCGTATGATTTTCATTTCCATGACTAATGATGTAAGGGAATATATCAGTGATAGAAAAAGTGGCTTTCAAAATTAACATTTTTTTGTTATGGTATTTTCTGTTTCTCAAACCTTTATGTCTCTTTACCAAGGATAGAAGCAGAATTCTATGGATTTTGGTATTGCTAGGTCCAAGGTCACAAAGTAAAATTGTGATTTTCTTTCCTTTGCATGACAAATCATGTTTTCCTACTCATCAGATATAATAAAAAATAATAATTTTTATTTTTTGTTGCCAAGAGGTGAATTGTCAAGGTCACTGGGGTCATTGTGATCTTTTTGGTTTCCACTCAATAAGTCAAGTTTTCCTGCTTATCAGACTTATTAAATAACTTACAGTTGAGCAGGGACAGGTCCCTGTTTTTTTTGGGGGGGGGTGTTGCCAAGAGGTGAATTGTCAAGGTCACTGGGGCCATTGTGATCTTTTTCATTTCCACTCAATAAGTCAAGTTTTCCTGATCAAATGGTCATGAAACTTCATAGATAGTCTATGCTTGGAAATTGATATCTGCCAATTGATTCTTGAATCCACAGACCAGGGTCACAGTTTTATTTTTAATTTTGTACCACATATAATCATACTTTCCTAGTTCTTACATCCAGTTTTTATCAACTTAATAGTTGCATTGTATTTGAGGAAGAATAGCTTCTTGTTGAGTCTGTAATGAATATGTCAAACGTCAAAGTCACTGGACATGAAATAGCAAAATTATCCTAATTTTGACTTTGTAATACCTACAGTTAGAAGGATCAGCCTTTCTTTTAATGGGTATTTTAATTGGTTAACAAAAACCAACAGGGATGGCAACTCATTTACTCATTTTGCCTCTATTAATTACATCCCTTGAAAGTTTAATAGCTCAGAGTAACCAAACATTCCAAGTCTTTGTACATGAAAGCTGATACAGTCCACTGCATCATTGATAAACAGTATGGTCTAAATGAATGACATGGTTAGTGTCATAAAGGGTCAGTGTAATAAAAATTTTGTCTGGAAGCAGCAAGCATTAATTGAGATCAGTTTTAGCACTGAAATCACATTCCTGTTAATTCAGATAAATTGTCTTGAGAACTTTGGAATTTAATATCTGAAACACGATAAGTTTTTTTGTTGAATAAATTGTTTAATCAAGAGTGATGTGTCTTGCTGTTTTAATTAACTTTCCCAATGATAATCATCTTAACATAATTTATTTATTGAAAAAAAAATACAAAACTATTTCCATAAATTGTGCCTGGTAAAAGCTAGTTGACAGTCTATTTTCATTATCAGTATGTGATCAGCTAGACAATCAATAGTATCAGATAGCTTAACAACTTCCCTGAAAGCCTTTAGAACATAAAATTCCCAGAATGCAGTATTATTTACATACTACACACATCAGTTATGGCTTCTGGAACTATTGCTTTAACCCTGGATACATTTGTCTTAATAAAATTAAAATGTATTTTGTATCATTTAATAGTATCATGCCAGTTTTCAGGATGATTGAAAGAAACTCTTGCTCCAGAATCTTTTATATTTCAAGCTTTTAAATGACTTGGATGCAGATGGTAAATTTCATAATGTCTGAAGTCAAAACTGTTTCATGCTTTCTGATGGAATAAAAAGGCTTTAGTATGCGGCTGTAAATGTATGCATATTAATAATTTACAAATTAATAAATTTCATAATAAAATGGTTGTTTTTAGTGTAATGAAAAATAAATTTGATTTACCATTGATAATTGGGATTTATCAAATTATAGTTTTGTTATGTCGAAGCAAGACAGGATCCATCAAATGTTAAGACTGATGTTTGCTACCTCCTTTTGAGTTTTGTTTCTAAAAACATTCAAGAAAATAGGGATTCATAGTTCCAGGAAAATGTTTTTCATTTTCACGATTAATCTATGATTGTTATTTATATTCCTTTGCATATGAGATTTATCATCAGTAACATTATGTGAACAATTTCTGGTTTAGACAAAGTATCTTATGGAAAAGTACATATACATTGATTAATGCAGTGGATATAATTTGTAATTACATATATATCAATAAAAAATAATATTTATTTATTTCTCAGATTTATTGTACACATATTTTTTCTTGTGCAATAAATGCAAACTTTAATATATTGAAGAAAATTATAAACTACATTTTTTTCACTAATATTATGTAAGAAAAAATAGGATAATAGAAATTGTGGTGAGGGTGAAAAGTTGCTTAGTAAATAAAATATTTATGGTCATTGTAACCCAGGCTGTTCCAAGTGGTTTATGTCAACCAGTTCAATAATTATTCGATGGGTGTTTTGAGCTCTTATAAAAAGTACATTACAACTGTTCATGTCATATTTTCTGGACATACCTTAACAATCAATCACTGATGGTAATAGCAAAATAATGAACATTGCAAGTTTAAGGGGAATCATTACCTTTGATTGGCACTAGAATGTACATTGCAAGTTCAAGGGGAATCCTTACATTTTATTGGCACTAGGATATATATTGCAGTTCAAGGGGAATCTACTTTTGATTGGCACTAGAATGTACATTGCAGGTTCAAGGTGAATCATTACTTTTGATTGGCACTAGGATGAGCATTGTAAGTTAAAAGAAAATCATTACTTTTGATTGGCACTAGAATATACATTGCAAGTTCAAATGGAATCATTACTTTTGATTGGCACTAGGATGTGCATTACAAGTTAAAGGAGAATCATTACTTTTGATTGGCACTAGAATATACATTCAAAGTTCAAGGGGAATCAGTACTTTTGATTGGCACTAGGAAGTGCATTGTAAGTTCAATGGGAATCATTACTTTTGATTGGCACTAGGATGTACATTGCAAGTTCAAGGGGAATCAGTACTTTTGATAGGCACTAGAATGTACATTGCAAGTTCAAGGGGAATCAGTACTTTTGATTGGCACTAGGATGTGCATTGTAAGTTAAAAGAAAATCATTACTTTTGATTGGCACTAGAATATACATTGCAAGTGCAAGGGGAATCATTAATTTTGATTGGCACTAGAATGTACATTGCACGTTAAAGGAGAATCAGTACTTTTGATAGGCATTGGGATGTGCATTGCACGTTAAAGGAGAATCAGTACTTTTGATAGGCATTGGGATGTACATTGCAAGTTCAAGGGGAATCAGTACTTTTGATAGGGACTAGGATGTGCATTGCAAGTTCATTACTTTTGATTGGCACTAGAATGTGCATTGCAAGTTCAAGGGGAATCATTACATTTGATAGGCAATAGAATATACATTGCAGGTTCAAGGGGAATCATTACTTTTCATAGGCACTAGAATATACATTGCAGGTTCAAGCTGAATCGTTACGTTTGATAAGGACTAGAATATACATTGTAGGTTCAAGGGGAATCATTGCTTTTGATTGGCACAAGGATGTACATTGCAGGTTCAAGGGGAATCATTACATTTGATTGGCACAAGGATGTACATTGCAGGTTGGAGGTGAATCATTAATTTTGATAGGCACTAGGTTATACATTGCAAGTTCAAGAGAATCGTTACTTTTGATTGGCACTAGGATGTACATTGCAAGTTCAAGGGAAATCATTACTTTTGATTAGCACTAGAATGAACATTGCAAGTTCAAGGGGAATCATTACTTTTGATTCGCACTATAATTTACATTGCAAGTTCAAGGGAAATCATTACTTTTGATAGGCACTAGGATGTACATTGCAAGTTCAAGGGGAATATACTTTTGATAGGCACTAAGATGTGCATTGCAAGTTCAAGGGGAATCATTACTTTTGATAGGCACTAGGATGTACATTGCAAGTTCAAGGGGAATCAGTACTTTTGATTGGCACTAGGATGTACATTGCTAGTTCAAGGGGAATCATTACTTTTGATTGGCACTAGGATGTACATTGCAAGTTCAAGGGGAATCAGTACTTTTGATTGGCACTAGGATGTACATTGCAAGTTCAAGGGGAATCAGTACTTTTGATTGGCACTAGGATGTACATTGCAAGTTCAAGGGGAATCAGTACTTTTGATTGGCACTAGGAAATGCATTGCAAGTTCAAGGGGAATCATTACATTTGATTGTCACTAGAATGTAAATTGCAATTTCAAGGGGAATCAGTACATTTGATTGTCACTAGGATGTACATTGCAGGTTTAAATGAAATGGAATCATTACATTTGATTGTCACTAGGACGTGCATTGTAAGTTCAAGGGGAATCATTACATTTGATTGGCACTAGGTTGAACATTGAAAGTTCAAGGGGAATCATTACTTTTGATAGGCACTAGAATGTACATTGCAATTCCAAGGGGAATCATTACTTTTGATTGGCACTAGGATGTGCATTGCAAGTTCAAGGGGAATCAGTACTTTTGATTGGCACTAGGATGTACATTGCAAGTTCAAGGGGAATCAGTACTTTTGATTGGCACTAGGAAATGCATTGCAAGTTCAAGGGGAATCATTACATTTGATTGTCACTAGAATGTAAATTGCAATTTCAAGGGGAATCAGTACATTTGATTGTCACTAGGATGTACATT
This sequence comes from Potamilus streckersoni, assembly GCA_016746295.1. NCBI lineage: Eukaryota > Metazoa > Mollusca > Bivalvia > Unionida > Unionidae > Potamilus > Potamilus streckersoni. The sequence continues at coordinate 1,841,843 of JAEAOA010000745.1, read as the reverse complement.
GCAGGTTCAAATGGAATCATTACATTTGATTGTCACTAGGACGTGCATTGTAAGTTCAAGGGGAATCATTACATTTGATTGGCACTAGGTTGAACATTGCAAGTTCAAGGGGAATCATTACTTTTGATAGGCACTAGAATGTACATTGCAATTCCAAAGGGAATCATTACTTTTGATTGGCACTAGGATGTGCATTGCACGTTCAAGGGTAAATCATTACTTTTGATAGGCACTAGAATGTACATTGGAAGTTCAAGGGGAATCGGTACTTTTGATAGGCACTAGGATGTACATTGCTAGTTGAAGGGGAATCATTACTTTTGATAGGCTCTAGAATGTACATTGCAAGTTGGCAAATTGTAGAACCAGTCTAAAGTGACATTGCAGAGTAGTGCCACAGAAAAATATCTTCATTTGTTAAATTTAAGGACAATAGACTAATTTGTTAATTTAAAATTTCTCGACGAGTTTAAAAGTGCAGAACAGAAAAATATCACAAAGCTATTTTGTTTTGAATTCAACAGCTTTCAGAGCAGTTATTAAAATATTTATCGAGTTTAGCACGAAAGCATCTTTATCGGTGTTAAAAAAATGCGTGTTTACAAGTTTCGACAAAAGGCGTTGTATAAGAACAGAGAAGTGACTACATTCAGCTGAAACATTTACTATAGGTTTTTAGGAATTTTGGTCTTAAACTATAACAAAAAAGCTAAAAAAAATAATAAACTCGGTAAAATCAACAAATAATTTATTTATCACGGTACAAAGTGAAAGATAAATTCCATATAATCCTAAATTTCATATTTCGAGTCCTGTTTCGATTCAATTGTAATAGTCTTGAATGTATAGCAATGACGAAATTGAGAATTTTTTTAAAAAATGAGTTCTGAATAATACCAAAGAAGTGTTCTAGTTGAAAATTGTCAAAGAACACTAGAATATCCTAAGGAAAACCCCTCAAACAGTGACAAGAAGTTAAGTTTTGCATTCATTTATTTTTAAAATCACTTATCTTCCAGAACAATAGATGAATTTTAACTAAAATATTTGGACAGCTTTCATACAAAAATGTCCGGACTAAATTTAAGAACATTTCATGAGTTTGCTTAAATTAACGTACCGACTTTTAAAGTCGAATTTTAAAACCTTTTGTACTGTGTCTGTATATAGTTAATCTTTCATATTTTGAATAAAGTCTGAAAAGTTTGTCTTGAAATAGAAACACCAGCAACAATCACACAGTCAACAAAAGTTACTGTCATAAATTTTCCAGTTGTTCCTGTACTTTGTGAAAGGATTGTATTTTATGTTTCAAGGCATATCTAATCGATACATCGTACTTATACAGGGATCCTACTTTATCATTAAATTCTTCCTCCAGATTTTTTTATTTCTGGGTCGTGCCTTTTGATCTCCGTAAATAGTTTTGTAAATGTTAGTTGCCCTGTGGTATCTGCCTTCATACTTAGGATGTACAAAATTTCAACTTGTTACTCTATTGTTAGAATCCCGGTTTTAGTTATATTTGCTGTGTTTTCTCTTCTTACTGGACTTATCAAGGTTTATTTCTAATATACATTTTTCAGGTATTGTTAAAGATCATTTGAAATGGGTACACTTAAAACCCAGCAAAAACTCTTAGCATGGTCACAAATCAACCTCTTTGCATTGCAGCAAATTTTTTATATTGGACATTTTTAATCTTTGTTGAGAGAAGTTCATCGCTCTACTCTATAAAGACCTCGCGAGTACACAAGGAAAGGCTTGGTTATGTGAGAAGTCCATCGCTCTACTCTATAAAGACCTCGGGAGTACACAAGGAAAAGCTTGGTTATGTGAGAAGTCCATCACTCTACTCTATAAAGACCTCGGGAGTACACAAGGAAAAGCTTGGTTATGTGAAATAATTTCGCACATCTTTCTTTAGAAATACACTCTAACCAAAATTCGTTGCATGTCTGTATTTGGTGAGAGGTTTATAAACCTGGCAGAACCCGTGTGGCTAATATATCATTGTCCACAAACTGAATATACTGGAGATAAAAAAACCAAGTCACAATGACCTCCATCCTGCTAAATCCTGTTATACTGTACACTAGGTTTATAATTATAAATCTATACTCCTGAGTATTGAAACCATTTTCATGTGATTTAATATTGATAAATATCTTGATAATGAAACTGATTGGGAGTGAGGGGCACTTGTGCTTTACTTCTTTGCCTGCATTCCATTTCAAATTCCATCATTGTTTATCACTGATGACTTGTGTTTCTTTTAATGCCTTTACGGTTAACAGCCACGCTTCAATATTACGCTAGACTATTTTTTTGTCTCTATTTTCAGAATCTAACCTCACCAGCTTTCCGGATATTGTACAAGCTGCATTCACACCAGGCTCATAAATATTTCCTTTGATACCTCGCAACATGTCTCACAGGTCACTGCCTTGAAAGCTAACCACTGGTTTGTGTGTTTGATAATCACTGCCTTGAAAGCTAGCCACTGGTTTGTGTGTTTGATAATCAACAAAAAAAAATGATTTCTCGTCACAGCAAGTAGTTTGAAGAACTGTCTTTGGTGAGGACATCTTGTCTTTCCCTGCTCGACTTAGCATACCACAGGATTTGTTTTCTGGGTTGTAGGTCTTTCTAACTGCACCAACATACTTCACTAGATACGACTAGATTTTCGGATTTCTTTACTAGATCTGGCTAGATTTTCAGATTTCTACACTTTATTACATCTGGCTAGATTTTCAGATTTCTACCCTTTATTACATCTGGCTAGATTTTCAGATTTCTACACTTTATTACATCTGGCTAGATTTTCAGGTTTCTACACTTTATTACATCTGGTTAGATTTTCAGATTTATAGACTTTTCTAGATCTGGCTTGATTTTCAGATTTCTACTGCACACAGGTTCTTCTATCTCCAGCTAAAGATAACTAAAAAATTCTGGCTTCAGTTTAAAACTACCTGACTTGTTCACTAAGTCTTCTTATCTTGCCGATGCTGTAGAGAGAGAATTTGTTATACGTCGACGAAAACAGGATTGTCGAATTGAGAGAGAGAGAGAGAGAGAGAGAGAGAGAGAGAGAGAGAGAGAGAGAGAGAGAGAGAGAGAGAGAGAGAGAGAGAGAGAGAGAGAGAGAGAGAGAGAGAGAGAGAGAGAGAGAGAGAGATTTCCATAACAGATTTCTCTAATGATGCGGCAAAAAGGCACAATTGCACGTGGAAAGAAATGAAGAATACTGTCTGATTTACAGAGAGAGAGAGAGAGAGAGAGAGAGAGAGAGAGAGAGAGAGAGAGAGAGAGAGAGAGAGAGAGATTTCCATAACATATTTCTCTAATGATGCGGCAATAAGACACCACTTTCTGATTTACAGATACGAACAGGTAAATCAACTAGCCCGATAACTGCACGCATATCATTAAAATTGAATCTGATTGACTTAGCGTTCTCAAACTCATACACATTATTGAAATCCTCAAATGAAGACGTTTTTATTTGCAACTCAATTATTTGTTCAGTTTTTCATTTCATCAAGCACGTGTTTGAAAACGTGTAGGTGATTCAATATCTACTGTTGTTTCTGCAAGCTTTTGCAAATCAACATTAGATCTTGGCCATTTATGTCTGACACCAGTTAATAAAAAAACACGGATTAATATTTCTTTAACAACTTCATCTTCATGTCGCGAAGTATTGCATTTTAAATAGATCTTAACAAATTTAACTACGTACTCCCTTGCGATAATATCATCAGATTTTTCGATTCGGTTTTGAAAAATCTTTCATCGATCATTCTTTACTCGATGCCTTTTCAGCGGGTTTGCCAAATATTTTTGAATAAAGATTTCTAGCGCGGGAGCACATCCGAATCGAGTATCTCGCGTACTTTTTGGTTCTTTATCTGAATTATTATTATTATTATTATTATTATTATTATTATTATTATTATTATTATTATTATTATTATTATAGTACACAAATTTCATTTTTCTAATAAAATTAAAGTATTTGTTTGTATTTTATATATAATAATAATTCCATTTTCAATCGGGATGAATCATTGTAAGTGGTTATATTAACGATCGACTGAAGTATATAATTAAAGGTGTTACGGGGAATACTGTGGAACGAATAATCAGTCAAAAAGGAAAGGTTCTACAGGATGGAAACCATGATAAGTTTGTGGGAAATTTATACGAGGCAAGCTCGAAATTTATACAAAATGTGGTGGAAACAAATACAGAACGTTGCTGCTTTATTAAGAAATAAGGACTCCAAAATAGTATACAACAGAAGAAAACCCTCTGACGGTTGAGGAATGTTTACAAAATTTAACCGAGCTTGAACAGATTCCAGTGTTTATTACAAGTTATAGCCTGTTAAAGAACAAAACAATAATTGAAAACTTTTTACAGCTGAATTAAAATCACAACTAGTAATCTAATAATATATAATTAATAATTAATAATGGTTTCTGTAAACTATTTAATTGTAATAACGAGCATAATAACTCTGAAAACATAAAGAATTATATTCATGATAAGACGATTCATGGACCAAATAATGAAAAATATTACATGCCACCAAAAGGATCACAAATTACCTTTGAAGTTGTTGGTAATGATCCTAGAGATGTTAAAGTATATGAGATTATACCATTTATTGGAAAAACGACTGGTTTAACCATGTTTTCGATGGTTAAGATTGTAGATGAGTTTAGTAAAGAATTTAAACGTAGATTCGATATGTTGTATTTGCCAACACCAACTTTAGAAGATTTTTACGTAGACCGCTCTCACCGGAAAAAAATAAGGCATAATTTATTGTTGGTGAAAAAATAAATGGAGGTAAAATCTCTGAAAAAGCCATGGCTAAATATTAAGCGATGAGAAGAAAATGATAATGCAAAACAAATAGACTTAAAATTGACAGGTTTGATCATCATTGTTATTATTATTATTATTATTATTATTATTATTATTATTATTATTATTATTATTATTATTATTATTATTATTATTAGTTGTAGTAGTAGTAGTAGTAGTTGTAGTAGTATTACGTTAGTTTATAAAACGGAATAATTCTTATAGGGTTTTTGACAATATTAGTATCACGATCAATATTAGATTTTTCTAGTAATATTTTACCAGATTTTAGTTTTTATTTTCAGCAATAAGTTTATATCGAGTAAGTTCAACTTCGTTATTTTATCAAATATATATGCTTTTCATCACTTTTATTGCTAGTTATATTTGCTAATATTTTTGTAGCTTCTTCAGCTTATTGTAGGGTAGCAGATCTGCAGACGCGGGTGCGGGTGCTGTTAAAGCTTCCATCGTTGAAAATACTGTCTCAGATTTATATTTGTTTGTTGATTGGTTTTCATAGACGATTTTATTGTTGATGTCACTATCATTCAGGTCTAATTCATCATCATCTTTAAACGTATTTTTTGCTTGAAATATTCTGAGATTGCTGGTAATTTCATGCGCTCTCCAATTCTCATACAGGCGAGTTGAACTAATGTGGTACATTTGAGTGATTTCCGATGCTGATTTTTACCAGCGCAAATTTATAATTGTTTCCTCATCTTGTGGTTATAAGTTTGTGATTTTTTGCATTTCGTTGATATACATTCTGTAAAAAAAAATATTGTTTAAATTTCTTTTTTCTGTGCTATTTTATTTATTTTATTGTATCTCAGCTTTTTTATTTATTATTACTCGAGCTTAGGAAATTATCTGGTGAAATTGCTAGGGTAATAAAAAAATAAAAAATCTCATTTATAATAATAATAATAATAATAATAATAATAATAATAATAATAATAATAATAATAATAATAATAATAATAATAATAATAATAACGAGGGCTTTATATAGCGCCTAACTTTTAGAAGCTATAAGCGCTTTACAACATTTTACAATGCTTAAAAAGAATACAAACATATATAATGAAATGATTGCAAAAATAAAAACAACACCTCAAAAAATAGAAACAAAAAACATGCTGTAAATTTTTAAGGTAAGGATACCTTAAAATGATACATTGTTAGGTCATTATGACTGTTTTTGCAGTTGAAATAGATGGATTTGAATGATATATTTGTGTCTTTGTGTCTAAGTGCAGTAGGCAATTAGTTCCACGTTGCTGGGCACTGGTATGCAAAAGAACGTTGTTCGTAAGAGTTCAACTTCATAATGGGAATATTGAGAATACGAGTTTCAGAAGAGGAGCGTAAGCATCTTGCAGGTGTATACACATGGGTGAGGTCAGATAGGTATGTTGGACTGGAGTCTGTCAGTGAAACGTAGCACAGAGAACAAATTTTGTTTAATTCTGGATCGTATGGATAGCCAGTGTAGGGTACAGAGTAGTGGAGAGGCGTGCTCTGATCGTGGTACTCTAACGATGATCCGAGCAGCAGTGTTTTTAACTTTTTGAAGTTTCTGAAGGTGATGTTGAGATGAACCAGACATAATTGAATTACAATAGTCCAGTCTTAAAAGTACTAAGGAGCACACAAAATTTTAGTGACATCAACTGACAGATACTTGCGAATGGAGCTGATGCGTCTAAGCTCAAGATATGCAGCCCGATATATATTTACGACATGTTGATGCAATGAGAGAGTACTGTCAAGAGTGACACCGAGGTTTCGCACTGACTGCTTTAATTTAATGCTGGTGTTGCTGATATTTATTGTCTGAGGTAAAGGATGTGAATGAGAAAATCTTTGTGTTTAAATCAAACACATTTTTCATACTTCAGTATTTCTAACAATACATAAAAATAATTATTCTCTGATTTTGGTTCACGGATCTCATAATCTATTAGTTTATATTTATAAAGTACGAAGTAAACAAATGTTTATGTTAAAAGATTTAACACATTAAAATTTCAACCAAAATTTTTGTTTTTTCAATTCTTTCTCATTTTTACTTGAGAAATCTTGCCAGTAGCTGCTCGTGGGTCGGTGGTTCTTTCCGCGAATTTCCCTGTTTTTTCCTCCAACATTAATACTGGACGCCATGTATAGCCTATTGTGTGCTGAAAATGGTGTTAAGCCACAGAACAACAACAACTTCACATTTGCTATGGATGGAGGAGAAGATTAAATATAGTCATTGAAGACCTCAACTGTGAATCGTATATTCAGGTTACACTTTGGAATCCTTATATAACTTATACCAATCTTATAATTTTCTTTAAATCAAACACATTTTTTATACTTCAGTATTTCTAACAATACATAAAAATTATTCTCTGATTGTTGTTCACGGATCTCATAATCTATTAGTTTTCCTCTTTCTATTTTCATCGGAATCAGCATATTAGTAAAATTTATTTTGTGTAACACGCTTTTTTAAGTACTGCGCAAACTTTCTATTCTTCTGGATTCTCGGGACCTGAGGATTTCTGTTTACTAGTTGAAATCACTGATTGCGTCTAAAATAGTTATTTCAGTTTTAGCAGCCTATATAAGATAATTAATATTTTAAAATTATGCACTCTTGACAGAGTTATAGTGAATTGAATTCGTATATTTAATTTAATAATTTGTTGGAATTACAGTGATTGAAATATTCAGAATATTTGGAATAGTAAATATTTCTACGGAATTACTATGAAAGTTTGAAAACTTTGGATTTATAGCTGTCAGGGGATAACTGTAAATTTATTTAAACACAATTTGGGATAATATCATGCTGATTTTCTGTACGGTTGATACATTAGTACATTACTGACCATCATTCGGAATACGTTTGCAACTCGTTCGGATTACTTGATAGAACTATTTATGACTTTAAATTTCTTTCAACTTACTGTAAGTTATTTTAACTTTTTCATTTTGTATTTTCGGAATATTATGTTTTTAATTACACAAAACTTGTTGGTTTTGCTCTTTCTTGTTACTTATTTAAAGACAATAGATTCGTAGCAATATCTTTTCCTCTGAATCATCTGGATCTGTATAAAGACTGTAGTTTCTTTCATTTTTTTTTCTCATAAAGAGTATGCTTTCCTCCAAGCATCACCTTTAGAATCAACTCGCATTGACATTTAATCTCTATTTCTATCTGTCATAATTAAATTTATGGTTTCTCGCTATATCTACCATATCGTTTACAGGTCTCCTCATTTTCTGCCGACTGCTCCGGTGGTCGTGGTTTCGATCCCAGGCTGAGTCATACCAAAGACATAAAAATGGTACTTACAGCTGCCTCGTTTACCGCTCAGCATTAAGAGGTTAGTGTTAGGACTAGTCGGCCTGGTGTCAGGATAATGTGACTGGGCGAGACATCATGCTACATGTCTGCGGCATGATGCCCCAGTGCTAGACATGACTATAAACTGCCACACTGCAGACATCGTAGCGACATGACTGAATAATTGTTAAAGCTATGTTAAAAATCCAAATCACACACACAGACGGACAGACAGACAGACACACTCCTGTAATTCTGATCTTTATGCATTAGCTCTGTTCTTTACATCATTCAATACAGAATCAGTTTGTTATCCATAGCCTGTTACGTTACTAATGCATTCTTGTCACGTTCATCCGTTGATCAAATTGCTAATTACAAGTTTGAAATGGATGGCCAAAACTACTAAAACTTTGTCGAGGCGAGCTATGTAATATTTTAATGCATTCTGGTTATATGATAACACAAAGCTTAATTCGGATAGCATCAAGTTTCTCAGTGTGCCAAATTCTCATACATCTTAATATCGGCAAAGAGTTCTTTTTAAATCTGAACTGCTTGATATTATCAGCTTTGCTCAATGCTGATTCAAACACCAATTTGCGTGAACTTGTACATGAAATGCATGACTTTACAGTAAACTCCTGTTACAGACAGGTGTAAGTCTCCTTAGTTGTAGTTGACCCCCCCCCCAACAATCGCTTTCATTTATCTTTAACTGTTACGTCATCATACATGCAAGAATTCATTGTGCCGGCAATACGGCTCACGATTACCACTTCAAAAGATTTGTTATTCAAATTCCTTTCACATAATGTATTAGTGGAAAAAATATAACCTTATTTGGGGGATTCGGTGCACTATAACTATATAATATAGAACCCTCACACAAAGTTATATGTTATATCAATCCTGTCTAACATTGCAAAAAGTGCAAGAGGGCGTTATTAACAAAACGCAGGTTCCAATACATGTACTTGGCCCTATTCGTGACATGAAAGTAAGTCAAACAACAGTAAGTCTGACAGGAAGGAAAAGCTGAGGAGAAGACTTCTATACAACCAGAAATTTTCAAATAATAATAGAGATAATCAAGACCGCGTGGTTTGAATAATCGAGCTACCATATCTGTAAATCCGTGGCCATGGTCTTTAGAAAGGCGGAAGTGTATCTGGCCAACCTACTGAAAGAAAAAACTGATTTTTGGCTTGATTGAAAACTATCACACCGGGAGGTTTAGGTATATAGTGTTTTATGATGTTAAATGACTTTCCTGCAGATGTTACTATGTGCAGGATGTTGCTTCCATACATAAAATGCAAATACGTCTACCCCAACCCCTATGAGGGATCGAAGTCCATCATGTTTAAAAATGTGTACTGCCTCATATTTTACAGCAGTCTACCGAGTGTCATGAGATAGATAAACACGACTTTTGTCATTATTAACTGCTATGTAATTGACCTTATCAGGTCCTGTGTCATGTATGTTGTCTTCGTCCGCAACCTCTGCGCAGCAGCAGAGAAACGTCCTATCGTTCAGTCTAATAGTACACCTATAGCTATCCGAATAGTACTTCCGTTTATTTCTTCGTTGAGACATATGGCTACAAGGTCATTTACTTAACACTCAAGCTGGCCAGGCAATAATACTGAAGCCTGGTATCAATTGTTTCAATTTCGGAGACTGTATTCCCCAATGACAGAATTAGTATCTGTTTTTTCTTGGGAATTTACAGGGCTATCTTTTTGTCTTTCAGACGACACATACTCCAAGCTCGGTTCTCATTGTTGTTTGTTCTAGATTGAAGCGGATTCTGGCTTTTTTATGTTGCAGGACAAGTCATAGAGAAAAACACGAAAATAAGTTTGATCAATCAACTCGATGATAACAATTATGTCATCGTTCAGTAGCGACACAGCACCAATTGCCAACATTTTATGTTCAATACTTACTTTGAGCACATCGTGCATATTGTTCATTCAAGAGAGACCTCTTTCTCGCTCCATCACCATCCACTCAACATATTAGCATTACATTAATGGTGAAAATGTGTCAGAAACAAAGTAAGTATAATTTGATTTCAATCAGTGCATATTAATATTTAAATGATAATACACCAAGATAGTGTTGTCCTTTCACACACAAAAGGAATCAAGAAACGTCGAAGTGATGTAATTTCTTGCTGGGCATTGATGGGTTTCGTTTTTAAATTCGGATTGACGTGTCTCGCCTGCATTGCCCCTATATGATCACTATTCGTCCCCATAACCTGGATTCAACATAAATCGCGTGTAGCATTACTGTTTGGAGGGCGTAAAATTACGAAACGGATTACAAAAAATAAATTCGCATATCAATAAATATATTTCTCTTGAAACATTTGTCTTTAATCCAATCACAAAGTGCACGGTATCATATAGCAATATAAAGGTTAGATCTTGTAAACTTTTTTTTCTAAAAGGCGTCTGGTTGAAATTTCATCGACCCTTTCATTGTACTATTTTTTACTTGAACTGCTTAATTGATCATTAATATATATATATATATATATATATATATATATATATATATATATATATATATATATATATATATATATATATAATTTCAAGTTCAAAATTAAGCGTTTGCTTAAAAACGCTGGAGGAACGCATACTATGCTGAAAGCATTTACAGCTCTGTCAATGCAAAATCCTGTATCATTTAAGAATTCGTCACTTTTTTTACCTTACGCCAATTTTAATGAAGTATATTTATGTATGTTATATATGAAACATTTTACTGACAGAATTATCATCAACTATAAAACTATTTTTATGTGTATCTTAGTTGTGGAGACATCGAAACGTCTAAAAGAGACACAAAATGAGAAGAGAGTAGAAATATAATCTACAAACTTTTAGTAAGTGCCCGGTGATATTACGCCAAAATATATTATGTGATATTATGATAAAATACATATAATCGGTTTTTTACCACTGGCAATATACTTTACCACTGGCAATAAACTTTGGTCCATGATAAAGTCTAAGAAAGAGTATTTTTGTTTTTTTAAAATCTCCCTCAAGTAATCTTATATATTTATTAAATCTAAAAAGATTGAAAAAAGTATAACTAATATTGGTTTAATTTATGTTAAAATCGTTTGCACTTTCGTTTCATTACTGTCACTGTACACAGAGAATTCTTAAAACTCTTATATTATAATATTTATATAATATTCAGTCAGGTATCTAGATATCAGGAAAAAAACTTTACTTGAAAGTGAAATTGGCAGTTTAAATCAAAACTTTAGTGCAGGTGAAAACTTTTCATATGTGACAATGATTTTACTACATTTAAACAGGACTTCCAAAATAAAAGTACATATCTGTTCAGAGAGAGAAAGAGAGAGAGAGAGAGAGAGAGAGAGAGAGAGAGAGAGAGAGAGAGAGAGAGAGAGAGAGAGAGAGAGAGAGAGAGAGAGAGAGAGAGAGAGAGAGGATTTTGCAAACCTTCTCTGGGAAGATCCATTTTCTGGTTGCAAATAGGACAGCGAGAACATTTCGTTATAGGACAACAAAACTATCTGCCTGTAACTGCCTCTGGTTTTGCTATGTGTATCGTCATATATGCACAACCTACACAACAAATATTTTTGCAGGGTAATATCAACAATGTCCTACTCTCCTTGTGACATTTTTTGGCACTCTTTCTTCAAGAATGATTAACATATTCGTATAATCTTCTTGGATTGTAATTTCTTTATGTTTGTAGTCTCTTAATTCTTTATAACAGTTTAGGCAGGTTTGGGTTCGTTATCACAGGTGATTCGACTTCATTTGAACCGTATTCAGTGTCATAGTTGGAGTTTTTAGTATGAACACGATTCTTCGCACTAAAATTATAAATTTTCTACCATAAAAGAAACTTTTGTATGGAAAAATTCATTTAATTACAAAGAAGTTTCTTTGTATGTGGTTTGGACGATGCAGTTTTCCGTGTAAATTCTCATGAAATCTGAGTTTTCAACGATTTTCTACCACGACAATTAAAAACAGATTGCTTCCAGGTCACGAGTGAACAAAAGATCCAGCCAAATTAACCGATTGCACCGTGTAACAAATTTTTGTTTTGTTCCTGGGTAGTAAGTGTTATTTCGTAATTGCTTATGCCTCAAAAGTATAGAAATGGCTATTATTTCCCACAAGCTTTGCTTTTATGACCAGGACAGTGATATTTCCAAATTTACCTATTTTCAGAACATTCCAGATTGATTCAGTGCTGAGTAAACTTGGGGTAACTTCTAAAACTTTCTAAAACTTTCCATTAATATAAATAGTAGTGTAAATACAGGGGCCTTAAGCCCACCAGTTCAGATTAGTTTCAGCTTCCAAAGTGGATACATATCTGCATTTTTCTGAGATATCATCAAGAAGCTGCAAGCATCCAGCATATGCACTTTGCTGTGTCTTTGGCCAATTTATCAAGACAAGAGCGATAAAAGTACTGTGGATTCATCTGCTAAGATGTGTGAGGCCTACAAGGCTTATTTCGGCATGCCTGTCGGGGATCAAGAATGTAATTGCTATCACGTATCCGGACCTTCCTTTATCCATCGCACCTGTGCCACACTGCCCTGAACCCACTCTTCCGGAGAGAGATCAGCCGTCTTTAGAAAAGAGCAAAAAGTCAGAAAGCGAGGAAGATGTTGTAGATCCAGATGAAAATTTCAGAGGTGGAGCTGAAACATATACTGCCACCAACCATAAAGACCTCAATAATTTGCTCGGAGATCTTGGTTTCACTAAGTCCAATGCCGAGCTTTTGACGTTTAGGCTCAATCAGTGGAACTTGTTGGATGAAAGTGTGCAAGTCACAGATTAAAGGAAGCGTCACCAAACTGGGCTTTGCTTCTGCCACAATACGACCAGTCTGTTCGAGGCAATTGAATGGCGCATCTTCATTCACAGCTCATTCAGCGGCCTCAAAGTCTTACTGATCCATCATTGGAACAAGTACCTGGCTCACTCGGGGCACCTCAAAGAGGATTATAACAGCATCAAGACCTTGCTTGACGCCTTGGAGTATGATGAGTAGGGCTGGGAGGTCATCGGAGACTTCAAAATGGTGGCATTTGTGAAGGGTCTCCAAGGCGGTTTTACCAAGTTTCTCTGCTATATTTGCCTTTCGGACAGCAGAGACACCAAGGCGTACTTCCACAGACGGTACTGGCCAAAGTGGACAGAGTTCTCTGTGGGGAGGAACAACGTCAAGTGGGAGCCACTGGTGGACACCCGGAAGGTGCTGATGCCACAACCGCACGTATTATTGGGACTTATGAAACAATTTGTCAGAGCTCTAGATAAGGAGTCGGCAGCCTTCACGTACCTTCAAGACTTCTTCCCAAAGCTGTCTGAGGCAAAGGTCAAAGCCGGTGTCTTTGTCGGACCACAGATAAAGACGATCTTGGCATGAAGAGAATTCCCTAAGAAGCTAAATAATTAGTAGAAAGCGAATTGGAACAGCCTTGTCGCAGTGGTTCAAGGCTTCCTAGGCAATCACAAGGCCTGAAACAATGTGGAGCTGGTTGCGACTGGTGAAGATCTAAGGCACAATGGGCTGCAGTCCCTCAAAGTCCATATCTTGATGCTTATCTTGCTAAATTCAATGAGAACATGGGATCGTACTTGAAGGAGCAAGGCGAGCGCTTTCACCAGAATATACTGTACTTTGAAAGCCGCTACCAAGGAAAGTATAACGAGAACATGATGGTAGACTACATCTGTGGGCTGATTCTTAAAATTGATTTACAGTAAAATAGTTAAATCGTAAATCTAAAAAAACCTACTTGCTTCTAAATTTGTTGTGATCATTTTTGTATTACTTTAGTATGAATACATGTTAATTTTAATTCATATGTTTTTTTTCTTCCCACTTTATGTGAACGAAAGGACACAAATGCGCTCGTATTCTCATTGGTAATAGGTAAATTTCAAATATCACTATCCTCAGCACACAATCAACGTTTGTGTTGAATAATAGCCATTTCTATACTTTTTAGGCATAAGCAATTACGAAATAACACTTACCTAATAATGCAAATTTGTGTTGCATATTTTTTTTTTGTCAGCTGTTGCCATAACGTGATGACGTTGAAGAGATTAGAGACTGTGTTGACTCGGGGTTAGTAAACTGTAATTGAAACATACACTGGATACATTTATAAAGAAAAAAGATTTAATACTGATAAATCTATATTACGATTAAGATAAGAGGTAATATCACACGTTATTTTCATGCATGAACACAGTCAAGTAAATGTTGCTAACTTATCTCATCTATCCTCTGTATTTTTCGGTAACTTTGGCGCCGATTCAACTCATACTTAGGGATTATTGGTCAATACCAGCTAGGTTGCCATTTTGCCATCGTAGTTCAAACCAGTTCGTAACAACATATAATAGAAGACACATAGAAGTCTGCGGTTCTTTTGAAAACTATTTATTTCCACTAAATTTATCTCATTGACTTTTATATCGTTTTATCAAGGTTGATATTTATCAATTTCACCATAGAAAACATCTATAAGACAGGGTCTGTGAAGCTGGTGACATTTTATTGAAAATCATTTTTAAAGTTGCATTCCATAATTTTAAAATAGCCTTCATGTTCTTTACTTTATTCATACCACACGGTATGAGTCTTACAACGTATACTTTTTGCACTGATTAACCTGGGATTTCTTATTTCTTATAAAGTATGCTGAAAATGACACCCTATAAATTGGTAATTTGGTAAATAACTCGAAACAATGTTTGTTTGTCTGTAGCTATGTGGCTCCAAGGAAAAGGTGAAAGGAAATTTGTATATCGCACTACTTTAATTGTTTGTGTGCATTTAGAATGTAACCCCTGAGTTACATATAAATGATTGAGGATCATGTGTACAATTATTTCAACGACATATACATTTTAACATTCTTGACTACACTTTAATTACACAAAGATGCATCACAAATACACAGAAGTGAACACGGGATACTAGCTGAATAAAGGTTTGATAAAGAGTGAGACTAGTGCTGGGATAGGGCTGTAATATAATACAAATCACAGGCATTTGTGGTCGTGAGTTAAACGTTTCAGGAAACAATTTAATTTCTTTTCTTTTAATCACATGGCTGAAATATGAATTGATCAGATAATAGGCTTATTATGTGTAATAAACTTCATAATATCTCTCTCTCTCTCACACACACACACACACACAGAGCAAATGAGAGCGATGATACAATCAAACAGGCAAGTCTATGGTAGCGATTAATAAACACCTGCTATGTGAAGATTGTATTTGGTTTTATTACCCGATTTGACCTCGTGTAAATCTGCAACTTTTCGGTTTTTTATTTGGTGCTTGAAATTGTATGTATAGCAAAGTTTCGAACTCTGCCACACTGATTATTTTATTCTCGTTTGCAACCGAGTACAATTTACTGATTGTATTGAGAGTGCTCCGTAAATTGTGTGATATCTTTGTTACTTTGTTGATTCTTTCGAATGGGACCAAGGGTTGCTTCTTCTATTGACCATATGTCTTTTTTTACCAGGCTCGGATATGGTTGTGTGCTGTGGCTTTTTGATGATACCGCCACAGTAAAAGTAGCGACTGGTGAGCAGTTCTTGAGTGTTAGATACATGATTGAACGTCCGAATGGATATTTCTTGTTGTGATACTTGCTTTACTGTTAAACATTTAGCGAATATCATTGGTCCATACATAGTGAATACCAGTTATGCTTCTACTGCACTCAGCAACAAATTTGTTAACTTACACATGAAACTAGATATCACAAACACCAACTTGTGTTTCCCCAGGTGTTGCCGGTATTTTCGAGGCATATCTTGGTAATCAATGACTGGGTATGGCGTCGACAAAATTACCTGCTCAAAGTAACGCTTGTCAAAATTCTTTACATTGATCACTGACTCAGTTTGGTGATGCAATGTAAATGGATCCACGAAACGGGTGATAAGGGGAGAATTGGACCTCGGTTTTGCCACATCTTTCGAGCATGAATCCCGATCCTGCATTGGTATATTTCTTCGGAGTTTACAGAATCTTTTATATGCCTCTGACAATTTCATTACTGATTGTGCTGCTGTTTTTGCAGTTCAGTTAAACGTGGGAAACATTGAATCCACAGTGTAGTAGTTTTGAACCCATCCTTGGCTTTCACTAACTGGGATAACTAGAAGATCATCAAGGACAATGTCTGCTTGGTACCCAGCGTGACTAAAGTCTGTGCTCGGTGTGTAAATAGACGGGGTATTTAGCCACGAGATTTTCCAACTCACCGCTACATTTCTGAAATTAGAATTCTGGAAGTTGTGATCGTTGTCTTGTTTGCACAAATATATTCTGCCTCTGCTGTAACAATTACAGCGGGGAGACGACATTTCTGTTCTTCCTCAGCACGAGTACAGTCTGGGGTATTTCTATATGGTGCTCGCGCGCAAACTGTCTACGTTTGATAGGAAAAAATTCAGTTCTTTAAGAGAGCAAGCACTTGAAAATATGTCACAGGTAATGTATTGACAAAATAGTCTGAATAGCTGTTCGCATAATATATCCTCAAGTGTACTCTTACATGAGATGTCTAGCTGTTAATAAGTCAGGCTTATATAAGATTTTGTCTTTCTTTTGTTACATTAATGACCTAAATACAGCTGAAGAACAACGTTATTGTTGAAGTAACCGCGAAGATTGATGTGATACGATTCGTGAAGATCGAGGTTAAGGTTATGTTTCACGCTCTTTTCATCTCAATGGTAACCATTTATTTTTTATTCGAATTCCATCAGACCAGAATATCGGCAATTCAGACGTTCACACAATTTCGTTTTGCGTTCAGAAAATATTATTAAGATCATTTTTTAAAAAGAGATTTTTGCAAATAACCTAAGCACTTTTCGAAAGGATATAAAATGTATATTAAGCACTACAATGGCTATTTTTTCCGTCATTCAGTTTCCTAAACATGTTATTCGAGTATTCAACCGCTCCGGTGCCTAGTGGTTAGAGCGTCCGCTTCGAATGCGGAAGGTCGTGGGTTCGAACCCCGTCCGAGTCATACCAAAGACATTTAAAAATATGATACTAACAGCTGCCTCGCATGGCGCTCAGGATTAAGAGGTTAGTGTTAGCACTGGTTGGCCTGGTGTCAAGATAATATGACTGGGTGGGACATCATGCCACATGTTTGCGGCATGATGCCCCAGTGCTAGACATGTTTATAAACTGTCACACTGCAGACATCGTAGCGATATTACCGAAAAATTGTTAAAGCTACTTTAAAAATCTAAATCACACACGCACACACACGCACACACACACACATTCAAGTATTCGAAATGGCCGTCATGGCTTAACAGGTTTGAAGCATCTGCTCTCAATTTTTGGGCTGTTTCTATGACACGTGTTGGGTGACTGTATTCATGTACGTTAGTGACTTCATCATGCATTGGCTATTTTTTTGGAATGTGTTTGTTCATTTGCTTGTTTTGCAAATGATAAATATCAGACTTTCTACCAGTCGTTTTCCCCACTGATGTCACAATCGTCTTTAATTCTGAACATTACGTCATCACTTTATAATCGCCAGTCAACCCATTTATGTTAAGATGAACTTTCATTAATTGCTTTAAATAACAACTCCTTTGCGCACAATACCTCGATCGCTGTCCTCCTGGTCGAAAAACAAGCTGAATGAATCTCTCTTTTTGTTGCTGTTTCCTAGCCTCTTGAAGTATGGAAATTCCATAGACGCCAACCTGATTATTCTCGGAGATTTCAATTTTCACTTTGGCCGTCATCGAAACCCATACACATAAAAATATCCAAGATTCTGCTCAAATTTTCAACCTCAAACGGTCAATTAACAAAACCACCGAAAAATAAAGTCACATATTAAACAGGATTCGTCATATACTTGTTGATAATATTCTACAGCTATCAAAGGTGTCTCAATAACTTGCATCAGATTACCTCTGCGTCATATGCCATCTCAATCTATCAATCCCTATCCTTCCATCTCTGTTTGCTACTAAGAGAAACATCTGTATGATAAATATAATCCAACTAATACATGACATCCAAGAAAAATCTGACAATTTCTGTATATCCAACAGCTGTACAATTTGAGTAGTGCTTGTGTCTATTGCAAGACAAACATGTCCCAACAACCATGTGCAGAGTGCCAATTCAATGCATAACTTTGGGGCGTTCTTCGTCATCATTATATAAATCTATATTAAATGATGACGAAGAACGCCCCAAAGTTATGCAAATTCGATCCGACTCCGACAGCACTTGCGCTTGAGTGTTTAGTTTCAACATTGACTACACTAACCAATGTTATTTACTACTTCTCTCTCATCCGGAATTCCCATCGTTCTCAAAACTTCCACTGCAAAGCCTCTGTTGAAGAAACCGACACTTGACCCTAACGATTGAAAGAACTACGGCCCTGTTTTAACCTCTCATTTTTGTAAAAAAAAATCTTAGAAAAGGTTGTTCTATCCCGAGACTGCACATCTCCCTCGCCATAATATGGATATTGCCCTTTTAAGAATAGTTAACGACCTTCTCTCTGCTTTGCATATTGGAAAGATTACATTTCTCATCCTCTTTGTCTTGTCTGCAGTATTTAACACAAATGACCATGATATATGTCTTCCCCGTCTCCAGCATTTATTTGGTATGTACGATACATCCATACTATGGCACAAGGCCATGGTTCAATATATGTCGGTGGGCTCCTGCAGTAATGGAGGTAAACTGTTGAACAACCCTTGCAGTTGTGGCCCTGTTGCATACAAACCTAAGCATTTTGCAAATCAGCTTCTGTGTGACATTCCATTCATCCCACGGAAAGGAGAATTCTTCGTCGTATTTGATTATTGGCTCTGAGGAAATATTTACATTCCGCCAAAAGTATCATTTAGCTGAAGGTAGCTCAACAGCTGCGTGAAATACCGTAAGTGTATAAAATGTGCACCGATGTGTGAAGACAAATATTTACAAATTTGAATGAATAGTTTATATCAGCCCCTAAAACGCCAGTCAGATTCATCACACGTGTGGGACAGATTTATAGGCCTATTCTCTGATAACATTCTTGTCTATGACTGTTTAGTGGGTATTAATAACGTTGTGTACTAAAACCCATCTTGTTCTCCTTATTCATTATTATTGCTATTGAAGATATACTTTTAGATGTCCTTGTGATGTAAATGAAAACACAAAGGATGTATTTAATATTTTGTATCCCGATGATATAACGATTTGTTGAAATAAATAGACATTTCTGATGAAATTTTTCAAAATTGAAGCACGAACATCAAGCTAGATCAAACAAAATAATTGTTTTTATTATGAATAGTGGGATGTTAAGAGCAACTGAAAAGCGGTATTTTACAAATGATCTTATTGAACGTGTTTCCTCGTATAAATATATGAGATTAGTTTTAGACAAACTAAAATGTAGTCAAGTAAATAATGACTAGCCCTGGTTATAATTTACTGAATGTTTTTAAGATATCATCGTAAGTTTGGCTGCTTCAGTAACCTGGATATTTGTAAACACTAGGATAGTATATAAAAATAAAAAATATAATAAAAGTTTTGTAAACGTTACCGTAATCTCCTGACAAATAATGCGTATTAAGTTGAAAAATTTACCTGACGCCAATGAGGTGCTATCTGTTATACAAGACGCATTAAATTTTCCTGTTTGTAATGATCAAAACTTGTTTTCCTATCATTTGGTATCTGATGTTAGTGCGTCTTGTTGAAAATAGCCGTGACATGGGAAATATACAAGAAAGTTTTATATTCATATGTGTATGGTTTCGTATGGATTGAAAGACACGCTGGAAATGTTAACTTGTTCATCAAGATGCTTCAGCAGAAAGTTAAAGATTGTATAATGCAAAAGTGATTTTGAGAAATTATAGGTAAAACGCAGGGAAGTTACAGGTATTTTAAAACTATCTATTAAATCCTTAAATCAATTTTATTTCAAGGACTTTAGTTAAAATTTAGAAATGCAATTTTTAAATTTCGATGCCCTTATAATTTAATGATAATTTTTTCCATCTTGTGAGAAGAATGGTTTTAGACTTGTAGAAAATGAAAATCGTTTTCTTTTAGCATGTAACGTATGCGTGGATTTGAGAAAAAAAAATACATAAAAGTTGACTTGACAAAAGGTCATTCATAAACAATTAATCCAATATCCGATTTTAATCATATTACACTAGCTAGTCAAACCTTCTTTCTGTATGTCTTCACTAGAAGAGAACGTTTTTGTGAGTACTACAGTCTATACATTTACACAGCAATATAAATAGCTGTTCGGGGGCCCTTTGTCCCAAGCTGTGCCTGTGTAAGATTGAAAAGTGACCCTTGTTGAAGACGTGATTGAGAATCTTTTTTCAATTGTTAAATAGTGAATAAACCGGATATGACAAGTCGTCAAATGAACAATCAACGGAAGTATGATATATGATGTGAAAACTGAGAAACAAATCATTATTATATAATCCAAAAGGTTAGTATGGAGGGGATGCTTGGGGGACACACACACACACACACACACACATATATATATATATATATATATATATATATATATATATATATATATATATATATATATATATATATATATACACCAGACAGAACAGACTGTGCTATCCTTGTTTTCTTTAGTAGAATCTTGACAATAGTCGGCAGAAATAATAGTTTAATACAAACAATACTATCATAAAGGTTAGAGAAATTAAATTCGTTCTCTACCCAGTTTCGAACCCACGTCCGCGAGTAAATGGCACCCATCGCCTTGCCTGCACGCACCAGCCCATATACCGTCACGATTTAGTAGAATCTTGACAATAGTCGGCAGAAATAATAGTTTAATACAAACAATACTATCATAAAGGTTAGAGAAATTAAATTCGTTCTCTACCCAGTTTCGAACCCACGTCCGCGAGTAAATGGCACCCATCGCCTTGCCTGCACGCACCAGCCCATATACCGTCACGACTAAACACGCATCACCAAAAAATGATGCCACTGAATCGTTGTTATATAAGGTCGTGCGTAGCAGACACACTCGCATGACGATCTAGTAAATAATTCTCATATATATACACAGTCGTTCCAGATTCCTATGAAAAAAAATAAAGTATATAGTATTTTTGTATTACAAATAATTATAAATATATACCAGACAGAATCCAGGGATAGCACAGTCTTTTCCCCATAAAGTATATGTCAAACATTTGGACCAGCATACATAATATATATCTAAGTCAAACTTCCAGATTTCCAAAATGGTGACATCGGTTTTGAGTTCCGTAAATAGCGCATTGGAATAATGAGTTACGTATTTGAACATTTACGGTTTTTACAATATAAATTCTTGATTCCAAATAACATTAAGATAATCGGAGATGCACGTTTCAAAAGAAGAATATTTGCAAAAAATGTACCTCTACAAATCATATTATTTTGATCAAAAAGAGGGAAAAAGAAGAAATGGAGTACAGGACAAAAGGTGCAACGTAGTTTAACGCTTGCAACTTATATGGAAAATGGATTTTAAGTAAGTTGATATCAGAGAACGAGGTACGTTTCGAAACCATTATACAAATGCTGGGTAAAAGGTCTAGAATCTTTGTGATACCATAATTTCCAATTGATATCTGCAGCAAATTTAAATCACAATGCTATTTTACATTAGTGATGGAAGAATGTAAGTGCATTCATTATAATAAATAAATTTATCGTTATTGAAAATTAACATTGAAGTGAAAGCATAAATGTATACATTCATCCTTTTGACCCTTAATTGAGCGCAGAACTACAGTTCATGCTATCTACATAACCTAAAAATTTGTTGAAGAACATGGAGAAGAAATTCAATTTCCAGTATGTAACCCGAGGAAGGAGATATGCTCTTGGGGCCATCACTTGAAATCAGAAATCACAAGCATATTAAGAAGAAAAAAATATACTTTTATCTCGCAAAGTTGTGCCCCTGTGATTGGAAACTTGACCCTGGCTCATAACATCGAAATTGTTAAGATCTCCATTCTAGCATTTATTGGACACACTCACACACACATAATGTATCTTCTGTACTGCTTGAATTTATGAAATAACAAAATTTTGATTCTAATTACAATCGGATAAAATAGTTTGATAATGAAAAAATATTATTATATTTGATTAAACATTCGATGAGTATTTAGATTGTTCTATTCCTGACAGCATTCATAACAGTCATTAAAAATCCTTAGGAACCTGATAGAAAACATGTTGTTTTTTTTCCACCTATCCTCCACGCCAACCGCAGAATACACTGGTAATATTATTGTTAAAGTATTGGATGAAATATATGTTCGGCCATAATCCACAGACACATGGGTGTATCTTAATCCAAGTGACAGCCAGCTGGAAACATAATTTTCATATCTTCAAAAACACTTCTATTAATATTGTAACGCTATCAAGAAATGTTCAAGTGTGACATGTTAATGTTTTGTATGCCTCCATGGTAACCAAGCATCTTTGACCTTACCTATGTAGAAACTTGTTTTAATTTTAAGAATTTTTAATAGCAATTTAAGTCAAAAGTGGGAAAATAAAAGAAACTTATTTTGCGTTTTCTATAATTGTACGTATGGAGAACATAAAATGACTTCCAAAAGACAAAAGAAATTTTGGCTGAGAGGACTAGGAACCATGTATTTTTTTAAAACCAGAAATATTTTTTTCTCTGAATAACTAAATTCTATTGTACTGAACCCAGTAAGTAGCACGCTTCACATGTTTTCTAATCTTAAATCTCGATTTACTAATCCGAGATCCTGGTGTACTAATCCGTTATCTCAAGTTTACTAATTCGAGATCTCAGTTTAATATATTGACCAATTTGTCATCAGGACGCCTCGATTTGACAGGATGAGTTTATTGTCAATATATTGGTGTAGGTTGGAGTTGAAATATTGAAGCATCCGTTGTAACTGTTGATGTTTGTTATAAGTATTCAGAATAAATTTAATCACTCTTGTCTCCAAGATTTACGAAGTCAAATGCCGTAATATAATTAGAATAAAAAAAATTATTAAGAAGAAAATATACTCCAAACTTGTTCTGAGAAAAGCGAATCAGCACTCATTTTGTACTTTGTGTACTTGAATCTTTCTAAAAGTGATTACAGGAAAAGACTGTCTTTGGAACTGGACCAGATTTAGAAAGGTTCATAGTTGTTATCTTTACAAAGGGATAAGGAAGTAAAGTTTTCGTTTATTTCACACCTCTCTTGCACGGAAAAATGGTGTAAAACTCACAAGAACAACAATTACACATTGCATGCCCCACCTTAAAATATGTAATCAAATCATGTATTGTTTTTATGTTAATTTGATTAATTAATCTCTATCCATATATTTATTAATTTATTGTATGCATTTATTTATTCATCCATCTGTCTGGTCATGAATGTATCCATCAATTAATGCAAACATGGCCTTGAGAAGTCATGATGGGTTGTGATTTACTGGCATACATGTATGACAGCTGGCGTTGTATACAGTACTTACAGTTTGTTTAGTAAAAGGTCATTTGCTAGTTGCAGATGTGGCTTGAGATATTAATTTCTCAACTAAGCGACAGAGAAATCTAGATGTTTTGCTGAACTTACTTTTTTTTCTTATCTCAGTCTAGTCATCTCAGACCAGTCGTCTCTATCAAGGTGTCCACGCGCTCAGAACTACTTTAAACAAAGATACCCTTGTTGTCATATGATGTGCCTGACGTAGTTGTTCTAAACAACTACAAATATATAATAAAAACAGAAATTTAAGGTCAATCCATCTTTGAAAACACACCATACAAAAACATTTCGAGAAAGAAAAAGACACAACGCACACGATGTCGAGCCTTTTGGTATTATGCAAGTTCGTTCCACACATCATGGTAAGTTTTATTCTAGCTCAGTACATTTTCAGGTCAGCTTCATTAAATGTAGCTAAAGCTACCTAACTAGTTTTAAATACTACGTGTGAAACAAAGTATATACTGTTAGCTACATTTAATTACGCTTACCTGAAAATTGTCTGAGCTACAGATAGGAAAAAATTCTTAATTCTATGTGACATGAACTGTGACAGAAAATACTGATCCATGCACATAGACTATAGATCTATACACTTTTAACCTCCCAACTCTCTTAACACTGCAGAAAACTTAGGAACAGTCAGAAATGTTTTATGTCAAGCATTACTTTATTCTAATTTTGTTAGCATCTCCATTTTGTCACAAATTAATAAAAAATAGACATACAATATTTAATGACAAACGATGCGCTTGCAAGCCAGAAGGAATCATTTATCCGTTAATTCATAAGCAATTTTCATTTGTATCACTTGCCATATTTCTAAGACAGAACAATACATTTTCAAAGAATCCGTGAACTTTAAAGTTTAGCACATGGTTATCCTCTAAGGTCCTTATTTGGTGGGTCTTTTATACACGGAGGTAATTTTACAATCAATATTAAGGACAACACAAGTATGTCTCAAAGAGTTTCACCTCCTCTAAAGAATAGGAGAGTTATATACGATACAGATCTCTAATTACCCATGAACAATCTAATGTAAAATGTAACTCATCGGTACAGCTTGTACTAAGTATAACTACAGTCATGCTTAGTACCCAGCATGGTTTCATTTTTTATAATATAACTTTTCAAAATTGTAAATGATGAAAATGAAACAGTTTCTTGTTTTAAATATTAATTTTTTATTGTTAATTTCATATAACATCCATATATTAAATGTGATAATACCTCATTACTATGCGATGTTTTATATTGTTATTTTTATTTGCTCTCGCGTATAAACTGTGTACGTCGGATGCAACGGTCGCACCACAGCACTCAATAATATATTTGTATTAATGAGTCGCGTGTAAACATTTGGACGTGAACTATATTAAACTAGTTTAGAGTTATTTTTACTTTAAAGGAACATATTGGGTGAGAACAATAATCTACGTTGGGGTTTGGACCGAGACAAGAAAATCACAATCGCAGGGTTACAAAATATGTCTCCCCACGAGGCTTTCCTCGTGGGGAGACAAATAATGTAACACCTTGACTGGGATTTCCTTGTCTCGGTCCAAACCCCAACATAAATTATATATTTCTGGGTAAAATATAATATACATGAGTTTGGCTCCGATGCCTGGGTTTTATCGCTGATTACAAGATTCAGATTCATTTTTCAGAGTAAATTCCTCAGGTGTACAGAGGGTTTTTTTTAATGGAAAAAGCTCAAACCTTTGTTGCAGTGTCAGCTATTTTGTCTAATACTTTATATTCAAGATCAAGTTACATGTAACAACAACCAGAGATAAATGGCAAGGTACATGTAACAACAGTACCAGCGGTCAAGGTACATGTAACAGCAGCCAGATATAAATGTGGTATAGTTTTAAATATGGCTATTTAACAAAAGAGTAAAGAAGTGACTATGCTGAAAACATTCAGAGCATTGTGGCACCCTGGATATCATGATGAAGGTGGGATTTATAGGTTACTGCATTAGTATGGGAAAATATGAATGAGTTTTTCCGATGGCTATACTGCATTACATTGGGAATGCAGTATATCCATGCGAAAAAACGAGTTCATATTTTCCATTCAAATGCAATAACTTTTTTATTATATGCTCAATTTTGTTTCATTACCGAAACTTTAATAATAAAATTCACAAACAAATATATTTAATAATATTTTTAAAAACAAAATAAAAAGTTCAAAATCGTAGATTACTTCAATACACAATAATAATATTCATGCACATATAGCTCCTCCCACCTACCTTTTAACTTCATCGCGTACCGCGCACTCACGTGCTTTAAGCGCGAGGAGTGCAATATGAAGGTGTTCAATATCGGGGACTATTGAACGAATCTGACAATGTAAAGTTAACGGAGAAAAAAAAATTAGCATAAAATAAGAGAAGAATATGTCATGACAGGAAAATTCACCTTTTATGCACATGAAGGTATTATTATTTCTTTTGATAATTATAAAAGAAAAGTTAGGCATAATATTATTTATAAGTTACTTCAAAATATGTCACATTCAGGTATTTATTCTCAATACTGAATGTAAGATATATTTTTATTTTATACATAGTAGGTCATTAGGGTACTTTGAGGATTTCTTGAAAAAAGGGGGGGGGGACTTCAGCAAGATTTGATTGAGAAAAGCCAAGAGAAGATATAACAAATATAAGGTTTTATTTATATATCAGTTCACTTTGGCCACTGGCTTGATTGATGCATTTTTGATTATAATTTTCACCTGCCCTTAAACGTTTACATTACCATGATAAATTGAGTAAATTTAATCAAATATTCAGACCAGCAGACACATTAAATGCACTTCATATAAATTTAGTACAAGTATTATATCTATAAGCTTTTAAAGAAGTCTAACAGACACTGCTATCTTGAACATTAATTAGATTTCGTTTTTTTTTCTCTTTATTTGCAGATTATTTCCTGTATATCTAACAATCTCAAAGAATAGTACACAATTATAAATCATTGAAAATGACTATTGCACAAGGGAATATCTATTATAAACTTGTATTAAATATATAATGTCGTGAATTGAGTAGTTTCTGAAGTTAAGGTTCTCTCTTCAGAGTTTTTGGTAGATAATACAAATCAGCTGATAACTAATTGCATTTTACTGATGTGCAAAGTGATACATATTTATTTTAATTAGTAACTTAAACACTAGAAAACAAGGATCCACGTGACTAATATTAGGCCTATATATAGACCTCAGAGCTCACAATAACATGTAATGAAATTAAAGAAAAAGAAATTTAAAACTAACATACAAGTAATTAAACTACATATAAATGACACTACGTTCAAATCAAAATCACGCACATTAATACCGCGAGCGGATTTCTCAACATAGAAGCATTTATAGAAGACATTTCCATGCTGTGAAATATAGGTTCGGTCTTGAAAGATCCCAAATCTTTCATATTATATGGGTTTATTATACGCATTCATATTTTCGTAATATGGTGGTTTTAAGCCCTTTATAAGTGCTGATTTCCTCCTCTCTTTACGTTTTTTTTTTTTATTCCTGTTCTTTCTGGTCTCAACGTCTCTTCTTTTTCCAGCAATATCATTCTGGTCCACCACCTCAGTCTGTTCATCCTAGATTAATATTAAAGTTCTTCTTATTGTCCCCGCTCTCAGGCTCCAGCCTATAGCTTGTGCCTTTCCTAGGGCTTAAATGACCTCTAGCACCGGTGTGGGTATCAGGTATCACGGTACCAATTGTTTTTCCATAGACCTCAGTGCTAATGTTTTGCGAAATAAATATACTTTCTATCCTACCTCAGCATGCATGTCACACACTGTAACAGAGAACAATGTTAGATTGTCAATTTGATAACAACGAAAATAGGTACTCCGTTGCATTTAAGAGAGATAAGTCTGCTGGAACTAGACAGGGGTAAGAGTTATCTGGTTACACCAGACACATTTTCAGTCATGTTTACCACATTTTAAAAACAAATCTTAAAAAATACAAAATGTAATCTAGATATGAATTAACATAATCTCACATGTTGCCAAGAGGATCAACTTTTTTTTTAAAAGCCTGACAGAAAGTACAACTCTTACATAATACACCAATCACAACTAGTTTTGTTTATTTCTGAATGCAATATTCCCTACACCTTAAGCTCCACCCACATGGCGTTGTACAATTGGTACCGTTATACCATCACTGCATTAGCTGGCAGCCAAAATGGCGATACGCCCTTGCGTACAGTGTTAACATCCATTGCCGCGTGTTAAATAGCTTATACTCTCTTGGCATTATTTGCAATTAGGTTTTGATTAATTCACTTTGCTAGTGAATGAACTAAAGCAGATGTTTAGGCCATTTGAAAGTGTAGATGATAAAGTTAACGATGTGGACGAGTTCATTGAGTCATAAACGAAACTTTCAAAGAAGCAAACGTGATATTCGCAATGTCAATAACAAATGTTAGAGACAAAGGAATTAAAAATACCGTTCTGAAACAGTTATTTAGCAGAATATTCGTATCTTTTCGCAAATAGAATGGTGAAGACAGACGAATGCTCTCTTGGGTCTAAAATTTAACATAGAAAAGCATTATCAATAATTTATCAGATACGTACCATCTTGCAAAGTCTTTCAAAACACTAGATTGGAGAAAAAAAAGGTTTTGGTAGGAAACTAAGGGCCTCAGAGCCAATGATCATGGGAGAGGAAAAAGTATTATCTCCGCTGGGAAAATGGAGTGTCACACAGCAACTGCTTTTCAATTCTCCCTTGTAGCTATTTTAATACAATTTTCGGCTATCAATAGAAGACACACTGTATGATACAGGTCATAGTTGGGGTCCCTCCAACAGCGAGATATAAGTGACAGGGAATATATATGTTTACTCAGCTGGTAATTAGAATTGCAGGCAATAAATATACTTTTATCTTAAATTTTCTCAATATGTACTTTTTGTTAGTTTTTCAAATCTGACCTACAGATCCTGCAAAACCTGATACACACCGAAATTGTATTGAAATTTCGATTAGCCGACATTTTCAGCTGAAATCCATTCTCCTTACTGCACTGAATTGACCCAATAATCCACTCCATCATAATCAGAAATGCAGAATTGTGTTCGATCATTAGAGAAATAAAATCCATGCGAATTCATTCACAATATGAATCTATATTTCAATTTTAAGTAGACAAACCGATAATTATTTTGAAACTTTTGTAGAGAGCGCGACTACGCTCAAAGGTCGCTGGACTATGTCATATGCGCATTATTATTGTTATTATGTGTTTATGAATCTACGGTGTGTGCATTTATTTTGGAATATAGCATAACTTCAATTATCTTGTTGTTTTTTTTGTAGTGCATTGTATAATAATTAAGCCTTATATGGACAAAGAAAAGAAGTATATAATAAAAAGGTTACTGCATTTGTATGGAAAAATAGGAATTCGTTTTTTCTGATGGATACTGCATTCCTACAGGTCGTGCAGTAACAACCGAAAAGAGATTTGTTCATATTTTCCCAAATAGATGCAGTAACCTATAATAATTATTTTGGAATATGAACAGTAGTTCTATTATTTCCTAACTTTTCTACCCTTTCTGGTATCGCTATATGAATAATATTCCTTGCAGGATATGTTGCACTGGTGTCAAAAAGAGTGATAATTTACCTGTGTTAGCTTTAAAAAGCAATCCTGCGGCAGCGTGTCGAAACTTTCTGTGTACTAGGATTAGAACATATCAAAACGCCTGCTATTAAGGATTCGAAGACTGCTGTCTTCATTTTTCCTGGTCGCAGAAATGCATTGGAAAGATTTGGTTTTAGTTTGCAAATGGAATTTACCTAAAACATAAACATTTTTTTTTTCAGAATTGAGGAAATAAAGTTTGCCATACAATACCCTTAAACATTTTATTAAACATGCTAAGTTGTTTATTTGGTTTATTAGACACATCCATTCAATTGTTTATTTGGTTTATTAAACCAATAAAAATGTTCTTTTGGTTTATTAAACGCAAAATAGTAGATTCATTAGGATTTTAAAAGCGACTACCCACCCAGCTTGGAAAACGAAATTGATATAAGTAAAGATATGCAGAGATACCTGTCTTAGCGTGACGTCATTCAACCATGATTACCTGACCTTGAAATACTGTAACACTACAATTTTACACACTTCTCGAGTCACGTTTTTGCCCTTAGTTTTTGCTCGTGTGTGTAAGTCTGGGCGAGGGTTTAAGGTGGCGCTCACCAGTTATTATGTACTTTTGAGAGAGTGATGTATGTAAGGTG
Source organism: Potamilus streckersoni (assembly GCA_016746295.1). Lineage (NCBI taxonomy): Eukaryota > Metazoa > Mollusca > Bivalvia > Unionida > Unionidae > Potamilus > Potamilus streckersoni. The sequence continues at coordinate 1,811,640 of JAEAOA010000745.1, read as the reverse complement.
AAGTTGTTTGCATTTTAAACATGCACAGTGGAGAGAATGTTGGCATACCTATATACTACTTTCATGTAATGTGGATGAAATTTCTTTGGATATTGTACTTTTGGAGATTTTAAATGATCTTAGGACACTGCTAACTAAAATGACTGCTCCCTTGTGCTCCAAAAATCAACCTAAATTTGTCTAAAGTACACTATTCTTGGCAGCTATTAAAATATGGAAAATGAATTTTGCCAAACTAGATAATACCAGCTTCTAAAAGTGCAATGACTGAATTACCAAATACATAAAATGTAAAAAAAGTTATCGGCTCTTTTTTTTACAATTTACCTCTGAAGTTCGAGAAGTGAAAATGAGCAAGTAGAGCTAGCACTTTTTTGAAAGGTGCACACCTGGAGTAAGGCCAAGCTGTATACTCTCTAACCCATATTACACCCATCAATCATACATCAAAATAAAGGGAATTAAAGGTTCTTTGAACAACACCTAAGATATACAAAGTCTCTTTTAAATAACCAGTATAACTAGTGAGGAAACCCGGGGAAACTCTTTTTCTTTAAAATTTTAACCCTATGCTAAATACGAAACTGTAGAGTGCCACCTAAAGTATATATGTTTGCGTTAGAAGATGATTGCTTATTTACTTAAGTTTGTTTTGTATTTTTTTGTGGTTGAAATACATGTTTGTCAAATACCGATGTGATGTGATGTTATGTGATGTGATTATGATTTTTAACGTAGCTTTAACAATTTTTCAGTCATATCGCAGTTTATAGTGATGTCTAGCACTGGGGCATCATGCGCAGACATGTAGTATGATGTCTCAGTCAGTCACATTATCAAGACACCAGGCCGACCAGTCCTAACACTAACCTCTTAATGCTGAACGTTAAGCGAGGCAGCTGTTAGTACCAATTTTGTAAGCCTTTGGTATGACTTGACAGGGGATCGAACCCACGATCTTCCTCATCCGAGGCGGACGCTCTAACCACTAGGCCACCGAAGCGGTTGGCAAATACCGATATATCTTGTTCAGCAATATGAAAAACGTTCGTATTAGGGTTATCGTAAGAAATCTTCTAGCAAATTGATAAATCCAGAGAGCCGGATATATAGACGCTTTTTTAATTTATACATATGTTGTTATTTTTTGCCAGTTTACTGATAATAAAGCGTACAAAAGACAAAATTATAAAATAAACACCATACGCAAATCAAATGGAACACGCGTTTTTGTACATTAAATAAAATAAAGGTTTATTTTGTTTTCAGTTCAATATTTAGTTTAGAATAGTGCCTTGTCGGCTGATTTATAGTTTATTGTTTGCGCTCAAAAAACGACATCCCAATAAGAGAACTCTTTCATTGCCCAGTCTAAATAAATCATCATCAAAAACTAGATAAAATATATACTTAGTAGGTCTATCTCAGCTCAAAGGAACACCCAACATTTTGTAATTAACCCTTTACAACTGTATTTCAATTCCTGGTTTAGCTGAAGTTAATGAAAACGCGTGAAATTTCTGTTTATCTTATGTTTCTGTAATGTTCGTTATTTCTATTCTCTTGTATATTCTCATTTGTTTATACATTCAAATATTTGTAAATTTCCGATTTGGCTCTTTTCTTGTAGATTCATTCATTCATTCATTCATTCATTCATTCATTCATTCATTCATTCATTCATTCATTCATTTTTTCTCATTCTGCCTTCCATGTGTGTATTATGTTCGTATGATATGAATCAGAGGTTAATATTTTAAAGCAATTTAAAGGAGTCTTTGTTATTTTTTTGTAAGAGGGGTGATATCAGTCATCAGATGAATGGTAGAAGATTTTTCAGACGTTTTTTCATTTTACTGACAGGAAGTGTCATTAAAGTTAATTCAAATTATATAAACGAAAGTGTAAAAGATCATTCCTGTCAAGTGAAGAAGAATAATTTTTTACGAAGAAAGGCAAAAAATTTAGTTGATTGGAACAATTCGAATGTATAAACTACGCTGAACTATGCGATCGGAACATATCTCAGCCATTTATGTTAGGTGGTGAAATAACGGTGGAGTACATCATACATGTTACGAGAGCAGAGGCCGACAATAAAATGTTCCAGATGTGATTTTATCTCCTTCTGCCGCCATATTGTTCTATATGAAAAAAAGTAGATAAAAATATCTTTCCTAATGGTGAAGAATTACATGCGAGGTTTTTCTCGACATAATAGAAAAGATCAAAGCCGTTTAAACAGTGGACCCTGCCAGCCTCTGTTACAGCATATGACCAGTTCCGGATTTAGACAAAGCGAGGTCCTAAGCTATAGGAAGCTATAGAGGCCATATTTGGTATAAAATAAATTTGAGGGACACCTTCGGAATGATTTCAGACTTTGAGTCCGTAAGCTGTAGCTTGTTTAGCTTATGCCTAAATCAGGGTACTGCATAGGACTCGTTGTATTATTGGTCATGAAAAATGAGGACCAGTCTTGAAATGAGTGAAGATAAAATAATATATGTTAGTTTGGCTTGCCATGATTGATTGATAATGACAAAAAATATTTTAGTGAAAAGAATCTTTTGAAAGCTGACCCTAGTTGTGACTGAAATAACAGAGACATTCCATACTGATATAAATATAGATTTGCTTATGAGCACTCAGAAATATAAAGTTATTAAAGTTTTTAATATCATGGCTATTTACATAGTTTTACTCTGGAAACTGAGTTAATGCCGTGAGTCAAGCAATAACAGATCACAGTATGTGGTTGCCTCTTGGCACAAACGACGTCCGACACAGAGTTAAACGGAAACTGCTGCTTTATTATAGAGTACTTTAAGAAGAAAAAAAGAGGAGGGAACTTGTTCTATTGGCTCTGTGAATCTATGACTCGCATATCATGAAAAAAAAAATCATGAAAAAAGTGCACAGTCAAAGAACCCATATAATATAGAATATGATATAGGTTGAATATAGATTAGAACAGGGGTACACAACCCGTGGCCCGCGGGCTGCATCCAACCAGCGAACGTGTTCTGTCCGACCCTCAGGGCAAATTAAAACAACACAGAAATCTGACCCGTGAAAAGTAATTATATTAAAGATGTTAGAAATCAATTGGAATACTAAATATAAAATTATATAAAACCTTCCTGTAAAGCAGTAGTTTATTGCAAAATTTATTAACGTTCATTTGGTTTGCTATTAAGTTGTTGTATAGAACATTTAACGTTGTGTTTGCAGCCCTTAAGTAGTCGTAGAAAATGCAATCTGGCCCTTGGTCAAAAACGGTTGTGCACCCCTGGATTAGAACTTCCCCTTTAAATTTCTTGCTTAGAATGAAAACACTATAATGACAATTTTAAATCTATTAGCTGTTAAGAAACAAAGTAAGGTCCATTAAATTTTAATTTAGAATAACAATTTTCAAACAAATTTCTGCATTCCAAAGGGCTACTATCTCAAGTGATATTCATTTTTTTTTTAAGCTGAAGTTCACACAATATCCGAGGCTAAATATATACTATCGGGCTACTGTTAGAAAGGCGTTGTATTTATTTCAGAAAAATAATGTTATGATTAGATCGTTGTTTTTGTTTTCTCGAATTAATTTTCATTAAAATTCATTGTTCACAAAATAAAATCTTTTCAGTTCAGAACATTTACTTTTATGTTGGAGTCAACATTAGGTAACGATTTTGAAGATTTTTTGCAGTATGATCTTGTATTTCATTCATGTGTTTTCCTTTCCTTTGAGGGCGTTATTAGAGTCCACTATGGGTGTCAGCAGGAATTATTCACTGGAGCGGAGCTTAAAATCCCCCTCAACGTACGCCCATGGAGTAAATATAAACACAGTTATTGACTCTGTATCGCACTCATTGTACCATATGCACGTCCTATTCTTTGCTTGTAATACATTGCTGAAGCTATATACCTGATATTGCCTTGCTCGGCAATTCTTTGCCTTGTGATTATTTATAGTAACACTAGATATATCATTGTCTTACTTACCCCTACATCATAATCTACCACTGAGTGGACGGGTTGATTTGAAATTATCATCGACTGGATATTGAAGAGGTAGGTGGGCAGTATATCAGGTCACATGTAAAATACATTTGCGCATTAATGGTAAGAACGTACATTATAAGCTTGAGGAACAGCAACTTAAAGGAGCTTGGCTGTTGCGAAACAATCCATTGACTAACGGTATGTATATACTTATGTAGAGCATACATGTTACTAACGCAGCAACGCAGTCACTCAATTTTTCATTTGGTAACGCTTTGTCTGTTGGGTGTATTGTTGTTGTTCAAACAAAACTGCGATTATATCAAATTTTATAATAAGCTGATATGCTTGAGTACAGTGTATATTGGGTATGTGAAATAATTAACATTTAAATAATATTGTTAGAAAGGAGTGGGTGGGGTGAGGGAATCTCTGTACCGTAGTTGATCTATTCTGGTAGTCAGAATCGTAGAGAATAATTATTAATTAAAAGAGAATTCGTGCTCGTATCTCGATCGATTTAAGTAAACCTATTCAACTACCGATTTGTAAAAATACACACATATTATATTACAGATGGTTGATTGGACAAGTTACAACCCGTAGATTCTTGTTTTTTTTTCACATTCTTGCTTTCAGCCTTAGTGACTTTAAAAAAGAAAGTACATATGCATAAATGTATTTATTAGCCTACGTCCTACGTGGTTGTTATTACTTACAATATTTAAGTGGACGAGAGAGAGAGAGAGAGAGAGAGAGAGAGAGAGAGAGAGAGAGAGAGAGAGAGATGCACTAACCTGAACAGTGAGCCAGTCCAATATATCTAATAGAACGGTATATTAATCAAAACAGGGTACCAGTCCAATCAACGTGATGGTAAGCATATTTAACAACTTAAGCCAGTTGTCAATACTTTTGCTAAGTTTATTGAATGGATCGCAGGAAAAATGATGTAACATTTGCACACTATCCAAATATTTCGAAATAACTTAAAATATTTCTACTGTAAATAGATTGAAAACACTGCTAAAAAATTATGATACTATAAAATGCAATTTATTTCTAAAGAATCAGTTTTTTACCTTGCATTTTCATCAGAATTAATTAATTGCACTAATTAGTATTTCTTTCATTTATACGAAGTAAAGGTTCCTTGAAATGTCTTCACGTTACCTTCTATATCTTTGCTAAACAATGCGATCTCTACCGACCTTTGCCCATTCTTGATGTTCTTTGGTGGATGTTGTCAAATTAAAAAAAAAAAACAATTACGAGGATTCACTTATTTGTTTAGTGGAGGTGACATTGGAAGGAAAGAAAGCGTTTCCGTGCAAGCATATAGTTTGCTTTTAATTCTTCTTATACATTTAATGCGGAGACTAATTCTTCTGCTATCAAGCAATACAACAACACGCATAGACACGTGTTGATAATCAATAGTGCGGCTACAGAAGTGAAGTACAAAATACTCAGATGTTTTTAATTATCGCAAATTTTGGTATGACGTTTGGAGCAAAATGTGGCACGGAGAGTATACACTTCTTTCGGGAAAATGTAACTTGTGAAAAATTGTACGTATAATGACAATTTCCCAAGCGACATTCATTCTGCTGAATGCATTTCTTTAAATGAAAGAAGGAACATTTTCTAGTTAAAAATTTCCATTGCAGCGTATTAAGGTACATTTTTCGTCACGGGTTATTTTAATGAAATTTTTTTTTAATCTCTAAAATTGTACCATTTCCATAATATTACTATTTACTTTCTACGTAAAAAAAATATAAATTCCTTTATGCATTTGTGATACAGACTATACATGGCAACCTTAAACAGCATTTATTCCTGTCTTAGTTGTATACACAGGTACTCGACACGAGGTTGATGTTAAAAAACAATAATCTTAAGGAAAAAGTCTTTCAGAGTGACAAAAATACCTCAGATTACACCCATGACCAAAGCTGACATTGGACACTGTCATACTATATAAGAGACATGGTATGTAACTTCCGAACACTTCGTTCCACTCATGACTCTAGATTTCCTTTTGCTATTTTCGTCTCTAACGGTATACGATCATATTCTATGGCTTGTTTTACTCCTGAGATATTTTCCATCCATCAAGCCATGGTTGACTATTCTACGTTGCACCAAACTGAAGTTACGGACTCCGAAACGTGCGAATTTCGCGAATTTTATCAGAGTGGACACATCTATTCTCAGGTATAACCTTTTGAGCCAATCATATTTCGTCGTTTACGTTTGAGCCGCATAGTATACATGTTTTCAAACTGAGCTTCGCTTATATGGCATGTATGTGTGAAGATGAAAAGGTCTAATTCTTCCATGGAACAGGATTCACAACGTTGAATAGAGTTAATGGTAAGTAAACACTTGCTTTTGCATATACCATTGTTCTTTAATTTAAGAAGTTATATATCGTAGAGTCACAAACATGGTATATGTAGCTGTTTGCACCTGTTGTCATCTGAGCGTAGATGTGTCCACTCTGTTCGGAAGTTACACACTTTGTCTTTTGTGTCTTTTGTATTGTATGACATAAAGGGTCCAATATCAGAACGGGTCATGGGGGTAATCTGAGGTATTTTTGTCACTCGGGATAACGTTTTCCTTAAGATTATTGTTTGTTTTTTGTTGTTTTTTTTTCATCAAGCTCGCGTCGAGTACATGTGGTTATATATAAATGTGAGGGAGAGCTCCCCAAAGTCGTGCACTAGATCCGTTTATAACGTCACTGTAACTTGAGTGCTCAAATTCAATATTGCCGTCATTAACTGATGTTATTAATACTTCTCTCTTATCCATGGAATCCCCATCATTTTTCAAAACTGCCATTGTTTTTAAGCCTCTGTTGAAGAAAGCGACACTTGACCCGAACGATTTAAAGAACTACAGACCTGTTTATAACCTCTCATTAGTTACAAAAATCTTAGGAAATGGTCTCTCTCAACTTGTATCTGATCTGAATTCAAATAGTCTTTTTAGTAACGGACAACCTTCATATCACCCTAGCTATACTGAAACTGTCCTTCTGAGAATAGTTAATGGGAAAAACGGTTGACATTCTCTCTCCTTTGGGTAGTGTATTGTCCAGACCCTCTTTGGTTTTGTTTGCGGCATTTGACACTATAGACCATGATATATTAGTTCACCGTTTCCAGCATGCATTTGGTATTCACCATAAAGCCTTACTACGGTTCATTTCCTACTTACCCAAAAAAGACACAAACTGTGTCCGTAAATGAAACATTCCAACCAGGTTGGTTCCACAAGGCTCTGTTCTCGTCCCCGTTCTCTTTATTGTATATTTTCAGACGCTCTTAAGAATTGTGGAGCAGCATCCAGTGTCTCACCAAATGTAAGCTGATGACACTCAAATATACAATTCTAGCTGCCCAGCTGAAGCTGAGGCTACAATCCAAGTCATGGTAACATATGATAAGCTGTAGATGAATGATGATAAAACTGAAGCCATATTGGTTACCATGCAAAGATTGTTTCATTTATATCCTTTACCTCAAACAATAAGTATCAGCAAAACACCAACATTAAATTTACATAGTACGAAGTTTAAATGTTACACCAACATGTAATGAACAAATGCAAGGTTGCATATCTGGAGTTGAGACGCATCAGCTCCAATCGCAATTTTTGTCGGTTGATGCCACTAAAATATTTATGTGTTCCCTAGCACTTTCGGGACTGGATTATCGTAATTCATTTCTGTCTGGTTCGTCTCAGTATCTGCTAAAGAAAATTCAAAAAGTTAAAAAGCACGGATCATCATTATAGACGAAGAACTTTGCACACCTACCCCTGCTCTGTAACCTTCACTGGCTACCCGTTCGATCCAGAATCAGATATAAAATCTGTTCATTATGCTACATTTTGTTGACTGGCTTCAGTCTAATATACCTATCTGACTTCACCCAAGTGTACACACTTTTAAACAACTTACTCAGTGGGCCCCTAGAGGCCGAGTGGTCTAAAGCGCTGAACGTTACGAATCACTTCTATCTCACCTCTGTCTGCGTGAGTTAGAGTCCAGATTCGGCTAACGTGGGCAAGTGAGAAGTCTGCCAGTAGCTTCTCGTGGGTCGGTGGTTTTTCCCTGGGTTTTCCAGGGTTCTTCCTCCACCACTAATACTGGCCGCCATGTATAGCCTATCTTGTGCTGAAAAATGGCGTCAAACCCTACAACAACAACAACAACTTCGACGACGAACGACATTCGCATTCTCTTGTTCCTACTGTTAAGACAAAGTCATACCGACAACATTCATTTGCGTAGCAGGGCCCAGTTTCGTGGAACGAACTTCCCACAGAGCTTAGACATAAGGACACTGTGATCTCATTCAAGAGTGCTCTTAAAAACACATCTAATTCGACTACGAGAACATACTTTAAGACTTAATGATGATCAATGCACTTATTTTTGTCAGTATGTTTTTTTTTTGTAATTTCATGGTTTTTGTTTTTGTAATTTTGTCGTTGTATGTTTCTATTTATTATCTAATATTGTAAAGTGCTTAGAGCTTCTAAAGATTATGTGATGTTTTAAGTCCATATTATTATTATTATTATTATTTTTATTATTATTATTATTATTATTATTATTATTATTATTATTATTATTATTATTATTATTATTATTATTATTATTATTATTAGTAGTAGTAGTAGTAGTAGTAGTATTGTATTGTATTTCTACGTAATATATATAAATTCTTGATATGTTACGACTTCTATGATCTTAAACTAAGACATAGAAAGAAGTGAATCAAGTTTTGAGAATTGAAAAAATTATTTATCTCCGTTGAAAAGAAAGTGAAAGTTTTGAAAGACGCTTACAGTATTGAGAATTAAATTCCAGATACTTCTAAATGTGCTTTTACAAATCCAAAAGTATAGAGTGTTGCATTAATTTTGAATGTATTGAGGTACTAATAATCATGGATGTGCCGATTTGCCAATAGTCTTGAATGAATCATATTGATATAATAAAGTATGTCTTTGAATGGATTCACAATAACCCCAATGTCTAAAAAGTAGTATTTTGGTCTAAAAAGTCAATGGGCACATTGTATTTCCAATGAATAATACAATATTTCTCTCAAATTATATTTGAACACAACTAAACACTCTGAGCATAGATTCCCAAAGACAGATATAAGACAGGAATGAATAATTGTTGACTAAAATCTCTTTATATAAAAAATGTCACCTATGACACAACAAAGTGTTCTTCAAAACTAATTTCTAATGGAAAAAACTCACTAATTCGTAAACAAGGTCATGCGTTGAACTTAAATTCGAGTAAAATAGTTTTGAAATTAACAAAACTCCCAAATCTGTATCCCCAGTCATGGACAAAAGTCAAGCATGTAATATAAATTAAATGCACATAACATCAAGGGAGTTGATGGCGCTTTGTTCCGTCACGTGTCCGTCAACATTTGCTGTTGTCAACGTCTAAAACAAAAGCAATTCTGGACCAATTTTAATTATATTTGACACAAATCTGTCTGACATGAAGAGATTTCATGTTGATATAACGATGCAAAGAAAAAATATATAAGTGGTGAACCTCTAACTTCATACACTTCTTCCAAAAATCAAAAAATCTATCTGAACTGAATTTGATAAAATTGGACATAGGTATTATGGCTGAAAGACTTAGCAAATTTATACAAATGATGTCGATCCACCTTTAAACATGGCCATAGTTTCTATTTGTTACTGAAAATAGCAAAACCACTGTTACAACAAATAGGGAATCTTTCAATGACTTTGTCTATTAGCCCACTGAATAGAAGCTCACTAAACTTGGCGGAAAGCATTTGATATGAATACCACTGAAACGCGTACGAGACCCTAACTCCTAGAGGTATCTGATTCCCCGATAAAGAGCGGGGGGTCCTTATAATAAGGATGGGACTAGTGATGAAATGCGGAACTAGTAGTTAATGTGACCACAAAGTGCTCATATCTTTTCTTTCAACTTTACAGCTTCAGGACCTAAACAGACGTGTTTTACAAGTTTACATATTAATTTGCCAGTTTAGTGATATTAGATCCATTTGGTCATTATGATGAACCTAGTTTTACAATTTACAAATAAAGTACTGTTTCATAATAATTCCACTAGCTGCGTATATAAAAAAACACGCCAACACTCTTAAAGGAACTCTGACTGTCTAGTGACATAAGGAGATGGTAAAAAACCGGTTCCCTTACGGTCCTAACCAATCTGGTAAAAAAAACCGCTAGGGTAAACGTCGGCGTCGCTAGCTAGGGAATGATTTCACGCGGTGTAATTGCCCAGTGATGACGGATAGATGGAACGTTACAGATAGCTGAGCAAAGTATTGAAAAAAATGAAAACAACGAGTACCCTTTCAATCGATAAAAATATAAAATTTTAATTAATTAACATATAATCAAAGAAAAATCAATCCCCATACAATCGATTTACTAAATTACGTATATTCAGTTAAAGCATAGTCAAATTTTGCTTTCCAGTTCGACTGATTGTCAGTGACAGAATTTAATTACAGTGTACGACTTTCATTATGTTTTACGAGTGTTGACTTTGATCACAATTTCCAATGCTTTGATAGCATCACCTGTCAACTGTCTTCTTACGAACTGTTTCCCATGTCTAAACCACGTGCTTAGTCCACTTCCGACACTCACTATTATGACATCCCGTAGATGTAGATTTCCCTTTTACATCATTGGGTTTCTTCCGTATTACTCCTTATCCTTCTCTCGTTTGGAGTACGAAGTACGAAGCTGTCCCCTTGATACACGTGGCCTTAACTCAAGTTCATTCACCCCGTGGGCAAGTTATCATAAATTCACACGTGCCTTCTACAGACAAAAGTGGCTGTACATGGCAGCATACATTACAAGACGACTTAGTTAGATTTGGCCATTCAGTACAGTTTAATGCTCAATTATTTATGGCATAATATCCACTAAATCTAACTATCCTAAAGTAACTTGCGTGATCATTTAAATATTGCGAACTCAGATATAAATATACACTTTTCATTAACTCGCAAAAGCAAATATCATCCTACACAGACAATAATTTCATATGTCCTAAGAAATATGACACATTCGTTTATTAGGGTGTGTTCATGAAATCCCTACGCAATTCTACATATCGAATATTCAATGACATGCGATCCGTCGATTCTCTCAATGAATTAATTGAAAAATCATAGGAGTAAATGGTCTAAAACTAACATATCAATAGAGTCCTACAAAATGAATACACGATACATGCGTGAATTATAACATATCAAACATATATGCAAACAACCAACAAATGAAATAGCATGTTAAAAATTTGAAGCTAAAATCGCGTACCTTACTGCTGTTTTTCTCTTTCTAATAAACAGCCATAGCCTTTAGTTTGTCTCCTTTGTCTAAGACAACTATCCGGCTCCTTTTAGTAGTTCACGAAGGACACTACTCATTGGCGTCTCCGGAGACGACTTAGTCCTCTCTCAAGAAAAATCTGACTGAAGTATTTTTGCAAGAGATAGCCCCTAAATTGTTTCTCAAAGTGTACGCCCATGAGTTTCCCTGACGAATCAGAAATAACTGTTCATAAAAGTTTCCCTCTAAATAACATGTCTGTCATCGATTGCACCAGCCTAAAACATGCTGCAATTAGCTTCCTTTGAAAAATCGATTATTTGACATGCGCACCTTTTGAACTGATACGAGTCTGAGTTTTATTATGCATACGTTATGTACCATAAAAAAATGACCGGGTCAGTTTCTACTGAAGCTAAACGGAATTCCTTTTATGTTTAGAGATGAAATAAAGAAATAATCATTGAACTTTCTCCAGACCTTTCTGCTTCGATTATGTTAACTTGAAAACACAATTTATTTAACCTTAGGTTTCAACGAGTTTCAAAATTTGACACATCACAATAACTACCAGCCCCTACTCCGCCGACGCCATATATAACTAAGGTACATTTATTAGTGTCCGTTTTCTGTAGCAGTGCATCGGGCAAGCTGGATTAGGTAGGTCAAGCCAGATTTGGTACTACACCTTATACCCAGTATTAGTACCTTTACCTCAAGGCGTTGAGGCTACAACATCGTAGCTAGAACTGCATATGCAGAGAGTGTCTTATTACACTGCGATTGAGTTGGCAGGGATTCTTTTAGATAAAATCCAAAATATTGAGGAAAATGATACGCTTCGATCCAAATCTTAAAAATGCTCACTTTTATGACAACAGACAATAGTTTCTTTTGTGAAAAATGTACATCTTTTTTTTTCTAAAATAAAATTGAAGAATGTAATTTTTTCACGAAAATCTTTTTCTTTATGAAAATATGAGATTTCAACGTGTAAGAAATTAAGTCGTGAAAAGTTTTTCCTGAATGCCTTTAAGTTTTAATGTGTTCAGTCAGGGTTTACATTATTTACGTCTACGTTTGATTACTTTTTCATGAATGGCAGTATTATATTCTGTAAGATAACGCTTTCTTTACTAATAAGGTGGACGTTTTCGCGATAAAGCCTATATTTCTTAGTGAAAGATTTTCTTCATGTTCCATTACGTTAATGTCATCAGCTGTTCGCGATAAACGACACCTTTGGTAATTAATAACGTACTCTCTCTCTCTCTCTCTCTCTCTCTCTCTCTCTCTCTCTCTCTCTCTCTCTCTCTCTCTCTCTCTCTCTCTCTCTCTCTCTCTCTCTCTCTCTCGATCGATTTCTTCACGTCGCTGTTTGGTTCTACAACCTGATGTACAAACTGGTAAATGAAAGTATGAACAGTCGACACCAGTCGTTAATATACTAAACGGTACATAGAGATAGAAATGCCCATATTAACCTGTTGAACCACAAATAATACCCAAAAAATCTGGAATTTGACTGGATACAATGCAGCGAGAATGGGGATCATCAGTTGCTATTGTTCCAATGGAGGTCCATAGAAGCATACTATTTGTAGGGCCTAGTATCGACACCACCTCTCTCTCTCTCTCTCTCTCTCTCTCTCTCTCTCTCTCTCTCTCTCTCTCTCTCTCTCTCTCTCTCTCTCTCTCTCTCTCTCTCTCTCTCTCTCTCTCTCTCTCATATGCTAGAAACAACTATAAATATGTTTTTAAGAACCTATGCATGATAAAAGTCGCCACTGGAAAAATATTTTGATTCTTTTAATAAGACCGTAGATCTTGAAGAGTTACTATTTATAGATCTTGTAGAGTTACTAATTATATATTTTGTAGAGTTACTAATCGGCTTGGTTCCATGTAGCCATTTAAACTAATTCCACGTTTCAAGTATTGAAAAGTTCAAATGGGCATGTTGGCAAATGATTCAGAGTAGAGTTTGTTTAATTTTGGTGTTAATTAACACCACATGCTGGTACTAGATATGGAAATATTTTGAGAAGAAACAAAAAAGCAATTATTTCTTGGTAAAATTAGAAGGGAGTATGAAAATAAATAACATAATTACATTTTGCTCAAAGGTGATGATGTTTTTTTTTCTTCTCTTTTCTTTTTCTTGTAGGGTTAGACATTACAATCATTCCAAGTTGGTTTTTGTTATAAGCTCCGACTACAACCATGACTTTTTCTATTGAAGTAAATGTTCTTTCATTCAAAATATTTCGTTTGCTGATAGTCTGAAGTTGTGTATCCAATTTATCGCATTATGTTGGCGTTTTGAGAGGTATCCTCGCTGGTCCATTAGCGTACAAACTACTGCCAATAGAAAATGCCAATCTGGCTTGAATTACATACGTTCTGGTTTTATATATCATTGTTTTGACTTTATCTTAGATGTGGGGATTGTTATTGTTTATATTTAAAAATTAGATCTTTACTTACTTGTATGCCATGTTTAACAACTTGTATCAAGTACTGTTTAACAGAACACGTGGTAAGTTATTTAATGTTTTAAGATCTAAGAAACCCAACATCCTCGATATTCTTATTGCAGGTAAGTTGATGCATCAACATGTGAAACAAAATTTGCATTCGGAATGTTTCGGTATTACATTCCAATTATAATCGGATGTTTTGTTTGTTCGTTTTTTTATATATATTTTTATGGCCAAAAATTTCCAGATTTGAATTTCCAGATTACTTAAATTATAGAATTTGTTTTTGTAACATGGCTATTAAACCACGTAAAAGGGTGCGTTCTAACTAGAGTCGCTAGAGTTAATCCGATACACTTCCTGACTTTTTTTAGAAAAAATACTAAAATCATGTCAAAACGACTTTAATAGAGTAGTTCAGCTTAAAAGAGAAGGGGGGATAGGTCCAAAATATCCAAGAGCTTGATCATACGACGCTAGACAAAAATAGAATTTTGATATGTTTATAGAATTATTAAAATGCTCTAGTGAGTTTTGTATGAAGCAAGAAACTTTGGAATGTTTCAGCTATGATCAAGTCATCCCAATATGATTTATGTGACGTCATTTGTTAACAAGATGCATGCATATACGATGGCGGTCACAGAATTATTTCTAACGTGGTTTCTTTTCAACCAAAGAGTTAAGTGTGCAAGGCATAGCATACACCAAGAGTTAAAAATGCAATGCATGGCATACACCAAGAGTTACGTATGCAAGGCATGACATATACTAAGATGTATGTGTCCAAGGCATGGCATGCGCCAAGAGTTACGTATGCAAGGTATTGCATACACTTAGAGGTATGTGTGCAAGGCATGGCATACACCAATAGTTACGTATGCAAGGCATGACATACACCAATAGTTACGTATGCAAGGCATGACATACACCAATTATTTACGTATGCAAGGCATGGCATACACCAATAGTTACGTATGCAAGGCATGGAATACACCAGTAGTTACGTATGCAAGGCATGGCATCACTAAGACGTATGTGTGCAAGCCATGGCATGCACCAAGAGTTACGTATGCAAGGCATGACATACACTAAGATGTATGTGTGCAAGGCATGGAATATACTAATAGTTACGTATGCAAGGCATGGCATACACCAATAGTTACATATGCAAGGCATGACATACACCAATAGTTACGTATGCAAGGGATGGCATACACTAAGACGTATGTGTGCAATGCATGGCTTGCACCAAGAGTTACGTGTGCAAGGCATGACATACACTAAGATGTATGTGTGCAAGGCATGGCATACACCAATAGTTACGTATGCAAGGCATGGCATACACCAATAATTACGTATGCAAGGCATGACATACACCAATAGTTACGTATGCAAGACATGGTATACACCAATAGTTACGTGTGCAAGGCATGACATACACCAATAGTTACGTATACAAGGCATGGCATACACCAATAGTTACGTATGCAAGGCATGGCATACACTAAAATGTATGTGTGCAAGGCATGGCATGCACCAAGAGTTACGTATGCAAGGCATGACATACACGAAGATGTATATGTGCAAGACATGGCATGCACTAAGAATCAGATTAGCAAGGCATGGCATACACTGTAGTGTTAAATATGTAAGGCATTGTATACACTAAGAGTTTGGCATACAAGGCATGGCAACTCTCAAAATGAATTGAATTAAAATAGTACTTGTGTTCTAAAATGTCATACCATTGCATCTATATGATTTGCCTGTAAAATGATGAATTGCTGTACAACTATGATGTACAAAACGATATGGCATGCATCTCAAGATTTGGCACTTACTGAATGCATGGAACGTACAACTTTTTAAGATTCGATATGGTGTTGATTTTATACTACTGTGTATATTTGTAGTTAGTACAGGGCCATAATATAGTCATTAGTAAGTACAGGATATATTGTGGCAGTGTTCTGACCAAGTGGTTGCCATGTTCAACCGTAGTTTTTGAACTGAAGCAAGATAGTAGGCGGTGGCTTATCATTTATCCGTGCTCTTCCCGTTTTGATACTTGAACAATAGCATGGGTTTGATTCACTGAATCTCGGTCGAAACACACTTTTGATGAGAGGGCGGATAGCAATGTGGCCATAGTTTTTACCATAATCCTATATGTAACGCATTCCATCGATGATAATATCATAATAAATAGACCAGTCGTGGTCAGTAATCTCTTCCTGGTAGTTTCATCTCCTTCACATCGACAATTATACTATAACTGGTGATTACACGATATAATATATAATTTATGTACTAATGAAATAAAATATAATCATGTTCTTATTTATTTACTTCTTTGCAGATAACATCATGATTTGGAAGGATGTCTGGGCTGCCGTCTTCGGGGAATTATCAGAGGACGAATTCGTATCTCCCCTCTGTGCCACTCTGATTTATTTTGTCATCGTGATGGTAAGCGGCTACATAATCCGTCTTGTGAACCAAATTGTAACCCCAGAATGGCTTCGCGGATACGTAGCAGACTTTTCAGCGACAATGGAGGTGTGTGCCTACTTTTTTGAGAATAACTTCATCATGAAAAACTATGGCAGCGTTTGGTTATTCATAGCCGTCGTTGTTGAGTGTTTAATTGCCAACAGGAGTTTCATGGGAGCATCGGAAAGTCCATGCAAGGCTGTGGTAGAGTTGGTCGAGAAACAGATCGCAGTTCGTGATGCTTTGCAGAAAATTATCGTGCAGACGTTCGCAGGATTGGCCTCCTACCGACTTGCTCGTCTAATATGGGCCATGGATATGGTACCAGACCACAGAGAGCGCTACTTTGAGACTACATGTACATCCGACCTAAATGTAGCTCTTCTGACAGGAATGTTTATAGAAATGGCGGCAACTCTTGTTGATACATGGCTAGGAAGGCAGACGATTGCCAAAATGTCTTTTGTAGACGAACTTCTGAAATGCTGTAACGGATCTCTCATGATTGTCATGGGTAAGTCCCTCAGTCCCCTAACAACAATTAACTCTCTCTCTCTCTCTCTCTCTCTCTCTCTCTCTCTCTCTCTCTCTCTCTCTCTCTCTCTCTCTCTCTCTCTCTCTCTCTCTCTCTCTCTCTCTCTCTCTCAATGCTTGAGAGCTTTATTTGTCTTTAAATTAACGGTTGTTTTTCTTGTATTTTGCAGCTGAAATGTTTTCATTTGAAAACATCTTCAAAGAAAACTCTTTTGAGTTTTGTTCTTAAAATACAAAGTCAATAAAAATTTTACTGTAAACATATAACTAGCATTTTGAGTACATTCTGTATTTTCTCTCTTGACATAATCTGGAACCATTTTCAGACTGAAAGGGTCGCTAAATTTAATTTTCCCCCGACTAGTTCAACATTCTAAATGAAAATCGTAACGTAATGGACCAAATGTTGACCTGTAAGGATGAGTTTCTTGCTGGAATGATGTCTATGCTTAAGTTTGGCTAATAGAAATTTTTTGTGATCTGATGGTTTCCACATTTATATGGTAATATTTATCCCTTGTTAATTTAGCAGCTGCGTTTGGACTGATTATTGCATAGATAGGAATGTGGAACATCACTAGTACACAAGCACTCCAAAAGAGTTCCTTGTTACTTTTGCATTGGATGAAATGTTTCTTGACTTCTTACTTGCAGAAAATGTTTAATTTGCAAACTTGTCAAAAAAGAGGGCTTACGATTATATTTTATCTTACAGGAATACACCTAACAGGAATGTATTTTAATCCGGCAATGGCGTTAGGACACACGTTTGGATGTGAGGGGACCGAAAAGTGGGAACATTTCCTGGTCTACTGGGGAGGTCCTTTCCTAGGATGCATCATAGCTTTGTACCTAGACAAATCTTTGCATGTAGACGTCGTTGAATGGGACAAAGACAGCAAGAAAAAGAAGGAATAAGTAACTAGTACACCAATGTATCTACGATGTTCTTTCGTCCAGTGTTTGACTGAAATATTCCCAGTTTGGCGTTGTAGACTTTTTCTTCAAGTACCCGTTGAGTTTTGACCAAAAACCCATGGTTATGTTGGTGAACATTGTAGAAACGGACGAAAGTGGCTTTTAAATTCCTACAAAATTCAGTCCACTTGAAGAATAATATTAATGAGACCTAGGAAAACTCATTTTAAGAACTATTTTTGCAAACTGACATCAATGTATGTGTGCTTCGAAGCTGTACGGTGCAATAGGGAATGCCGCCAAACCTGAAAGCATCCAACAATAAGCATGGCATCCATGTGCCGCTCTACTAAAATCCCGTTTCTAAATAGAGCAGAGCTTTTACGAATTCCCAACCCACCCCTATCCTATTTACTACTAACGTCCTTTTCCAACATTGGAAGCAGTATTAATATTGAAAGGCAAACAGTGCGCGACAGTGCGAAAATGTTTGGAAACTGTACAAAAAGACGAAACGGTTCGATTAGAACGGTACGAAACCGTACGGTATGGTATCAAAAAGGTACGTTAATTTATAACAGAGAACGATTTGAACGGTTCTTTTCGATGCTTATAACTTAATCTCATTTAAAAAAATTTAAGAGAAATCGATTAACTTTCGTTCAAGTAAAACAAAAGCAAATTTCAGTAATTGTAATGGCGAGACGGTACGATACGGAGACAGAGACGACTGATGGACGGTTTGAATGGTACGAAGCTGACACGTTTGGAAAGGCGATTGAAACGATCAGAAATGTGAGGTAAAGATTTCCAAAAACAGGCGCAACAGAAGTTACAAAGTACTATGTTATAGTTGAGGCACAAATAGTTTCATTCCACCGAAACTAGCTTTGCTCCTTTTCAGTCCCATTTAAAACACACGTAGGCTATGACAAGAGGTACTGATTACTTTTTATCTTTTTTTTTCATTTTTGATTGTGCTTGGGTGGGTGGAGAGGCAATGTTATAAAAGTACAGACTGCGTCTGCAGTGCAATTAATCTTGTACATTATAAGAACTTTAAACAAGACCGTACCAATACACTTTATTCTCGATGATTAGTGATGATTTGTGATTGTTGTGCTGTCAGATATTGAGCAGACAGGAAAAAATAACATGGCACTTATTATAGATATTGTACATGTTATATTAAAAGTAATATAATAATTGAATGAAGAACAATGTTAACACAATGTCTGTCCGTGTACAGTCTCAAAGCTAATGATTGTTAGTAACAATGGTAATAGAATTTTGCAGGAACGAAAAATCCAACGCTTATTTATGTAATGTGCAATATAAAGATATGCAATATTTTTACTAACCATACTTTTGTGCAGTATTATCTCCCAACTTATAGAAAGAGCAGACTCATTACTTACATAACAACCCCGCGGACATTTTCTCACTCTGACATTCTTTCTATTGACAATTTTGCCGTAGCTTAAAGGACTGTTCCTTGCTGTATTAATGAATAAATTTATATAGAAAGAGAGTTTACCTTTATACTAGTCTAGACTGCTTTTCACCTACATTCTTGTATTAATGCCTGTTTGGTAGTTTTAGTATTAGAAAGAACAGTAAGCAGTTTCAAGGTTCAAAATTACGTTTTGGCAGAACTTTTTGTAGTGATAATTACTTATTAAAACATATATTTGTATGGAAAATTACAATCGTCATCACTCTTTGGATAAAACATCCATAAATCAATGAAGTTCAAACGTATTGTTCAAATTTGTGTCATTAAGTTCAAACTCCTCATCACAAATGTTGATTGAGTGTCAGTATACTAGTTTTTGCAAAAGTCGTAAATGATTCGACTGGAGTTTATGCAAACTTACCACATGCAACCAAATAATTGACAAACATTCGCTCAATCTAGAAGATAGGAAAATAAAAAAAAATGTTATAATAAATTCTTGCAAACACTGGCAATTTGACGAGCAACGTTTTGACCACATTTATGTCGAAACATTCAAAATATTGGTCTGTTTTCAACAATGTTTTGATCGAGAACATGTCCATATATATATATATATATATATATATATATATATATATATATATATATATATATATATATATATATATATATATATATATATATATATTCATGGTAATAAAACTATATAACGAATTACTGAGCAAAGAAAAATCCAACAATTATATTGATTCAGTTTGTGTTACTTTCTTTTGTGTGATGTGCAATATAACGATTTGCAGCGATATACTTTTGTGTGATGTACAATATGACGATTTGCAGTGTTATACTTTTGTGTGATGTGCAATATGACGATTTACAGTGTTATATTTTTGTGTGATGTGCAATATGACGATTTGCAGTGTTTTTTGAAGCATGCTTTAGTGTAATGTGCAATATAACTTTGTATGTGCTGTTATTTACCATAATTGATCATAGTTTATTAACATGTGGTATAACTATTAGGAAGAGTTTATTTCTGTTTTTCACTTCTAAACATATAAACTTTAAAAATGTTTGCGATTTTTTTTCCATCCAGTCTCTAAGATTTATATTGTTACTGTTTAAAATCTTTTTTTTTATTGTATTAATCATTCTATTTATTGTATTAAATTTTCACTAAAGACATAAAAAGGGACAGTTTTTGAATTTCATATTTTAGTTTGTGTATAAAACATTACAAGATGTGTTATTTTTTGTTTCTAGTGTGTTAGCTTGTGCAAGGTTACATAACCTTATTCGGGTAATAATGATCTTATTTGGGTCAATATGTTCGTTTACATCAATTAGATTTAAATTTCACGGGTTCAATGTCAGGTAATCCTGGGTCGGTTGCCTCAGTCTGATTTTCGGAAAGGCACTTACCTCCCCTTTCTTTGCCGCCTTATAGCCAGTATTGCTGTTGACGTGTCGTCGAACACCAACAGTCAACCTACAAAAATTCTGCTGAGCACGGTGCATGCTCCGTCGTTGTATGGTCCAAAACCCAAACATGCTCAATGCATACAACA
This sequence comes from Potamilus streckersoni, assembly GCA_016746295.1. Classification (NCBI taxonomy): domain Eukaryota; kingdom Metazoa; phylum Mollusca; class Bivalvia; order Unionida; family Unionidae; genus Potamilus; species Potamilus streckersoni. Next base: position 1,790,773 of record JAEAOA010000745.1, on the reverse strand, counting down.
AAACATATAACCAAATAAATTGAAATATCAGCAGCAAGAATGACACTGAAACGTACAAACGTAGATCACAACAACCCATTTAAATATATTGAATGCATATTTTCACCACAATTGACCTCATTGTATGCATCGTGTCTAAGCAACAGTCCCATCCATAGAGACACTGCACAATTAACTGGAATAGAGAAGTATGTTGCAATTACCTAATAGTCGTTTTCTTAGGTAAATACGTATGTCAAGCTCCATTACCATACCGAAAACAAATTACAAACGACAAAGAAAATCAACCAACTTTGCCAATTCTGTCATCAAATTCTCGTTTGCAAATTGTCATCGGCTCTTTTGAATAGATACATAATGCATGGGTGTACTTAAACTTTGGTCTTCTTAATTTATATTTTGCAATTATATTAGACTGATTGCTACAATGATTATAACAAAAATAGCGCTGAAATGGGCGTCATCTAAAATGACGTCATAAGAACTCAATTTCCCAATAAAACAAATGGCAAACACAAATATTTTGTCTCTCACACCTAATATTTTGCATTTATTTTATTGCTGTTTACATTTAATACACGCGGGACTACATTTTTCCACAAATGAGACCGGGACTTAATAATTTCCAGCGAAAAAGAAAGACCCCCCCAAGGATAGCTTTTCAACGGGAAAACTTCTGCAATGAAAAATATCTTGTGCTGAGTGTCTTGCGTTATGCATCCAGTTGAAAAATAATGAGTATATATATATATATATATATATATATATATATATATATATATATATATATATATATATATATATATATATATATATATACTGACAACGAACAGTGCAAAACTAGTGACTAACTAGCCTGAGCGCTTTCTACTCTTAATGAGTCTTTTTCAAATTTTTCAAAGGCATAGACAAAACAAAAAAAAAAAAAACCATAAAAAACGTTGTCTTTGTAATACTCTACATGGCGGCCTCTACATGAATTAAACCTAAAGATACACTATGTCTCAACCAGCCTGTTTAGACTTGCTGCGAATACTGAAAGATATTTCTATTTCCCTAGAAATCTATTAGCCATAGCGACATCTCTTACTTTGTGTACATTTATGTAACGCAGATTATATCCCGGATATTTGAGTCTATGCAGGATATTTTATTCTTATAGTAGTAATAAAATGATACTAAGAATATTTAGAAAAGTTTGAAAAGAAACTGTGTAGATTGCAAATTCTGCTAGTGCATAGCTTTCATTTTCTAGTCTTCTTGGTTTAGACCGCTTGGTTTTAATGTCCTAAGGCGGCGTATCCAGTGAGATTTATTTTTCTTCCTAGTTTCGGAACTCCAGCTGAGGTTGTTAGCAATTGCGATAAGTGTTATATCAATGAAAGTGTAACCAGGGGAAGAGAAGTGTTTTGCGACCGGACTTTTGTACTGTGATGACAACATATACTCTACTTTGAAACGGAGAACTATGTTGGACACACACACACACACACACACACACACACACACACACACATTATTAAATGAAATGCAGAAAGAGAGCAATTTACCAGCAGCATCGTCACTATTTAGACATGATAGACGTGCATGTTAACAGGCGAAACTAAGTGTAAAGGTGTAGCTTGCCATGGTGCTATCATGGTTAATAGGTTGGACAATGGTTAATAACGTGGACCATCACAAAACGTAGGAGTGGATGAATACTAAACCTAGATCACAAATAAACTTAAAAGAAGATTAATATTAAGCTTGGACCAAGGAGATTATTATTAATGGTGGTAATTAAACAATATCTAATTACTTTCGTGTCACGGTCTCCATAAAAAATAGTTCATGCTTTGCAGTAGGTAAACTTGTCGGACTTGCTCTTCTCTTTCATGTGTTATGCAAGTTGTGTTTCAAACAATACATTTGTGTGATAAGATTCCTAATGTCAGCTTAACATTGAACTGGAAAACAAAGACCTTTACAAAGACGTATATGCAAATGGAAAAGCCTGTTTAATTATTTTACTGTTCTTTATTCATATCCTGACATCATAATGTCTATGATATGCCTCAGTAATACTCATGGATGAGATCAATATAATTCTTCATGATTTAAAGAATCCGCAGGGGGATGTGGTTTTAACGTTCTTTATCCTGATATTTATTCGAACATTCTGCTGATTCTCTCCAGGCAAGCTGATATTTGGTAGTCTCAGATTAAATTTATTACCTTAGCTTCGTTGAACCAGACTACCGCATAAATTCTGCAGGAGTTACGTTACTAATCATATATAAAAATGGCAAAAAAATTTAGAAATCGGTGAAGATAAAAGAGTATATATGGTTTGACTGGAAGTATTATATGGTTTGACTGGAAGTATTGGTTTATAATAAAAGTAAAATTTTAGTAAAAATACACTTTATGGAGTTTTAAAATTTTAATTTAAAATTACAATGTTCTATTAATGAAGTTTCAGTCTTTATACAAACAGTAAAACTCATGATTGAAATTGGCTCCTGATTCTTTGGTGCGAAATTGATATGTTTCAAACAAATGTGGATTTAAAAAAATTGTCGCGGCTCGTATGGTATTCTCTACAAATAATCTTGCACCAAAATATATTTGTACTTATAAATATAGAATTAATAATAATCATTGAAAAATTTGAAGCTATTGAATTATTAATAGCATGGTGTTTCCATTGCTTTAATATTGAAGTTGGATTAATACCGCGAAACCTACAAGATTTGCTCTGCTATGGGGTCTGGTAAAATGCTTGATAGATCTCTGCTACCGATTTTTCTGGACATATTTACTGTAGTTATCCAAAGTACAACTAAAATTGAAAAGGTTAACTGAATAAAACTTAAAAAAGCGACTTCCCAACAGACTAATGCAGAAGTCAAGTAATCTCGATAAACCAGTTTGAGCTTCGCCTTACAGGGGACCGGTAAATTTTTTTTATCTTTTCTTTTCTGTTTCCGATAAAAAGCGCATCAATAAAACTTTGTAGTAATGAGACTACAAAGTTTTATAGATGCGCATATTATCGGAAACAGAAAAGATCTCGCCCGATCCAAAATTATTTTCTGTACATATTTTTCGCAATTATGTACAGGAAAATAATATTGAAAAGTTAAAAAGACGCAATTTTACACCACTAATGTTGCAGGAAGTCATTTGGAGCCATCATAAGCCTATGGTTGTTAGTACGTCGTGATAAATTTACAACGCTACAATGACTAGGAAAGGAACGCCAACAAAGCTTGCTGACAACAGAAACTGAATGATTTCTTAAGTTTTTAATTTTAAAAAGCCATCGCAAATTACATGTGCAGCTAATTTTTTATTGGTGATATAGTCGAGTATTATTTTCATGATCTATCATGTTATAAGATTCTGTTCTTCGCATATCTAGTCCGATATTCCTCCGGAAAAAAGGAAAGAAAAAACCCCAACAAAAACGCATTTCGGGAAGTATCGCTGCAGCTACCGCCGAGTCTCTTTCAGAGATTTGAATTAATTCGACTAGTATCGGAAAGAGATGAGGACGTTTGCCAAAAAAAAAAAAAATCGAATTGCACGCCATCATGACGAACTTTAAAAAAATGGTAATAGTAACGATTTAAAATTACGTCCATATTTTCACCATGTTGAGACAACGTTTTTAATTAGCATAGTAAAAATTGAATACTAATGATAAGGAACATTTTGTGAAGTAATGATTGTACGTTAACTGGTTCATTTAATATGCAAGTAACGTACGTCGGTGGAGGCTAGATCGTAGTTCGATATATTAGCTCCCCAAATCTGTGGTGATACTGATGGATGATATGTGAGCCTAACTTCACCTTTTTATTAACATGTGCAACTTTGTTGAATGTCTGTCTGGAACAAATCTGCGTAGAGTTTAGATACTTGCTGTTATTCGGTAGCAGCCAAAATTAGTGCAATATTCAAAATGGTCACAGGAGAGAGGATTGCGTTTTTCCACGTGGATTTACAAGTTGTCAAAACATAGAATTTGATCCGGAAATAGTATGTACATATAGTCACAAGAACCATTCAGCCTACGGTAGCGCAACAGCCGCGAGAAATGCCAGTAATTGCATAAAATATACACTGACGTATGCAGACAAAAAGTGGCAGCCAATTTGTTTTGAGGTTTTAATGAATAGGCGATAATAGTCCCTAAAACGCCATTCAATATTATTAAAGGCGTGGGGCTAATTTATCAGCCCAGATAGATCGTATCAGAACGTCCTCGGCTTTTTTTTTGAGAGACAAAAAAATAATGCCTCCGTTGTTTATCAACGAAGTAATTTACATAAAATTCATACATTTTGTTACTAGAAATTTCGTCGCAAGGAAAAACTCACAATCTCTTGGCAACATATCCGGTATTTCTACGTTTTGACTGGCTGTAGGAATGAAGGGGAGTGTCCTCGGCTATTTTAGCGAGACAAAAATATGCCTCCTTTGTCTCTCGGCGTAATAATTTACATAAAAACTATATTTTGTTCGCTGGACCATCTCGGCTATTTCTACGATTGGACTGACCCTAGTACTAACCGAGAAGTTACGAATGAATAACAAAAGTAATCTAGTCTGCTTCCTGACCTATCTCCAACACGTTGCTCTTCGTGATGAGGAACGAAGAGCAACGTAGTGGAGAGAGGTCAGGGAATCAGACTAAAATAATCTGGCTCCCTGCTTCGTGTGCTCCCTGAATTGCATTCCCCTATATTCGTAAAGCGTAGTGCAACATATCCGCGTATAAAGCCGGGAAACAGTCTAAAACAAAATCATGCATTCGCAACTCATCGCCCAGTTCTTGTTTGGCAAATTATCCCGTAACACAATTAATTTTACTATATTTGTTTCTCGGTAGTGAACTTTCCAATATGTGACAATCAATGCAGATCATATGTTAATCTAAAATACCTTCAAAGATGACTTCGCGGTGAAGTTCTTGTCATAGGTTCACTCGCATTTTTTTTTTTTTGGAGAGGTTGGATTGTAAGAAACTAACGTTCAGTGGAACACAGATTTCACTTCCGAATCATCAACAAGACCTTATTACTCACTGTACACTGTCGCCAAAACATACACAGGCAACCACACCACACGCTCTAAAAAATAAATCGTTTACATTTAAACCCATACCGAGAATGCCTAAATCTAATTCTTGTATCACCACTAAAATGAGACCGGAAAAAATGCTCTAAAATAGACTAGGATGACATTCGTGGGTACTGAACCGGAACTATTAATTGTGATCCGATTCCAAATAGTCCAGGTGGTCTAACGGCATCAGATCACAGTTTACTTCCTGATAGCACTAATGTAGTCCCAGTCTACTCTCTCTCTCTCTCTCTCTCTCTCTCTCTCTCTCTCTCTCTCTCTCTCTCTCTCTCTCTCTCTCTCTCTCTCTCTCTCTCTCTCTCTCTCTCTCTCTCTCTCTCTCTCTCTCTCTCTCTCTCTCTCTCTTTCTTATTTGAGCATCTAATCTAACCCAAGGTACGGGCCTGTGTTTATAGCGAAGTCTCTCAAAACTAAAATGCCGGATAACCTAAGACAAGTCCATCACCGTAAATTCGTCGTTGCAGGCACTTTAGAATAAGATATGATCTATTATCATTTGGACACCACGGATAATACAGTACTGAGAAACAAATGTGGAGAATATATATTAAAATTAATTGTGACCTGATTCCTAATGACTGGTATTGACATACATTCGAGGTATGATCCACAGGAATTTCCTCGAAGTTGCAAATGGGCTAGATTCTGTCGGAGTCATGTGATTTCCTGCATTTTCTGTCTACAAGTTACAAACATTCATGTCTAAGCGCGGCACGCTAAGGTCTCAGTGGGCCGTTTTATTGGAGAATTTTCATTGGAATATCAGACTGCAGGCAAATGAGAATATTTATTCAATAAAAGTACAAATTAAAAAAAATAACCAATGTCATTTTGCAGAAATATTGCTTATCAGATTTGTATTAATGTATTCGGGCTAATTTCTTGATAGTTTTTGCATTCAACCAAGCCCCCTTCCCCCCAAATCATCCCTTGCCCAGTGGTTTTAGTATCCTTCAGCCATCTTGAATTTGATATTGCTACATCTGTACCAGATGCACATAAACACTAAACCTGACACCTGTTGTAATTCTCATGAATATGAATAGATCACCTCAAACTCTATTTAAATATTTTTTAAATTTACACATGTAGCTGAAATAATCGGTACTTAATGCCTACATAACATGCGTAACTTACTTGAAATGGTTACAGTTTTACTCTGAAACCTTCACGATTTACGTGGATTATAATCCACGGGCTGCATGATGTAATAAACAAATAATAATAATAATAATAATAATAATAATAATAATAATAATAATAATAATAATAATAATAATAATAATAATAATAATAATAATAATATCAACAATTATAACAATAACAATCATAACAACAATAATAAACAATAAGGAAGCACAGAGTTATTCTTAAACTCGTGTACACTTCACAAAATCATCACTGGATCTCTCTCTCTCTCTCTCTCTCTCTCTCTCTCTCTCTCTCTCTCTCACACACACACACACACACACACACACACACACGCACGTGCATATTTATAGCAAAACATTAAATAAAATTCGGATCAGTAATATACTTTTTGCAACAATTCTTACTATTCGGCACATCTATACAAGCCCAGGTTTCGATATATTAATACTCTAGGTTAATATTGGCTAAGGAAAATGTATTCATGGTTGATTTGAACTTTCTGATAAGCTGACAGTGAATTCCACAATAAAGCTCTTGACAAACGGATTCTTTTCTTGAAGTGTATTCAACTATATAGAAATTAATGTCCACAATACCTACGGGCGTCCGCAGAATTGTGGGTCGGTGGGTGGGAGGGGGAAACATGTCAGCTATCAAGTTCGTTGAGTTTCATGGTTGTAGGCAAAATCGTGTTTAGAAGTGAAATGGAAGGGGGGAGGCAAGAGCCCTTATGCGCGGGCGCCCAGTATCATAAATACCCCGCACAGTCTCCTACTTTGGAATTTAAGGTATAACGATACAAATTACGCAATCCCAAGTTTATGGATCTTAACGTGTAGATTCTAAATAAAACTATGATTGGTGCATTATTTAGGCTTTGAAGTTTCTTTTAAGTTTTAAAAAAATCAAGTCTCTTGACAACGTTTGAGATTATGTTAATTTATATATAGTTCACATTTTTATTTCTACGGTTTGTTTAAACTGTGGTACACATCCCTGAAAATGTCTGTTTTGACGATAATTCATACCTCCATCTAGGTCCAGAAGAGTTACCTCTCTTAAATATAATGGAGTATCTGGTTTTGTCCTTGTCAAATTCACAATTTAACATATAGCTGTCTTGGACAGTGTGTTTCACGCATGCTAAAGAAGGGTATAAGGTGTACTTATTTTGGGTGATTCATCAAAATATCATTGGTCGTTTCCATCTCATGCTTAGAAAATAATAGATTATAATAATAGATTGTTCCCCTGACTTTTTCAACATTGGTCAGTATCTAATGATAATGGGTCAGAAAGGACCGGTACAAAAAAAAGGCCCGGTCAAGAAAAGTCGATAACGGGTCAGAAATAACCAGGACGGAAAAGGCCCTGGTTAAAAAAGGAAGGTTTTATAGACTGAATAATAATAATAATAATAATAATAATAATAATAATAATAATAATAATAATAATAATAATAATAATAATAATAATAATAATAATAAGTACATGCGGTTATCCTTTTTATGACAGCTTTTCTACAATACCCATATCTATTCACTTTTTAGCCAATGATATTTTTACATATATTGCTAAAACATTGACCTGCAAAAAATGAAGCACTGGTCAGTGAGGATAAACACCAAGACTCAAACAAGGCACTAATATCAAGCATCAAACCTTTACAGAATACACGGATATGTTAGGAATCTTTGATTATCGCAATTGAGACACGAATACAAGTCTCTGCAATCATAACTCTTTCCCATGCATCAGTCTCATCAGAGTTTGATGTATCCTTCGATTTTACAGTTTTGTAACGATTACTGAGACACTCTCGACTGAACCAAGCGATTATCGGTAAACTTCAAGGCATATGGTACTTGTGCCTCTTTTACTCTTCACTCATGACATTTTATCAACCACGATTTATGCTTTTTTTTCCATTTCATATATCTGTTGTGAACTTTCCTTATTTTCCGTTTTCTGATATTTTTTAATATCTTCTACACGAATAATTTATGCATCTTTTAGATTTCTGTTCGTATTTAAACGTTTTCACTTGACTTTATCTAAGGATGAAGATGTTAAAAATACTAACCTTGGATTACATACTTATATAATGAAAGCACTACCATTTTGTTTAAAAATGTGTAATTGGTTTTTCAACCATTACTCGTGTCTAAAATGAGTAGGGAGTTGGGGAGAAGAAAGGGTGGTGGTGGGGTGCACAGAGAAAATGTATCATGTTTGATGAATGCGCAATATTCATAGATCTCACATTATGGTTTTTAGATCAGTAAAAGCCTCGATTGCTTTCATATAAGTGTCTTACGGCTGTTCCATTGCGCCATACAATAGTAGAGTATATTGTAATCGCAAAATTTGACACTATATGTAGTATTAAATAAAAATGTTTGAATTTTCATCAACGTACAGTTCCACATTTGAACTTTTCTTTAAGCATGTGTTTACGATTTGTATGCGATTGTTTTCTTTTCTTGAATGTCCAATAAAATCGTCTGTTCTTATGAGACTTTCTGATAGTCACTTACTTGATCATGAGTTGTAACACGGTTTCAACATTCTTTTCTACCCGGTTTTTTATGTCTTGTACTTTTCCCTAGAAAAAAGGCATGGAAATTATGAATAAATGTGTATTGTTATTTTATGAATGCACCCTTATGAACTTTGACAGAAATTGTGTGCAATTTTGTTGGTATGTAATATTTCTTGTTGAAAAGTGAATATTTATGTATGCATGTTCTAAAAGTATGTATGTTTTGATAGTTCGCTGTTTATCTGTTTCTATTATTCTAGGATTGCATCATATATGGTGCCAATAACTTTGAAAGCCAATGTGTGCAATTTTGTTGTGTTTCAAGGTTTCTTGTTGAAAAGTGAATACCTTTTTATGCGTGTTTGTATTATTAATTCGGTGCTTATTTGCGGTTGTTATTCTAGAATCGCATAATATATTGTACTATTAACTTTATTTAACAGGCATGAAGTGCAATATTGTTGTAGCGTAAAGCAGATGTGTAGAATTTGCTATTAGAATTAAATATTCATGTATTATCACTAATTATTGCTGTTGTTAATAAATTTATAAATAAGAAATTTCGTTTTTGTTATTTTGTCTTTTGTTGCTAATGCTACATACCTTTTCTTATTGTATGTCAATCCCACCGTAACAATGTTTTCAAAAATAACCCTTAATCTTTTCTGATTTTGACTTGACCTTCATTGCAACTACATAGCAATAATGGTGCCTACAAGACACACAATAGAGCAAACATCTATTTAAAGCTTATATTATATCAATAAAATTAAACTACTCATACCCACGTATTAATGATACTGAATAAGGTTACTAGAAACACCGAAATATTGAATGCAAGTGGATGGGGGGGGGAGAATTCTACAACACCTGTGAGCGTCACATTTCTGAAATCAACTCGTCCTACGAAAAGAGCACTAAGGCAAAAAAAACCCCACAAAAAACAACAATAAAATGAGGTCTTTAACCGGGTTAGCGTATGTTTGTTATTTTCCTCTTGACTGTGTGTCAAATTTGTATGCGTCCTCATTCTTGACCCGAGACATCCTCTGTTAGTTGTAGCCCCCACCCCTACATTGTGCCTTGACAGATTCAAGGTTGTAAAAAAGTAGCGTTCTCTGTGAGAGGTCTCTCGACCAAAAATATGATCGAGACCTTTGCGATATATGGGGTCATGTAAATTTATCGTGATAAATACATGACGAATTGCTTGCGCCTGTGAGAAGATTTTTTAAAAAAAAAAAAAACAACTTTATATCCATATTCACTGAACTCCAAGTTTGGTGCATGTTTCACAACGTATGTGCACCAATGCCATTAAAGACAACCAGAAAATTGCAGTTATCTCTAATCACGTCAGATATTTGCACCTATCGCTGGGTAACATACAAAACATTTTGTTGTTGTGTCTGCTTCCAGAAAATATCCGAGTTGGATTTGATTGTCTAACATTACATCAGCTTATACTATGAGATTGTTGATTGATGTCCCATTGAGATCATCTACCAACGGCAAATCATTGATGTCAGTAATAAAAGCAATGACGTCATTGTCATCAATTATTCTTGCAATTTCATTAAAATCTTTAAGGACGTCGTAGCATTTCTGATCATCAATAGGTGGTTTCATCTACGCCATCTCAGTGTCAGGTTAAGCAGCAACTGAGTCCTACCAGACCCAGTGAGCTCTATTATAATTGCTCTGATAGAATTTGGTAATGCTGGATGGTGCTTGAGTGACTCTTGCTCTCGTGTTTCTGAGAAGTCAATCACGATCATGTTGTAGAAATAAAAGTATATGGATTTATATTGCAGAGCACCCACCGATATTAATATTAGAGGATTAAAAACAATAACGAGGAATAAAAAGCGTGCACTTACAGGCAAGTGTGTGAAATGTGGTACACAAAAAACACAAATTTATTGTTGTTGTTGTTATTGTTGTTGTGGAGCTTAACGCCATTTTTTTGGGCTCACGATAGGCTATACATGGCGGCCAGTATTAATGGTGGAGGAAGAAACCGGGAAATCCCAGGAAAAAAACACCGACCCACGAGAAGCTACTGACAAGCTTTCTCATATGTCCACATTCGCTGAATCTTCAATTCGAACCCACGCAGATTGAGGTGAGATGGCAGTGATCCGTAACGATGAGAGTTTTAGACAACTAGGCCGATCGAGACCCCCTCAAATTTGTCTCCTCATCGCTAGCGATGGGAACAAAACGCGGTGGTGATATAGCTGCTTCACCGGGAAATTACAAGGTGCCCCATGAACTAAGTAGCCTGGTGAGAAGCATCTTCCTGGATATAATTACTGTGGTCCTGGAACCTGACTTGATATCTGGCTCGACGAGAAAGATCAACCACGACCTGGCGAGTATCCAATAAATGCGATTGATCAAGTGTGCCATGTTCATAACATTGAGTATAAAAAACAAGATCTACAACAACGACATATTGCAAACGAGACGTTGATTCACACTCTAAAGTCTGTAAAAATAAATCTCTCAGAGAATCACTCGCCACCTGGTCGATAGGATCTGCGATGAAAGGCAAACGAGTGCTAGAGGCCGGTAATTAATCACAGATAACTTTTATATGGAGTCAATTTATTATAGTTCAAGAGGACGGTGGGGGGGTGCACCGATGATGTTGGAGGTGTCACACGTTCTATTGCTGCAGATTGGTCAGCATGGCAAATCTATACCACCACTTAAAAAATATGGTAAATCTATACCACCACCTAAACAAAATTCAGTTCCCACATTTTTATGTCAGCATTCCCAATGAAGTTCATCAGGCAGATATTTTGTTTTTACCTCATGATGCTATTAAAACTGGTTGATGTCAGTTGCGCAGATAATAATACGCGTTAACGGTCGTTGGCGTTGAAATAAGATACAAAGAAGCAGAACCACTATCAACTATAACCACAACTCAGGGCGCATCTGCGTTTGAACGAATACAACATGACGTCAAAATCGGACGAGGACATACCACAATTCATCGCGATCAGGCAATCGTTGGGCTATTTAATCGAACACTTACTAAGCAATTGTTTGGATATCAATATGCGAAGGAAAGTTCAGGCAGACAAGGGTTGCATATTTGGATAAATCACCCTGGGGCTTGCCTTTAGCAGATCTTCTGTAAATATCTGCCATTGGGTATTACACTAAAACCTGTTTAAAACGACGAGTGGTATACTAACGCAAAACTTTATGCGGCGGTGCCCCTGTTGATGTCAGGGATCTTAACACAGCATCTAGCACGACGAGTGCTTCACGTCCACATATAGGTGGATCTGTTACTTTCTGCGATCGGAGTGCTATGCATTCGACTGCTGCTGATAAACTAAAAATTCTCTCGGTGGTGCCAGTCCATACGAATCAAATAAATAACTCGACGTGGATCAACAACATATGCAACCCAGCGAGTGCCCAAACAGTACTTCCATTGAGATTAATAATACCGGTTTCTTAGATATGTGGTTGTTTTGGTAATTGATGTCTAATAAAAACACATCTGAAGTTTTTGATGTTTAATTTCCTATCAGCATCAAGTAAATAAAAATTGGACTTTGGAAGCTCGAAACACAAAGCGTTTAGCTAAGTGTCCCGGGCAGTCTCAGACCTCGACCGTACCACGAATGGGACATTCCTGGCAGCTCCAATCCTTTTTTGGAAGTTTTTAATCCGCGTCCTCTAGCTTTCGTTAATGCCATCGCAGCGGCAGTTCCACAGCACCAAGTTCAGCTGCATTTTCAACAGCTGGAGCGGTATCAGGTATCAGCGCTGACAAAGCTGCAAGAAATGGAAATATACCACCCATCCTGGCTTTGTTATTAATGCAGCCGCAGAAAGATCAAATCTGACACTGGTCTTTGATTTCTTGATAGTATTGAAGTGCTTGGGTTGACTTCTGTCAGTGACAATGATTTGATCCTTGCAACGCTGCCTATTTCAGTAATATTTTTATTCCAGAATTCTTTTGCGATGCTGATTGTAACTTTTTAATCTGACCAAAAGTCAGGATAACATTCACGTGTTGATATGACATTTTAACATCATGTGTGATTAAATTACCCGATTGATTGCTATTACACATTCTCCACTGGGGTACCAATGATTCTCATTCGTCCACCAACACCCTCGAGCAGCATTGTTTTGTCTGAGATTATAGCAGCAATTGATATGTAACCACCAGCTGGCACGTGCCCGACAGTAGCTCGAACGTGTACATCAACAACTTTCTGAATAAATCCAGATAATCAAGTGAAAAACTATAAATCAGATACAATGTGTAGAAATCACGCTGTGATATCTTCAAATCAGAATCAGCATTCTGATCACGCTTCGTGAATGTCATCAATCGATAATAAGCACGTGTAACGTTATTTTGGTAGAAATTCACTATTATGTCTTCAAATGGTTCTTGATATCTATTTATCCTCGGTGAAATCGTAGATACCGCTCATCTATCAAACACCATTTGGCTTGTTGTCTGATCGTTATACTTGGTGACACACTAAAGTGCCACAAATATATGTCTTGGTGCTGAAATTCCTTAATGTGATGCGATCTGCCATGAAAATATTCCTGCTGTACCTGGAGCAGTCTGTTGACATCGTCAGCCACGACAGTATGGATTTACCGCCAGAGTCCATGAAAGAGCAGCCGGTGTTCTTCTATCACGACGGAGTCATCGTGAGCATCCAAATTGCTAGTTTTGTTAGTGTTACTTTAACCAGTAACAACACCAATCGCAGCACGCCAAATAACATCGTTACCCGTGGTCTTTCGAACTAGTGCTATGTACGCTTGGCTCAGAAGATAACTTTTCTGACACGTCTGCAGAATCTGAAAATATTTACAGTGGTATCACGCAAGAGAATTCACCATCAGCATCAATCTGATATCGTCGTGCTGAAAATCCCAGGTTGAATTCTGGATTAACACTCTGCAGTGTCACCAAAGCAGTAGCGGGCCGTGGTATCGTTTCATCTGCTGAACCTCGGAACAAGCCTGTGCTAATTGTAGCATCAATTATATATCTGGCAATGTTGAATAACCCCATAATGCCATTATTGACAAACCCACTTCATTCATTTGCTGCATGTGCGGTATCATCATCCTTCAATAGTGTATTCCGAATCTCAATGAATGCCTTGGAGGGAAAAAAATATCTTGATGTATCCTGGACTTTTACTTCGATTCGTCCACGCTGGTTTGATTCTCGTGCTTTATTAGAATAGTACTGATAATTACCTACGGATTCATCTTTAAAGACTGACACGTCCAAGTCAAATGCGAGATCAAATACACGCTTGAACATATTATATTTGCAATCGTCTAACACGAAGACCACTTTATGCGATCAGACTTGCAGATATATGTCGAGCTTATTTGCCAACTAATTCTTTCAACCGTCATTTGCAGCTTGATTTATTATATAACTAACATTTAATGGCATCACTTCAGTGCGGGGCAATTTTACTGTCAGCTGTTTTCGTCGTATTAATTGAGCTAGCTTATCCTTGATTGTCGATAATGCTTTACTAGCAACATCACAGTACCAAACCTTTATCACGAAAAAAAAGGTCAATAGCTTTCAATCCTAGTTGCTTTGCAATCGGAATCGCCATTGGGGCTACCGTTCTGAATAGACCCTGAATTACATCACCGAGTCCATTTCCGTAGATCGCCTTATATGCTGGTAATCGCGAATTTATCACCCTGACAATTACAGGTCTACGTTGTGCATAATGTATGATCATCTTTTTTTCTTGTAACTGATCTAATTACATCAGTCGCTGTGATAATCGTCTGACGATTTCGTACATGAGGGACAGATAAATAGTAATATCCATGCCATCACGTGAATAATCGCTGAAAAATATCAGCTGCTTCATTAATGATTTTTGCAGAAGTATTGCCGGATTGTCTTCCACCGATTAGAATTTCTAGTCTATCAACATCAGCAAGGAAGTTACTGGGGCATGGGACGACTAGTCCACTTTCGCGACTGACGAGATTATTTCCGGTTGTTTCGTCCGCTTTATCATCTCTACTCTTGAGGATTTTTCGGATTCCTTCGCTGCAGATCGCTCTTCATTTAGTTTCATCGCTCTACTGTAATACTCTAGTTGTTTTTTCTCCTTCTAGCTCTCTTGCGTCTCACTCTGCCGTTCCATTTCTTCTTGTTGTTATTTCTTTATTTCGCTTTTTTGAGCTGTACTAAAATTGTTAAAATCATCATCACGTTTGACTTTCTGAGCTCAGGTGGCGCTCTACAGTTTCGTATTTAGCATGGGTTAAAATTTTAAAGAAAATGAGTTTCCCCGGGTTTCCTCACTAGTTATAAGAGACTTTGTATATCTTAGGTGTTGTTCAAAGAACCTTTAATTCCCTTTATTTTGATGTATGATTGATGGGTGTAATATGGGTTAGAGAGTATACAGCTTGGCCTTACTGCAGATGTGCATCTTTCAAAAAAGTGCTAGCTCTATTTGCTCATTTTCACTTCTCGAACTTCAGAGGTAAATTGTAAAAAAATGAGCCGATAACTTTTTTTTACATTTTATGTATTTGGTAATTCAGTCATTGCACTTTTAGAAGCTAGTATTATCTTGTTTGGCAAAATTCATTTTCCATATTTTAATAGCTGCCAAGTATAGTGTACTTTAGACAAAGTTTGGTTGATTTTTTGGAGCACAAGGGAGCAGTCATTTTAGTTCTCAGTGTCCTAAGCTCATTTAAAATTTCCAAAAGAAATACAATATCCAAAGAAATTTCATTCACATTACATGAAAGTAGTATATAGGTATGCCAACATTCTCTGCACTGTGCATGTTTAAAATGTAAACAACTTCACCTTACATACATCACTCTCTCAAAAGTACATAATAACTGGCGAGCGCCACCTCAGAGGGAGAGAGAGAGAGAGAAAGAAAGAGATATCAGCTGTTCCGAATGCACCAAAAGCTAGTTGGAGTTACGTCCCTTAGCAGTCATATAAATTAAATAGAATTATACAAATGTAGCTGGGTTGGGAAGGTTAATTTAAGTAACGTTACTTTATGCACGTTTATAGTATCAACGGATATTTATATATATGTTCTCATGTAATTCTGTCATTGCATCAATTGTTGGGACTAGTTCAAGGCCGTTTTCCTTTCTCTTGATCGCTATCTTATCAACAGTAGGAAGGTGACGTTCATCTGGATAGATTTTGTCAGCAGGCGGTACTGTAGGGCGGTAGGTGTTTTACTAAGGTAGTTGTAATCTCATCTTTGATTAGGAATATTTGGTTTAATTGTGTACATAGATATTACAATAAATTTTTATACATAATACAGGAGTCGGTCGTTTATCAATACCACGAAAATGTGTGACAACATGAAATAACCTTGTCCTTGCAAGGTAAAGGTTGCAATTTCATTTCATGGTAGATAAATTAGACCAATATTGTCAAAACGTTGCTGATGATCCTACTTATTCTACATAAATACGAAAGCAGTGATATTTAAATTAATCAGTTAAGATTTCTGTAATATTAAAATTAATAAAATAATAGATTTAGTATATATATATATATATATATATATATATATATATATATATATATATATATATATATATATATATTTCTCTGCCCACATTGCATTTAATTCAGACAAAGTGATACATATTTTTTATTTTTAATTTCTACTGCATTTATCATGGATTTCAACTTAACTGACATTTCTCATTTTAGTCATTCTTTATTTTAGTGGAAATATTCAGTCAGTGCAAGCAAGGATACTAGATCTTATCACCAAGTTGAAATTTGTGTTTATTATAATATGTACATGCTATCATACCTAGTTTAGGTAATATAGAGTTGTTCCTCCATGGTACAGTAATTCGGGTTAGCCGCCATATGCGGTTTTATATACATTACTGCGATTAGATTGACCAAGATTTTTATAGGAATATAGGAAAAATAAGAGGAACTTTACAATTTGTAACAATGCAGCATATATACCAGTAACAACATTATGTACCGTGATAATACAGCGTTCAAGGCTATAGATGTTACAGCACTTATATCTTGCTCCAAGAAAAGGAAAAGAAGTCAAATGTCCACTTTTAAGAAATGGGTTTCATCTTGTAAAGTCAGTAATGACATTATTATATTTCTTTTGCTTTCTTGCACCTGTACAATACAATGAAATACATTTAAAGCAATCAAAGTGTTGAGGAGCAAAATACTGGACAGACAGGCACATTGACAGAATGGTAGGCCCAAATAAGAATAAGCTATCTATCTATCTATCTATCTATCTATCTATCTATCTATCTATCTGTCTGTCTGTCTGTCTGTCTGTCTGTCTGTACTTTATTTAATTCTGTATGCACATGTTAATTCATCTCCCAGTACATTCAGTAAGAATGACTAACTACATTATATATTTATTGATTATCCATATAGAAATAGTGAGCCAAATCAGGTGTAAAGCAATCAAAGTGTAGTGCAAAATAGTGAGTAGACAGACAGGCACATGGACAGAATGGTAGACTAAAAATAAGAACAAGCAGATTGATAATAAAAGCTGATCAACATATGGTAATTCCATTGGAATATATATGATCAAGCTATACATTTTGCAGAAAAATATACTGAGTACTTAAAAAATTCTGATATATTAAACAATTTATATCATAAATTGAGGTACTTTATCAAATAGGACAAATCTCAAGGTCATTTTTCTTGAAACAAGAAACTCATTTGGGAATGTTAAATATAATAATTACAGAAGATGTAAATGCATTTAGTATTATGACTTAAGGGAATGAATATCAATAGTGATCAAATATATTTTAAAGTTTTTGTTGTTGTTATAGGGTTTAACATCATTTTTCAGCACAAGATAGGCTATACATAACAGCCAGTATTAATGGTGGAGGAAGAACCATGGAAAACTCCAGGAAGAACCACCAACCTACGAGAAGCTACAGGCTGGCTTTCTCACTTACCCACGTTAGCCGAGACTGGACTCGAACTCATGCAGACAGAGGTGAGATGGCAGTGATCCATAACAGTCAGCACTTTAGGCCACTCGGGGTTCCATATTTTAAAGTAACAGCATTTTCCTTTGCTACCGTTTTCTTCTGTGCAAATACAGGACATTGATTTTAAGATGACTGGACAATTAAATACCATGCATTCCATCTTATTCCTTAAATGAAACTTCTCCACAAGTTACAATTTAAGGTGATTATAAATTTTATCCCTAACATCTGAAAGCTTAATTTGAAAAATAACTTAAGATTAAAAAGGGAACAAAACAATTTAAACAGATAATCCTGGCTAATTGTTTCCTAATTGACTAAATGTGTACAAAGCAAGAATAACACAATAAAAGCAACTGGTGACTTTCTTTCAGCTGTTAATGAATAGTAATTATATAAAATGATAAAATATCTACTTCCGCTTTATTAACAAATAACTATTCTATAAAATTCTGATTCTGCTTCACAGATAAAGTTATTTCATGTTGTCACAAATTTTTGTCATATTTTATTGTTAAATTGCCAGACTCCTGTGAACATATTTAAGACATAATTTGTAACATGATGAAGCACACATTTTAAAAAGTGAATCAGTGTTTGGAAACAACTTTGCCATGTAGCATTGTTTAGTCACATGATAGATAGCTCTCATGACCTCAGTATTTAAACACTATTGGTGAGTCTGGTGACCAATCTAATGGCCAAGGTTTGTTAGAGCATCTGCCTTGGATGGGGGAGGTTGCAGGTTCAATCCCTGGCTGAGTCATACAAAAGACTTATAAAATGGTACTTAGCAGCTGTCCCACTTTGTGCACGACATTAAGAGGTTAGTGTTAAATCTGTTTGGCCTGGTTTCAGCATAATTGACCGGGTGGGACATGAAGCTACATGTCTGCGGCATGATGCCCCAGTCACTATAAACTATCACACTGTAGACATTGTAGTGTTATGACTAAAACTGTTACAGCTACTTTAAAAATCTAAATCACAAACACACAAACACCAATTGACTTTCTCTATAATATTTTGTATAAACATTAAAAACAAATATTAGCTGTGAGATTTTGGTTCTCATGATCATGCTGAATAAGAAATGGCAAAGTTTGCAAATTGTAAATATGGCTCATGCATCAAATTATAAAGGGCTTTTGTTGAAGCACATCTTATTACAGATTGTGGGGTAGGGGTGACAAGAGGATGATAGGCTTTGATTGTGAAGAAATTACTATTATTGTTGTGTTTGGTTTAGTGCAACACACAGCAGTGAGTTTGTGAAAGAATAACATACAATAATAAGAATTCCATATCTTTTTTTACACCAGGCTTTGAAGCAATGTGCATGAGAAAGTTTGTACACACTGAAACAAAAATGTAACTACATGTAATACTTAACAATAGTTAAATGGTAATAAAAATTGGATTTTCTTTAAAACTTCGAGATATTGAAGAGAAGCTGTTTTTTTTTTCTTTCTATTTCTATGTTTGCAAATTAAAAATGTTTTAGTCCATCGTGAAAATCTGGAAAGTGAACCTAATAAAAGATATGGAAGACCATAAGCAGAATTTTATAAGATACACAATGATTCAATTGCCTGCTGGTATTAAACACATTCCGAATAATGTCAGTGACAAATGTTATGATCTTCCCAGTTAAACACTTTGAATATATTAATAATCTCAATTCATATGTCGTGTACACAAGCTCTACAACTGTCTATCTGTACATCTGGTTCTCTGTCTGTCTATGTATTTACAAAAATACCTGCCTGCCTGTATTTTATTGAAATTTTGTGCTTTAATATTGGCAAATACAACATAAAATGTTCACTACTCCCCATTTTTAACTTTCAATATGCATTTTTTTTTTCTCATGGTGTAATGCATGCAATACTTTAAGAAACTAAATTTACATGCAGCACACAGAAATGTTGGTAACTTCATCACAAAAGGGAAATAACCCTTTCAGCTTGACATAATTTGTTATTATGATACTGTTCTGTCTTCTCTTCTCTTGATACTCAAAATTCTCTTATTTATGGTTTGTTTATATTTATGATTATGTCAACAATTAGTGGCATGAAACCTCCTCCTCGAATTTTTCTTTGTCTTGTAGAAGACTCAACTCTATATGAAATACAAACTTTATTGAAATGTCACATGCAAAACAAGAGCAAGCAATATTTACAAGAAATGTCTCTAAAAATCAATATGTGCATAATAGATACAAAAAGTATGTGTAAACTCTTGCTCTACATTGACCAATTTGACACTGTAGATGTGTAGAAGAACATGATGACATCTGCATGTATATAAGTCATTCCTTCTCTGACCGAGGGGCCCCGAGTGGCCGAGTGGTCTAAAGCAATGTCCGTTACGGATCACTGCCATCTCACCTATGTGTGTTCGAGTCTAGGATTCAGCGAATGTGGATATGTGAGAAAGCTTGACCGTAGCTTCTAGTGGGTCGGTGGTTCTTTCCAGTGATTTCCCTGTTTCTTCCTCCACCATTAATACTGGCCGCCATGAATAGCCTATAGTGTGTTGAAAATTGGCGTTAAGCCCAACAACAACAACAACAACAACAACCTTCTCTGACCATATTATGCTACAGTTACGTTACAATTTACAATTAGTGATAATCAAAACATTCAGTAGACTGGAAGGAAGGAATGAATGACTACAGTATGAAACCTCATATCTTATTGAGCAATTCTCATTGGGTTGTTTTTAAATCAACTATATACTTCTCATGGATCATAATCCTTGGCTTGTGGGACCATACTGTTTGCCTTGTGGGAAATGCCTTGTCTTGGACCATACTCTTTGCCTAGTGGGAAATGCCTTGTCTTGGACCATACTCTTTGCCTAGTAGGAAATGCCTAGTCTTGGACATTACTCTTGCCTAGTGGGAAATGCCTAGTCTTGGACCATACTCTTTGCCTAGTGGGAAATGCCTAGTCTTGGACCATACTCTTTGCCTTGTGGGAAATGCCTAGTCTTGGACCACACTGTTTGCCTTGTGGGAAATGCCTTCTTTTGAACCATACTGTTTGCCTTGTGGGAAATGCCTTGTCTTGGACCATACTCTTTGCCTAGTGGGAAATGCCTAGTCTTGGACATTACTCTTTGCCTTGTGGGAAATGTTTAGTCTTGGACCATACTCTTTGCCTAGTGGGAAATGCCTTCTCTTGGACCATACCCTTTGCCTTGAGGGAAATGCCTTATCTTGGACCATACTCTTTGCCTTGTGGGAAATGCTATCTATTGGACCATACTCTTTGCCTTGTGGGAAATGCTTTCTATTGGACCATACTCTTTGCCTTGTGGTAAATGCTTTCTATTGGACCTTACTCTTTGCCTTGTGGGAAATGCTTTCTATTGGAATATACTCTTGGCCTTGTGGGAAATGCCTTTTCTTGGACCATACTCTTTCCCTTGTAAAACTAACACAACATATCTAACATGCTAACACAACATATCCTACAACTACAATAGTTCTCATAGTTGCTAGAAAGAAATATACATCAAGGTATTTTACATTACCTCTAGACACGATATAATCATAGTTAATGGTATGCATCCAGAAAAATATGGACATTGACAAATGAACAAAAGAATTAAGAGGGGACTTCAAAACATTGGCAGCATCAAATCTTTACATTTAGAAAAAAATTTCTGGTATAACAAGTATTAAACATGTTAAATCACATTCTTAGATTTTTAGCTGTACTGGTCATATTACAGAAGAATTTATGGGTTGGCCTGTTGTCTGCCATCAGTGTGTCTGTTATTGCTACTCCTAAACTAATTTGAGGATTTCTAAGAAACTTTATACACATATTCATTCCAAGATCATGTTGGTTCTAAATTAAAATGGTAACACCTATACATTTAGTATGACCTCCTAAACAGCTATCTTTAAACAAGGTTCATATGCACCTTTCTGATTTTTAAGAGGTCCTGGAATCCAATTGGAATTTGAAATCAACAAAAATTCCCTGGAAACCTCATTGAAAATTACTTCACTTGCCTTCAACTGCAGTATTGTGTCTTTAATCAAAGTATCAGACTTTAAAAATTAGTCTTGAAATTTGTGATTTCTCCTTGAAATCTGGAAAACTCCTGGAAAGTAAAAATCATTTTTGTGCAGGAATCTGTTTAAATCTTGTTATCACTACTTCTCCTAAATGGATAGCCATATCAATATGGTATTTTCACTCAAAGACCACTTATGTGTTGTTAGTGCTAAATGAAAATGGTGCTGCTCCAGTGTATAAATGGTTACTGTGGCAGCCATCTTGAAAATATTATTACTTCTCTCCATCAGTACATGGTAATGCTGACATGGGTTTTCAACAAAAGATTTATTATGTGTCTAGTTGGCCCAAAATGAAAATGTAGCAGATCTGTATCAGCCATCTTTACAAACTTTAGTAATACTTCTTCTAATCAGTGCTCTGTCAACATGGGGTTTTCAACAGAATACATTTTATGGTGTCTAGTCCTAAATGAAAATGATGTTGATCTAGTATCCAATATGGCCACCATCTTGAATTTCATGTTATTGATAATTCTCATAAATGGATGGCAACTTGACATGTGGTTTTAAACCAAAAGTCTAATTATGTTATCTAGTTGGTTCTAAATGAAAATAATACCAATCTGAAATCCATTATGGCTTCCATGGCAGCCATCTTGAAGATCTTCCTTTTGTTTCTTCTCCAGAACGCATTGTATATTGCTGTGGGGATTTTAACCAAAATGTTTCTAAAGGTATTTTGTTGGTCTTAAATGAAAATGTTACCAGTGTTACAGTGCCACATGGTAATTAAAATTTTGTTGTTGCTTATGAGTATCAGACATGATTTCAACACTCACCAGTTAAAAAGAAGAAACATTTTCATCATGGATTCCTGAAAATTGTTGTTGGCCAGTAGGGCAACACTGCTTTTGATTGGCTCTTAAATATGGCATGTAAGGGAAAAAATGTCAATTTTGATGTCAAAACCACTGGCTGTCATGCATAATTAGATAGATCCCACTCATGATTTTATCATCTTATGATCATGTCATCCTTGACAGAGGTTAGTGGTACGTAGTTGCATGTCTTAAATTTTTGAAATTGCCATGTGGCTGTGTCTACAGTCTACTGTCCGATGCTAGTGTTTGTTAAAAAGAGGCAGTGAAATGTATTTTATACTTTAATTGCATGTAAGTGTTACTTATTAGTATTTATGTGCTATTTTCATAATAATGACAGTTTTGACATAATGTGTGGTTGTTAATAACTAGTTACCTATGATTTGCCTGTTTTCATAAATAATATTGGGCAAAAAAGATTAAGGAAAATATATAATTCAGACTTCTTATTATATAATAGCAGATTTAGCCAAGATACATTTATCGTGGAATTGTGGAATATATTGTGGAATTCGAAAAACCACTGTTATTGTCAAGGTTGTTTTCTGATGTCATTCATTTTTATGAAAATAAGAAAGATACAGTGAAACAAATACTGTTTAACCAATGTGTGTTATTACTACCAATATGTGGGCAAATAATGAAAACATAAACTTGCAGTCCTATCAATGATATGTTGTGATGAAGCTAGAAAGTAAGTGGTTATATTAAGAAAATTTTACTTTTTAAAATTATATGCACTCGAATGGTGCAATGTGTTCATGGCTGTGTCGATTTGGTTGGATAGAAGGGTCTAGTTCAGTCATATATCGACTTTAATGCTTCTGTGTGTTGTATATTAGTAGTTGCAGTATTATTTTATCAGCAAGGATGAAATTATTACAAACAATATTGTATGACGTCATCTTTGCATTTGCTCCTACTTAAATTACAGGGGTTGTTTCAAAGTAGTTTAGAAATCTTTTTGACAGCGATTTTATTCAAAACATCCAGAAAATAAAATTTAAAAAATTGAGAGATTTATGTTGTTGTTGTGGGGCTTAACGCAATTTTCCAGCCCATGATAGGCTATACATGGCAGCCAGTAATAATGGTGGAGGAAGAAACTAGAAAATCTCTGGAAAGAACCACTGACCCACGAGAAGCTACTGGCAAGCTTTCGCATGTATATGCATTTGCCGAATCTTAGACTTGAACCCATACAGGCAGAGGTGAGGTGGCAGTGATCCATAACAGATTTCGATTTAGAGCACTCGGCCACTTGAGGCCCCTTAAGAGAATTTAAAGCAACAGCTGTTTCAGATAAAGAATAGGTCCCCAAAAAGTTAACTTTGATATTAAATGATTTGTTCAGAAGTCATCTTAAGCAAGTTGTCATGCCATTGAGCATTCATAAAAATCAAGACATGCTTGAAGAATCAGTATTTTATATTGTAAATGAAAATGATGCTATAAACTATAAACCTAGGACTATATAAATATTATAAAGTACATGTACAAATAAATTACATACCCTGTATACTAAATAATACATTGTCCATAATATTTCTATTATTAAGTTATATCAGAATTACTATAGGCAGCCAAATTTGTCAATAAAGTTTGCAAATTAAGGGGAAATAAAGAAGCTGAATACGAAGTATTGTTAACAGATGTGTTGTAGCTATGTCAAGCACCAAACCTGTCAATCGTTGGCTCCCAACAATTTTATGAATTTTAAATAGCTAAATAAAATTTTGTTTCTCCATGTTTGTTACACGAGTTACATTTTCTTCCCTATTAAAGTTTTAATGCCAGTTGAATGGAACATGAAGCAATGGTTTATTTTTGTTGATGTGTGCTAATTGTAAATGGTCACCAAAATCTCACATGAGAATATTTATAAATTCCTTCATGTAATGTTCGAAGTTGTTCTTGATGAATTATGAGTATGTGATAAATAGACACCTTTTATATACTTCTTAACCATAAAGATGCTGTTTTTATTTGTTATGTAGTTGAAATAGATTTATGCTAATTATTATAAATTAATAAATGAAATCAATAATTTAATAAATTAATTAAATTAAATAAAATTAAATTAATAAATAAATTAATAAAAATAAAATTAATTAAATAAATTAAATAAAATTAAATTAATAAATGAAATGAAGTGATATCTAATTTGTCCTGTTACACAAGTTACAAGCAAGTGACAGCAGTTTTCTGATAAGCAATATTTGGAAAGGAAAATTAACAGTTATTTTCCAACTAATTATTTCAATACAGAAGATGGGATACTAGACTCTTGATTTATGACAAATTTGATGAGAAATGAAGCATTTAAAATTTTGGGTATTTGTTCCATGGTATTGACTGAAGAGCAGATTCATAGTCATGTACGATC
Organism: Potamilus streckersoni; assembly: GCA_016746295.1. Classification (NCBI taxonomy): domain Eukaryota; kingdom Metazoa; phylum Mollusca; class Bivalvia; order Unionida; family Unionidae; genus Potamilus; species Potamilus streckersoni. The sequence continues at coordinate 1,765,586 of JAEAOA010000745.1, read as the reverse complement.
ATTGACTCACATGTCAGCAAATATTAATGGACGAAAATTTTACTTCCGAGTTTTTGGTTAGTTTTAGGGTTTTTTCCACATCATCAGCAAAACTGTTTGTCTGAATAGAAACACAACTAACGATTTACCGAACAACAACCTATAGTACTACAAAATCATGATTTTGCTATGTCAATGCTAAACAGACAGATCGTTGGATAGATGTAGAGTAAGATAGTATGTATATCAAGATAGAATGATTTATTTATTTATTATTTATACTGTTATGAAATTGTCATTGATACAAATTTATTCATCTTTATGACAGAAAAGTGATTTTATTATGTTTTGAATGGCCCATGTGCAAATCAAATGCTTTTCTAATTTTAAAAAAATGTTATGCTGACATAAAATTGGCTTTGGTCATAAAGTTCAAAGAAGAAATCTTGACTTAGTGCTTTCATATTTGATGTTTGCACCATGGATTGTTTGCTCACAAATTGATATTTTTTTCATTACTTTTGATCATTATCCAGACTACATGGCGTTGCACCATAAATCTGCAAATGTAAATAAATACTTTTGGGAAGGGGTTGTAAATGCCTCTTGGCTATATTTCAGCATCATAGTTTTAATCAATAACTTTAGAATATTTTGGTACCATTAACCTTATCACATTATCACTTTATATATAATTTGATAGTACTGTAATTGCCTAATTAAGTAATTACCTGTTGCAACATACATGTAATTTCCTCAAGTTAGTTGTTGTTGTTGTAGTTGTTGTAGGGTTTAACGCCATTTTTCAGCACAAGATAGGCTATACATGGCGGCCAGTATTAATGGTGGAGGAAGAACCCTGGAAAACCCCGGGAAGAACCATCGACCCACGAGAAGCTACTGGCAGGCTTTCTCACTTAACCGAGTCTGGACTCAAAGTCATGCAGACAGGTGAGATGGCAATGATCTGTAATGGTCAGCACTTTAAACCACTGGGCCACTCAAGGCCCATCAAGTTAGTAGTCAGTTTTACTTTTTCCAGATTATATTGGACCATTTACAACTGTTGTGGTGGGATTATGAGCTTTATATGAAACATTTGTTCATTTTAAGGATTTATCCTTTTTTGCCTTGTTTGTTATTACTTTTTATAAAATACATGTGGAAATCAGTTTGACTGCTTTGTATTCCCCACCATGATACTGGTGGGGGCATATAGTGTAACCCTTGTGCATCTGTCCATCACAGCTTGGTTAAGTTTTGTATATGGGTCAGTCAAGGCACTGCATTTGGGAATTTTCCATATAATGCAGTGATTGATCTGTTAATAAAAAATGTTTTCAAATTAGAATCTTTGACTCTGAAAAAAATGTAATGCTAATTGGTATCAAGACTATACCAGTATTTTGCTTTGTAAGGCTCAAAACATAACATATAATGTTACATTCAGTACTTGTTACAGATACAAGTGTAAATGGGTACCCATATAATCAGGTACCTGCCCATTCATTATTACCCAAGTAATAAAATTAGCTATGGGGTACTTTAGTTCATGTAAAAAAAGAGAAAGAAAAAAAAAATGTTTTTGAGTTCAGATCAAAGATTAAATCTGGCAGCATCAGGAGTGAGAAACATAATGGGCTTGGTATGCATCAACTTGCAACGATTCCCCACTGATCGGGTACCTGGGTAACCGATCATTAGGATCGTCAGTTACCCAGTTGATTTTAAAAAAAAGTTTTGACAACTATACTCACAGAGCTGTGTCTAGTTACTTTTCATTTTTATTACAGATCTAAAGGCCGGTCAACATGCAACTGTCACATAGTGTATGGACGTCAGTCCTGGGATTTGAACCACCATACCATAGTCTTCCAACCTTCCTTGCACCTTATTATGTATACTTGTCCATTTTTATCATCTGCATTTCATTGTACCAGCTAGCAAAACTCCTAACGCCACTACTTCTTAGAGAATATGTGTTGGACTACATCAAATGCCTCACGTTTGTTGCCTACCCATGGGGTCATGGACTTGCACGAAGGTTTTATGGTCATCTGGGGTATCTAGTTTCAATGGTACCAGTAAATTCAACAACAGCTTTGCTGATGAACCATGGGTATGGAAATCCATTGGATGTTTGGGGAGGATATTTGAGAGGTGTTGTACCTATCTGGAAATTGGTGGTGAAATGCATAATTCTTATTTTTGCTGGGATATCTGCTTATAACCTTGGCTTCTTGATCATGTCCATGGAATTGCACCCAGCATATACAGAAATTATTCATAAAAAATGTGAGAGTGACTTGAAGATCCCAGCATACTATGGATTCCTGCTGGAAATGTTTGGTTCATTGCTTGATAGCTGGGTTGGCCTTCAGGTTTTAACAAGAAGCAATACTGTAAATGTTGTCATAGGCTTTGTTTTTGATGGAATTCTAGTTATTATGGGTAAGTTCAAATTAATATAGTGCAAAAGATATATGTATTGGTTATGTTGTCTTTTTTAATTATTTATAATTTTTTATCCAGTTTTAGGAATTCTGAAATTATTCTGACAAATATCTAGATACACACTTGATCTGAACACTTTTTAAAAACTTTTTTATTGAACAGTAGGGTCACAAGTCTTTCAAAACTTTCACTCTTAGATGTAAAGAATATGTGGGATTTAGATTTTTAACATAGCTTTAACAATTTTTCAGTCATATCGCTAAGATGTTTGCATTGTGGCAGTTTATAGTGATGTCTAGCACTGGGGCATCATGCCGCAGCATGTCCCACCCAGTCACACTATCCTGACACCAGGCTGATCAGTCCAAACACTAACCTCTTAATGCTGAGCGCCAAGCGAGGCATCTGTTAGTACCATTTTTGTAAGTCTTTGTTATGACTTGGGGATCAAACCCATGACCTCCCACATCCAAGGTGGACTCTTTAACCAATAGGCCACCAGAGCTATCATATGTAAAGAAAAGGAATATCTAAATTTGGAAACTGAGGGTTAATGACCAGAGCTCAATCACAGCAACATGGATTCAGATTAATGTCTCAGAAATTTATTTTAGGAATCCTTTCAGGTAAGTAATGTTCCTCTATCCAAGACTGACTCATTAAAAATGATGTCATGGAAAGTCCCTACATTAGTGAAATTGAACACAGATGTTTATAGCCTGACACATTAACAGTGATGTCAATTGCCTACACTAGTGAAATTAAGCATAGTTGTTTATGTCCTGACACATTAACAGTGATGTCATTTGCCTACACTAGTGAATTAAAGCATGGATGTTTATAGCCTGACACATTAACAGTGATGTCAATTGCCTACCCTAGTGAAATAAAGCATAGTTGTTTATAGCCTTGACACATTAACAGTGATGTCAATTGCCTACCCTAGTGAATTTAAGCATAGTTGTTTATGTCCTGACACTTTAATAGTGATGTCAATTGCCTACACTAGTGAAATTAAGCATAGTTGTTTATGTCCTGACACATTAACAGTGATGTCAATTGCATACCCTAGTGAAATAAAGCATAGTTGTTTATAGCTGACACATTAACAGTGATGTCAATTGCATACCCTAGTGAAATAAAGCATAGTTGTTTATAGCCTGACACATTAACAGTGATGTCAATTGCCTACACTAATGAAATTAAGCATAGATGCCTTATAGAATGACACATTAATCATGATGTTATCAGGGCAGGATTTAGACATGGTGTGGCCCTAAACTACAGGAATCTGTAGAGGCCCTATTTGGTAAGTGTTAATAAAGAATAAGGCTGTGTAACAACTGAACTTGGCAATTGTTTGCTAATTATTACAATTATTAAATTATGTAATTATGTAAAATATATAGAATAAATAACAAGATTGAACATATAATGCAAAAATCATGAGTTAAATTATTGCTTAAATATAAATAGTAATAAAGCAGTGTAACAAATTAAAATTATTCTAAAATTTCATTAGACCCCATCAGACTGTGAGGTCATTAGCAGTAACTTGTTTAGCTTATGCCTAATTCCGGCCCAAGATGTCATGAAAAGTCCATATACTGTTTAATTAATCATGGATGCCTTATAGCTTGAAACATTATTAGTCTAGTCATGAAAAGTCTCTTCATTAGTGAAACTGAGCATAGATGCCTTTAGCCTGAAACATTATTAGTGTTGTCATGAAAAGTCACTTCATTAGTGAAACTGAGCATAGATGCCTTTAGCCTGAAACATTATTAGTCTTGTCATGAAAAGTCCCTTCACTAGTGAAACTTAGCATAGATGCCTTTAGCCTGAACATTAGTATTGTCATGCAAAGTCCCTTCATTAGTGAAACTGAGCATATATGCCTTTAGCCTGAAACATTATTAGTCTTGTCATGAAAAGTCCCTTCATTAGTGAAACTTAGCATAGATGCCTTTAGCCTAAAACATTAGTGTTATCATGAAAAGTACCTTTATTAGTGAAACTGAGCATAGATGTCTTTAGCCTAAAACATTATTAGTCTTGTCATGAAAAGTCCCTTCACTAGTGAAACTTAGCATAGATGCCTTTAGCCTGAACATTAGTGTTGTCATGCAAAGTCCCTTCATTAGTGAAAATGAGCATATATGCCTATAGTCTGAAACATTGTTAGTGTTGTCACGAAAAGTCCCTTCACTAGTGAAACTTAGCATAGATGCCTTTAGACTGAAACATTGTCAGTGTTGTCATGAAACATCCCTTCACTAGTGAAACTGAGCATAGATGCATTTAGCTTGAAACATTGTTAGTGTTCTCATGAAAAGTCCTTTTACTAGTGAAACTGAGCATAGATGCCTTATAGCCTAAAACATTAACAGTATTGTTATGAAAAGTCCCTTCACTAGTGAAACTGAGCATAGATGCCTTATAGCTTGAAACATTGTTAGTGTTGTCATGAAAAGTCCCTTCACTATGAAACTGAGCATATATGCCTTAGCCTGAAACATTATTAGTCTTGTCATGAAAAGGCCCTTCACTAGTGAAACTGAGCATAGATGCCTTATAGTCTGACACATTGATAATGTTGTCATGAAAAGTGCCTGACTAGTGAAACTGAGCATAGATTCCTTAGTCTGAAACATTAGTGTTGTCATGAAAAGTCCCTTCACTAGTGAAACTGAGCATAGATGCCTTATAACCTGAAACATTAACAGTGTTGTCATGAAAAGTCCCATCACTAGTGAAGCTGAGCATAGATGTCTTATAGTCTGACACATTGATAATGTTGTCATGAAAAGTCCCTCACTAGTGAAACTGAGCATAGATGCCTTATAGTCTGACACATGGATAATGTTGTCATGAAAAGTCCCTCACTAGTGAAGCTGAGCATAGATGCCTTATAGTCTGACACATTGATAATGTTGTCATGAAAAGTCCCTGACTAGTGAAACTGAGCATAGATGTCTTATAGTCTGACACATTGATAATGTTGTCATGAAAAGTCCCTCACTAGTGAAACTGAGCATAGATGCCTTATAGTCTGACACATTGATAATGTTTTCATGAAAAGTCCCTGACTAATGAAGTTGAGCATAGATGCCTTATAGTCTGACACATTGATAATGTTGTCATGAAAAGTCCCTGACTAGTGAAGCTGAGCATAGATGTCTTATAGTCTGACACATTGATAATGTTGTCATGAAAAGTCCCTTCACTAGTGAAGCTGAGCATAGATGTCTTATAGTCTGACACATTGATAATGTTGTCATGAAAAGTCCCTGACTAGTGAAGCTGAGCATAGATGTCTTATAGTCTGACACATTGATAATGTTTTCATGAAAAGTCCCTGACTAGTGAAGCTGAGCATAGATGTCTTATAGTCTGACACATTGATAATGTTGTCATGAAAAGTCCCTTCACTAGTGAAGCTGAGCATAGATGTCTTATAGTCTGACACATTGATAATGTTGTCATGAAAAGTCCCTTCACTAGTGAAGCTGAGCATAGATGTCTTATAGTCTGACACATTGATAATGTTGTCATGAAAAGTCCCTGACTAGTGAAGCTGAGCATAGATGTCTTATAGTCTGACACATTGATAATGTTGTCATGAAAAGTCCCTGACTAGTGAAATTAAGAATAGATGCATTGTAGCCATTGGTCAAAATTATTAGTCATATTAACATTTGTTTTGACTTTATAATTCCAGAATTTATATAGCTTGCTGATAAAAATTATTATGATACAAAGATTAAATTGAAATTTCAGTTTTCACCATTTATCTGAAAAGCAAATACTTTCAAATTACATATAATAGAACACAGTTTGGCAGACTAAAGAAAATAAAATTACCCAAAATTTATAAATTATAAATCCTGAAGTTTTGTTAATTGCTGGTAAATTTAGAAATTATGCTAAATTGGAATGTGGCTTATTTGTAAAACATTCATCATTTACCCAAAAGGAAATATTTTACAGTTGGATCAGCAAGAAACAATTTCAGTCATTTCTTTTTCCATGATTTAAAACTCCAGAATGCTTAATTGTAGCTTATCCTAGATTAAAACATTTTTGAGACAAACTACTACTTAATAAATCTGAGATGTTTGTCATTTCTCGATATGGTCTATGGTCCAGAATCATGGCTATTATTTGTTTTCTCCTGACACAAAGTGTCATGTAGAATATCCCAATGGTCAATTCTAACCAAGGATTCAAAAATTGTCATCATTGATTATCCAGATCCAGTGGAGGACATTGAGACGGAATGTGGATTGGTGCATGCAGGCAAGGTGATGGGTGCAATAAACCTGCAGACTGTTGTTTAGATGTCAGTAGGGGGACAAGAGCAAAACAATTCTATAATCTGGATATACTAACTAATAATACTTGTAATTGTTATGACTCGATAGTCTTAAACTAAAACAGTTACAAAAAGTAATGAAAATGAAGTTTAGTAAAATGTATCAAATAATTTATTTCTCTAGAGTACTACGTGAAATTTTAGACAGAATTAATGGTATTGTGAATTGAATCCCAAATAGTCCTAAAAGTTCTATCACAAGTCAAACAGTATAGAGTATTCCAAATAAATTTCAATGGTGTTCCAAATGAATTAAAAAACTGGGAATAGTGTTAGTGTGTTTAACAGTCTTGATGTATCAGAATGATATAATCTAGAATGTCTCTAAATTAATTCACAATAATCCCAAAATAGTTATTAAATCCAAAAGTATTATTAAAAACATTGTAATTTCATTGAATAATTAAAGTAAAAAATGCTCTCAAATTAAAACGAGACACAACTAAAAGACTGATTCCACTTGGATATAGAAAATTTTTTTTTAATTATGTATCCATTATATAAAAACTTATGTCACAATATGAGGACCAAAAGTTCATTTCTAGGACATTCTTCCTTGTCAAAAATATCAGGTCTATTACTAAAACTTTAGTAAAGAACATGGCAAACAGCAGGTACACCAAGAATTTCAGAAGGAAATCCAATGTCCTGAACATGAATACAAGTAAACATATTTACCAATAAATAATAGTCTTAATATGTAATCTTCAGTCTTAGACCAATATTAGCTATGTAAAATATTATTTGTAAAATTAAGACATTAGTTAAGTAGGCCTCAACTCCTACCCTCATCATTTATGGACAAAAGTCAGTCAAGCAATATAAATTAAATATACCTAAGTTAAATATGAACTCACACATGTGTTGTCACTTCAAAATTTCCAGTAGCAGATAAAAATGAATCAATTATCCTCATTTTGTGGGTTATCACAGCACCTTTTTTCTCACAATGGACAGTGAAGGAAACAACTGTAATCAGTATCTATTTTTCAATCAAGTTCAGTAGTCCTGTGAAAATTAGTAGCTGCTAGCCAGTGACTATATTGTCTGACATATGGGAACAATGAAATGTGGTTTTCTTACTAGACTCCTGATTAGAGATTTGAGGTCCCAGGAACAATATCTTTCATTGATAAAATCTCATGCAATTCATGATGCCCAAGTCATTCCAGAATAATAGATTAAAACAGATGAAAGTATCTCTCTCGTTTCTATTCATTATAATAGCCCTTGCTAGTTGTTTGATGTATTTTGTCATTGAAGCCATTTTCTTTCGGTGTGTGTGTGTGACTTGGAACTTTAATGTAGCCTTAAAAGTTATGATGATATTACTATGATGACTGAAGAGTGGCTGTTTATAGTAATGTCTAGTGCTGGGGCATCATGCCGCAGACATGTAGCATGATGTCCCACCCAGTCACATTATCCTGACACCAGGCTGACCAGTCATAACACTAATCTCTTAATGCTGAGTATCTAGCAAGGCAGCTGCTAGTACTATTTTTGTCTTTGATATGACTCTGCCAGGGTTCGAACCTGCAACCCTTTTGCATCCTAAGCAGATGCTTTAACCACTTTGGCCACCATTTTTCTTTGTGTATTTTTGCAGGGGTTTTTTTTCATCACACTTTATTCAAAATTAAAATCATGACATTGTATTTTATGTTATTATCTAGCTTATTATCTCATAAATCTGACACAAACTAAACGTTGAGAGGCATAATATCTTTGTTCTTTTCCAGGAGTTGGAATGACTGGCATGTACCTGCATCCTGCTATGGCAACTGGGCATAGTTTTGGTTGTGGAGACACGCCCTTCTTGAATCACATACTCATCTATTGGCTGGCTCCATTTATGGGCATGTACTGGGCAACAATCATCAACACAAAGTTCCACATACAGAGGTCAACTGGGAAGGAGAATTTGAATGGCAGAACTAAATCAGTTGATACTGACAAGAAAAAGAATGTAACTGAATTCCATAATACTCTCTCAGGAGTGAGGAAGAGAAGCAAAAGAATTTAAAATATTGTCATATTTATTTAATTTACATTGTTAACAGGATTACCAGACATCAGTCTTTACTTTGACACATATTTACTGCAAAGAGCACATTTTTCAGTGTGTTAAATGGTTTATTTGAGGAAAAATACCATTGATGGTTAGAAATTCATGTTAATTTTTTTCTCTTGGTAGTGTAGGTGACAACCATTTTAATTCTATTGGTTATAGATCAGAAGAGCTTATGTGCTGGTCTGACTATGTTGTCCATCCATTGTCTGTTTGACCTTATGTGATGGTCTGACTTTGTTGTCCATTGTCCATCCATTGTCTGTTTGACCTTATGTGATGGTCTGACTATGTTGTCCATTGTCCATCCATTGTCTGTTTGACCTTATGTGATGGTCTGACTATGTTGTCCATTGTCCATCCATTGTCTGTTTGACCTTATGTGATGGTCTGACTTTGTTGTCCATCGTCCATCCATTGTCTGTTTGTCCTTTAGCCCATCTCTTCCTTAACTACTTGTAAGATTGCTGTGGAACACACAAACACTTGTCCCATGGTCTAATTGGTCCTAAATTAAAATGGTTTTGATCTGATATCCAGAATAGCTGCCACAGTGGTCATCTTGAAAATCTTGTTATTGCTACTTTGTAATAAAATTTAATATTGCCATGGGGTTTTCACCAGATGATGTCTAGTTGATCCTGAATTTTAATGGTACCAATCTGTTGTCCAGTATGGCTACCATTGTATCCACCATGAAAATTAATTCTACTGAATGAAAAGAAATACTGCCATGGAGCTTTCACCAGAATTTGATCTCGATTGAAAATAGTGTTAATCTGGTGTAAATATGACCATATCAGTCACTATGTTGAAAAACTATTACTTCTTGGTCTGAATGAATCGTTGTCTCATCGTGGAGTTTTAGTAAACAACTTTATCATGATGTTGTGTTGGTCCTAATGTTGCCATTCAGACATTCTGTTTGCATGCCATGAAAGCCACCTTGAGAATAAAGTAAAAGACTCCTTATAATGTTTTCTTGGTACAAAATAGAAATGGTTCCAGTCTGATATTAGAGATGGTTGCCATGACATCCATCTTGAAAATCTTGTTATTGCTGCAACCCCAAAATGGAAAGTCATATCAACATGGGGTTTCCTCCAGAAGACTTCATATAATGTTTTGTTAGGCCTGAATGAAAATGGTATGAAGTTGACATCCAGTTTATCTACCACGATCATAGCTAATGTGAAAATCAGATTATTAAGAATAATCAAAGATGGTTCAAACACTCTGCAGTTAAAAGGAAGAAATGGTCTTATATATAATGACTGGAAATTCTTTTTTCAGCCAGTAGAGCACCAATCCATTTAATGGACTCTTGTTAGTGTTTGGTTGAGGGTAATTTTCAAATAAAACTATTTAGTTAGTTGCTTTGATGACTGACGTTACATGATTATATTCTTTATGTTGCACGTAGATTTAGACTGGAACATTGCTCTTATTACTTCATTTGGCTTCGACTTAATTTTCTACTAATTACTTGCTGTCCGTAACAAATTACTGTATGTGACTGACATTTGCTTGACTACTGTTTACACCTCATTGGCTAATAATATCCACCTGTGTGTAATCAATATGAACTGGGTGGAGTGAGCAAGTCACCTGTGTGTAATCAATATGAACTGGGTGGAGTGAGCAAGTCACCTGTGTGTAATCAATATGAACTGGGTGGAGTCAGCAATTCAACTGTGTGTAATCAATATGAACTGGGTGGAGTCAACAAGTCACTTGTGTGTTATGAATATGAACTGGGTGGAGTCAGCAAGTCACCTGAGTAAATCATATGAACTGGGTGGAGTCAGCAATTTACCTGTGTGTAATCAATATGAACTGGGTGGAGTGAGCAAGTCACCTGTGTGTAATCAATATGAACTGGGTGGAGTGAGCAAGTCACCTGTGTGTAATCAATATGAACTGGGTGGAGTCAGCAAGTCACCTGAGTAAATCATATGAACTGGGTGGAGTCAGCAATTCATCTGTGTGTAATAAATATGAACTGGGTGGAGTGAGCAAGTCACCTGTGTGTTATCAATATGAACTGGGTGGAGTCAGCAAGTCACCTGAGTATAATCAATATGAACTGGGTGGAGTCAGCAATTCACCTGTGTGTAATCAATATGAACTGGGTGGAGTGAACAAGTCACCTGAATAAATCATATGAACTGGGTGGAGTGAGCAAGTCACTTGTGTATAATCAATATGAACTGGTTGGAGTGAGCAAGTCACCTGTGTATAATCAATTTGAACTGGTTGGAGTGAGCAAGTCGCCTGTATGTAATCAATATGAACTGGGTGGAGTGAGCAAGTCACCTGTGTGTAATCAATATGAACTGGGTGGAGTGAGCAAGTCACCTGTGTGTAATCAATATGAACTGGGTGGAGTGAGCAAGTCACCTGTGTGTAATCAATATGAACTGGGTGGAGTCAGCAAGTCACAGACTAATTGTGTTTTATTGCTGTTTTGTTTCAGTTTAATAAATGCTTATTAAAAACTATTTTAATTAATGTTTCATCTTGTTAAAAATTATGGTACATTGCGCAATGTGTATACATCTAAAAATTTTAAATCACAATGGTACAAAGAAGTCATTTTCCTTTCTGTCTCGGTCTCAGAAACAACCTGCCAGAAATGAATTTTCTAACCATAAGACTACAATGAAATGGAAAGTCGGTGTAAATTCTCTGGAAGAGAGTAAATCTAAAGTCGTTAGAAAATTTAAGGAAGATTGGAAAAGTGAGTGTTCTTGGGTGAAAAATATTTTAAAAGATGGAAATGGAGCTGATATGTGTGGTTTACGGTCACTGGAAATTCAAACCCGTTTGCAATAGAGGTAACTATGAATCTTCAAAAAAGTTTCCTAGAATACCGAAAGAGATGTTGCCATCTTTATAAAGAGTCAAGAAGGAGGAAAAAATAAAATGACATGTTCTGATGACAGATGACTTAAGAGTATATAAAGTCACCAGTTGTGATTTTCATAATTGATATTTGATTTTTATATGTCTTTAATTTTTGAATGGGTAAATTTTTGCATTTAAATGACGAGTTACAAATAGAATATGTTGAAAGTTACAAATTAAAAAAGCATAATAATGTATAAAATTAGTCTTTTTTATTTTAATATACACTGTACCAGATGTACAATTGTACATAATTAGAAAAAGAAACACTGATACAAAAATCAGCAATGGCCATGTGAATCTCACTTTCAGCTTGTCCATCTCTTACAAAATACTGTACAAGTGTTTCTCTTTTTACAGCATAAAACAAGAATCTTAAACATAAGTTTGCTCGATAAACAGTTCCAGCAGTTTAATGTACTACATGTATGTGTCAGCATTCAGTGCAAAGATGAATAAAACATTTTTTTTCATAGGTCATGTGCTTTGCATTGATCACAAAGTTTATTGATTAAGATACAAGTAAGCTTATTTTCTTTGTAAATGTATTGTGCCTTACAAATCAAGCCAGCAAGGGGCTCAATATTAATAATTTACCCTTGTCTGTGGAGGGAGGCTCAATATTAATTACCAACGTCAACAAGAGGCTCATTATTAATAATTTACCAAGGTCAACATGGGATTGAATATTAACAATACGGTAATGTTTGCATGGGGTTGAAAATTAATAATTAATATCAGCATGGAGCTGAAAATTAACAATTAACTCATGTCAGCATAGGGTTGAAAATGAACAATTAATGTAAGCATGGGGTTGAAAATTAACAATTAATATCAGCATGGAGCTGAAAATTAACAATTAACTCATGTCAGCATAGGGTTGAAAATGAACAATTAATGTAAGCATGGGGTTGAAAATTGACAATTAATATCAGCATGGAGCTGAAAATTAACAATTAACTCATGTCAGCATAGGGTTGAAAATGAACAATTAATGTAAGCATGGGGTTGAAAATTAACAATTAATGTCAGCATGGAGCTGAAAATTAACAATTAACTCATGTCAGCATAGGGTTGAAAATGAACAATTAATGTAAGCATGGGGTTGAAAATTAACAATTAATATCAGCATGGACCTGAAAATTAACAATTAAATCATGTCAGCATGGGGTTGAATATTAACAATTAATGTCAGCATGGGGCTGAAAATTAACAATTAATTTCAACATGGGGTTAAAAAATTATCAATTATTGTCCAAAATTTTTTTTGAAAATTAAAAATTAATGTCAACATGGGGTTGAAAATTAACAATTAATGTCAACATATGGTTGAAAATTAACAATTAATGTCAGCATGGGGTTGAATATTAACAATTAATGTCAACATGGGGTTGAATATTAACAATTAATGTCAACATGGGGTTGAATATTAACAATTAGTTTGAGCATGTGGTTGAAAATTAACAATTAACTAATGTCAGCATGGGGTTGAAAATTTACAATTAATGTCAGCATGGGGTTGAAAATTAACAATTAATGCCAGCATGGGGTTGAATATTAACAATTAGTTTGAGCATGTGGTTGAAAATTAACAATTAACTAATGTCAGCATGGGGTTGAAAATTTACAATTAATGTCAGCATGGGGTTGAAAATTAACAATTAATGTCACCATGGGGTATGGGGTTGAAATTTAAGAATGTCATGGGGTTGAATATTAACAATGAACTAATGTCAGCATGGGGTTGAAAATTAACAATTAATGTCAGCATGGTGTATGGGGTTGAAATTTAACAATGTCATGGGGTTGAATATTAACAATGAACTAATGTCAGCATGGGGTTGAAAATTAACAATTAATGTCAGCATGGTGTATGGGGTTGAAATTTAACAATGTCATGGGGTTGAATATTAACAATGAACTAATGTCAGCATGGGGTTGAAAATTAACAATTAATGTCAACATGGTGTTGAAAATTAACAATTAACTAATGTCAGCATGGGATTGAATTTTAACAATTAGTTTGAGAATATGCTTGAAAATTAACAATTAACTAATATCAGCATGGGGTTGAATATTAACAATTAATGTCAACATGGTGTTGAAAATTAACAATTAACTAATGTCAGCATGGGATTGAATTTTAACAATTAGTTTGAGAATATGCTTGAAAATTAACAATTAACTAATATCAGCATGGGGTTGAATATTAACAATTAATGTCAACATGGTGTTGAAAATTAACAATTAACTAATGTCAGCATGGGATTTAATTTTAACAATTAGTTTGAGAATATACTTGAAAACTAACAATTAATATCAGCATGTGGTTGAATATTAACAATTAATGTCAAAATAGGGTTGAATATTAACAATTAGTTTGAGCATGTGGTTGAAAATTAACAATTAACTAATGTCAGCATGGGGTTGAAAATTTACAATTAATGTCAGCATGGGGTTGAAAATTAACAATTAATGCCAGCATGGAGTTGAATATTAACAATTAGTTTGAGCATGTGGTTGAAAATTAACAATTAACTAATGTCAGCATGGGGTTGAAAATTTACAATTAATGTCAGCATGGGGTTGAAAATTAACAATTAATGTCACCATGGGGTATGGGGTTGAAATTTAAAAATGTCATGGTGTTGAATTTAAACATGAACTAATGTCAGCATGGGGTTGAAAATTGACAATTAATGTCAGCATGGGGTTGAAATTTAACAATGTCATGGGGTTGAATATTAACAATGAACTAATATCAGCATGGGGTTGAAAATTAACAATTAATGTCAGCATGGTGTATGGGGTTGAAATTTAACAATGTCATGGGGTTGAATATTAACAATGAACTAATGTCAGCATGGGGTTGAAAATTAACAATTAATGTCAACATGGTGTTGAAAATTAACAATTAACTAATGTCAGCATGGGATTGAATTTTAACAATTAGTTTGAGAATATGCTTGAAAATTAACAATTAACTAATATCAGCATGGGGTTGAATATTAACAATTAATGTCAACATGGTGTTGAAAATTAACAATTAACTAATGTCAGCATGGGATTGAATTTTAACAATTAGTTTGAGAATATGCTTGAAAATTAACAATTAACTAATATCAGCATGGGGTTGAATATTAACAATTAATGTCAACATGGTGTTGAAAATTAACAATTAACTAATGTCAGCATGGGATTTAATTTTAACAATTAGTTTGAGAATATACTTGAAAACTAACAATTAATATCAGCATGGGGTTGAAAATTAACAATTAATGTCAGCATGTTGTTGAAAATTAACAATTAACTAATGTCAGTATGAGATTGAATTTTAACAATTAGTTTAAGAATGTGGTTCAAAATTAACAATTAATTAATATCAGCATGTGGTTGAATATTAACAATTAATGTCAACATAGGGTTGAATATTAACAATTAGTTTGAGCATGTGGTTGAAAATTAACAATTAACTAATGTCAGCATGGGGTTGAAAATTTACAATTAATGTCAGCATGGGGTTGAAAATTAACAATTAATCTCAACATGGGGTATGGGGTTGAAATTTAACAATGTCATGGGGTTGAATATTAACAATGAACTAATGTCAGCATGGGGTTGAAAATTAACAATTAATGTCAGCATGAGGTTGAAAATTAACAATTAACTAATGTCAGCATGGCATTGAATATTAACAATTAATTTGAGAATGTGGTTGAAAATTAACAATGAACTAATGTCAGCATGAGGTTGAAAATTAACAATTAACTAATATCAGCATGGGATTGAATTTTAACAATTAATGACAACATGGTGTTGAAAATTAACAATTAGTTCGAGCATGTGGTTGAAAATTAACAATGAACTAATGTCAGCATGAGGTTGAAAATTTACAATTAATGTCAGAATGGGGTTGAAAATTAACAATTAGTTTGATCATTTGGTTGAATATTAACAAGTAAAAATGTCAGCATGGGGTTGAATATTAACAATTAGTTTGAGCATGTGGTTGAAAATTAACAATGAACTAATGTCAGCATGGGGTTGAAAATTTACAATTAATGTCAGCATGGGGTAGAAAATTAACAATGTCATGGGGTTGAATATTAACAAGTAACAATGTCAGCAAGGGGTTGAATATTAACAATTAATATCAAAACGAGGTTGAAAATTTACAATTAATTAATGTCAGCATTGGTTTGAATCTTAATATCTGCATGGGGTTGAATAATAACAGTTGATATCAGCATAGGGTTGAAAATTAACAATCAATTAATGTCAGCATGGGGTTAAATATTAACAATTAACTAATGTCAGCATGGGATTGAATATTAACATTGTCAGCATGGGATTGAAAATTAATAATTAATGTCAGCATGGGGTTGAAAATTGACAATTAATGTCAACATGGGGTTGACAATTAACATTGTCAGCATTGGATTGAAAATTAATAATGTCAGCATGGGGTTGAAAATTGACAAATAATGTCAACATGGGGTTGAAAATTGACAATTAATGTCAGCATGGGGTCGAAAATTGACAATTAATGTCAGCATGGGGTAGAAAATTAACATTGTCAGCATGGGATTGAAAATTAACAATTAATATCAGCATGGGGTTGAAAATTGACAATGTCAGCATGGGGTTGAAAATTGACAATTAATGTCAGAATGGGTTTGAAAATTGACAATTAATGTCAGCATGGGGTTAAAAATTAACAATTGATATCAGCATAGGGTTGAAAATTAACAATGTCAACATGGGATTGAAAATTAACAATCACTGCCAGCATGGGGTTCAATATTAACAATTAACTAATATCAGCATGGTTTGAATATTAATTAACTAATGTCATCATGTGTTTGAAAATTAACAATTAATGTCAGCCTGGTACTGAAAATTAACAATTAATTAATGTCAGCATGGGGTTAAAAATAACCTGTAACTACTGCATCGTTATCATCAAGTGGCTAACAAGAATCCATAACGTTTATGTATTAATAAATGTTAAACATAAATGCCAAAGACAATTAGGTACCCTAATGGAGAGATGTTGAGTCCTTCGAACTGAATTTTATCACTAATAAGGATTCTCGAACATTGTTTTCTTCTTTTCTAGATAAATACCAATTAATATTACATAACCCATCCAATGGGTAATTCTCCTAAAAACCCTTATGACTGACCTGTTCAACCGCAAACTCGTAACCAGGACTTATTAACAATATTAATATTAATGGTCGCAAACATCTACGGTAACAAATATTTATATATCCTAGGGCTAGGCAATCTAAACTTTTAATATCTTAAAATATAATTTATATCTGCGTACAAAAGTTAACTATCAAATATCTTTGTTATAGATGATCATTAAAATTTATAGTTATAAATAAAAAGTACACATAAGATAGATACAATCATTTACCAAGAGTTAAAATAGATATAGATACAAAGTATGCTAGTGCCATCGTAAGTGTGCTGGGATGAACGGCGATAATTGGGAACACTACGCGGAATTCGTTGATGAGGTGTTAATCACCGAAGTGACACTCGAGCTTATTTTAGCATAGACATGCTCCATCGCAGCATTGATTTCGCCTGAAGAGACGCGGACCCGACATTAGTATTATATACCTTACTGATGCTTTTAATGACTTGCATATTATCGTGCGAAACTTATCCAATAACATGAAGTTGTTGCTGCTTATCCGCAGACAAACTGACATGGCCTTGACTTCTTGCTCGTTGTTGGTTGAAGTTACCCCTTGAGCGTTTCCATCCTGTTCATGAACGAGTACCAGTCCAAAGTCGCACATTCGACAATGGGCAAACGTTGCGCATTGTTGATACCTTCACCAGTAACTTCTTTCCGATGCTCTCTCAATGACTTCTTTCAAATGTTGTATGTCGCGTTGAGTTTTATATTCTTTTTATTTCACTGTCGAATTCTTCCACTCTTCGCCTACTGGCATAATCCTATTAAACCTCTCCTGAAATAACAATTTAGCCCAATAGTTAGATGATGACTTTTTAAAACAGTTTTGGTAAAGTTCCGTTATAAATTTCAGTTGCTTGTCAAAAAGTGGCAAATGCCATGATGTCTCCATATCCTTGATGTCTTGGCAGACTAGATCGTTCAATATTTCAGGCATTGTTTACTTTGACAAGTTTGGTTTGCTCTCGAGAGAGCGCCATTATTATTTTTTTTGTTAGACTCACACTGGCAAGGGTTCAATGGTTTGGACTGTCCTGACAATCAGACTCGGTTCCTCTTCTGTTCTCATCATCTCGTTAATGTCTTAATTGCTCCGCGATTTCGCGCATGAGTTGACCCAGGTGGCTCTTAGCAAAGTCAGTTGTGAAGAAACTGGGTTATAGACAATCCGGCCCAAAAACAATTCGGCCCAACTTGGACCAAACATTCATTGTTTACATTAATTATTAATATACAAAATATACTGACATTAGTTACTTGTTAATATTCAACTCCATGCTGGCATTAATTCTACATTGTCAACCTCATGCTGACATTAAATAAGTGTTAATATTCACCCCCATGCTGACATTAATTCTTAATATTTACCCCCATGCTGACATTAATTCTTAATATTCACCCCCATGCTGACATTAATTGTTAATTTTCAACCCAATGCTGACATTAGTTAATTATTAATATTAAAACCGTGCTAACATTGTTAATATTCAACACCATGCTGACATTATTTGTCAATATTCATGCTGACATTAAGGTGAAACGGTTGATCATGTGACAGCGAATGAAAAAATCGAAGTATGTAAGATTAGTTACTATGGACGTATGCATATATCAGAGCATGGATATTTGAATATTTGAGTACTTTGTTTGAGTTGTAAGGTAAAGAAATTCGTCTGATTATTGTGATATTGTGTATTATAACGGAATTAGGAAATTGTACTTGTGTGACGAAAATTTAATGACTTGTGTAAGAGAAGTAATTGATACCATGTTGTATTATAATGTTTATTTACCATGCAAGAACGTATGGGTATCTCAAAGTGAACGAATGCGTGACCGAATAAATTTAATAGCCTTTATCTGATGATGGGTTATGTATAGTGTGAGATGAGAGGACTAAGGAGAAAGATTGTACCGTCCATGTGCTTTTACAGGAAGCTTTTTAGGGGACTCAAAACTTCGAGTTCCATTGGCTCCGAAGTCTTCAACAGTTGGAGAATAGAGGTTGTAGCCGAGACAGTCGAAGTCGACAGAAGAGTAGTCGTGGTAGAGGAAATGGAGGAGGAGAAGGATTCAGGAGAAAGTGGAAGAGGATGAGAAGGAGTCTAAATAAGGTCGAGGAAAAAGAGAATTAGAAGGAATTTGGATAAAAGTCAAAGAGGGAGAAAAAGAAGGAATTGGAAAAAATAAGAGAGAGAGAGAGAGAGAGAGAGAGAGAGAGAGAGAGAGAGAGAGAGAGAGAGAGAGAGAGAGAGAGAGAGGATACACCAGATGAGTAGAAATACAAAGACAGATGGAAATCAATCTCACACTGCTAATCAAGTAATGCAATAGGATTATTAAAGGGTCGAGCGAAAGGAGTGTAATTGGAAATTTGAGTTGTCTGATTACTGAAATGTTATTAAATTGTCATTAATTGAAAATAAACCCTTTTTGTTTTAAACCATATATAAAAGTCGACATTTCTGACTGGGAGCTCGCAGCTTTACATCTATGTTTCACTAAATTTAGCTGCCAATAAAACAGAGCCTGGATGGGACTTCTGTAATAGTTTAAGTAAAACATTAAGAGCACCCACTCCAATCTTAACAACCCCCACCCCACAATCCCTTCCAGTGCTTTCCATGTATTTGGTCAGTCTTTTTTTAAATTTCTCTCATTGACTTTACGTTTGGTGGGATTGTTTTGTTATTTCTTCGCTTACACTCTCTGATGTTTTCTCTATTGTTTTCCCCAGATTTCTTTTTTTTTTTTAATCTTTAAATTTCAAACTTATTTCCTTAAATTTTCATTATATAATTGGAATTTTTTCATTAGGAGGTTGTTTCTATAGACCCTCATTTGTGACTTTATATAATGTTTATCTATTCAGTTAATGTATTTTATTATCCCATATGTAGTAAATAATTGATCCAGTTCCTTTAGTTTTTTTTATTATCAAGGTCTGTTGATTTTAGGGCATAATTTATGTCACATGTACGTTTAGGCCACTTGGGCTCAGCTCCATGGCGTGAGCGCCAAGATCTCTATTCTCTCTTTTATATTTGCTTCCATGTATTTATAGGTTTTTTTAAACTTTTGCCTTGTTGCCGAAGTTAACACCCAAGGCCTTAACCTTGTTTTTTGGGGGAAGGAGTATGCACAAATTTAATGCCACAATCACCGGCCTCTTTTTGGGGGGAAGGAGTATGCACAAATTTAATGCCACAATCACCGGCCTTTTTTTGGGGGGAAGGGGTATGCACAAATTTAATGCCACAATCACCGGCCTCTTTTTTGGGGGAAGGGGTATGCACAAATTTAATGCCTAGTATAAATAATATCATTACAAATGAAATGCACAAGTGAGGTCAAAAAGATCCATAATTTTGGACAGCTATATTAAAACGAAGCATAATAATATTACCCATTAGACAAGAGAAGTCAATGCCAGTTCATATCAGAAGTTTATGCAGCCCAACCCAAATTTATACCTGCAATTTTCATGTCCGAATGTCATTTTTGAAAGCATGTGATGCTAACTCACAGTGCAAACACAAGTCCTTTTCCTATATAATAATTTTGCAAAATAGTATGTACTAAACAGGCTGGTGCAATTGAAAATAGTTGTCATCCAAACCGTTTTTTGAGATATTCTTCTTGCTCCGAACCCACGTGTTTCCTTAGCCAACTATTGGTATATCTATATACATACTGCAGAGTAACTATGGAAGACGTACATGCCTGACGTCAATTTCAAGAACAACACAAGCCCGAAACACCTAGTTCACAAATATTTACATATCTTTAATTAGTAAACAATAAGAGCTGAAAAAGCCACACCATAAACTTAAGTTAAGAAATTTGCCAAGGGTCATTTGCAAAACTTGCTCCTGACACCTGAATGATTCCCCCGCCAGTTTCCTATCTTTTGAATTTCTGTTTTATCATGAATTTTTTAGCCTGAGGCTTTTCAACATTATTTTCAAATTATTTTCGTAAGTGTTTGAAGGAATTTGCTTCTCTAATAATTTCATATTTCAAGTTTGGGATACATATACTCTCATTATTTGAATTATTTCTTATAAGTGAGCAATTAACGAAAAAAGGTTACATACGAGAACATTCCAGATTTCCATTTGCCATCAGAACTGAGTCCCACATACACTTATCAGTTATTCATTGCTTTAAAATAAACACTACGTAATTTGCATTTTTTATGTATCGACTATAAAATAAAATAAATTTGACATTATAATCCACTCCTAAACATCCACAAAAATATTACTATTTGTATGATGTATGACAAATACACACTACAAGCAATGAAAAGAAAACAGAATGGAAACGTCTTAGTTTTTGCGCAGCTTGAAATCGAAATTTGCTAACATTATGTAGCGTACTAAGTGGCGGGGTGGAGGTGGGAAGAAGTGGTTGCTTCGGGCACTAAAGGTCTTTGAGCGTAAAGAACTCGTTTGGGCCTACGTCGTCTCCCCATGCGCCAGTTACCTTTAGTACACCACAGCCGAACGTCACAAAAATATTTAACACAAAGGGTATTCACTCCCAGTTTTGTCGTAGTTACATCCCCTGGCATTTGTTGCCTGGTTTGATCAACAGCAAAATCGATAATTCCCTTGTCTGTTAAAGAATACACCAATTGCTTAAGAGTCTCTCAGTAGTTTGTTAAATAATACATAACTTATTTGGTTCATTATTAGACGGAACATGCCCAGCCAATTCGAAAGACACACACACACACGGTCATTCACGATGCTATATATAATGCTAACCATATTAAGATCGTTCACCATGAAGAGTATTGGGGCATATACTAGAACGTGTGTATTTGTTGACAGGTTGCTTGGCGCGACTAGCAGAAAACCACTATTACCCAGAGAACTATATCCATAATGACACGAGCCTTAAGTGAACGCAGAATCGGGCGATTTTAGTTACTATCTTCATACCAGAGCGTATTTCAAAGAATAAAAAAATCCTATGCGGAAAACAAAATATACGTTAATGACATGGAATACCGGGTTCATGTGTGAATGCTGGATTTTGATACAGTTTCTGAATAGGATTTAATTCTCCCGATTTTGGACTTAATAGTATATCTTGACCAAGAGAGTGACAAGGCGCCGTAGAAGGTATGCGTTAGTATAAAATACATAGCTGTTTTTAGCATACAACAACAATAATAGTATGTATGTAGTAATGTTTAAGGCACTTCAGCACGAAAGTGGCTGTTTATTGTGGTGTCAAGAAAGGCTAAGTTTTCATACTCTGCACTGGGACAATGTTTGGTACCTACCATTTAATTGCATTGTGGGTGGGGGATTACGAAACCTATCATTTTTTACAACTGGGATATTTTTGTTCTTTGACCTAAGGAATGTTTGTTTGTAATATAATTACAGGGTTTTCTTGTTTCTTTCTTTGTTGTTTTTAATGCAATTAATCAAAGCAAGAATATGTTTCTGGATAAATATAGTCAAATATCACCTCCAGTGAAACATGATCGACTCCTTCGAGACGAGGTCAAATCAAAAACTATACAGTGCACCAAAAACCTACTGATCTGGGAGGTATCACTGCGATTATCTACGAGTCTCTTTATTCAGCTCGCATGGGAAAGAGTCATTCTTTTTTTACGATTTTATACGAACCAAAAACATCTCATTTCTTTTTGTATTCTTTTTTCGATAATTCGCAAGAAATCATGGGTCAAGTAAATCGCGCGCACGTGCTTGTTTACGACTTCTACAAGGTCAGTGTATGCAGCTCCTGTGCGAAGTATAAAACAACTCTGTTGATGACGATACCATTGTCAACATAAATCAAATTTGTGTGTATATATACATACATACATACATATGAGAGAGAGAGAGAGAGAGAGAGAGAGAGAGAGAGAGAGAGAGAGAGAGAGAGAGAGAGAGAGAGTATTGAACCCAATCATTCCATGGTAGCATTGCAACAAACACATTGATACCGTCATTTTCAGAATAAAATACATTTGGCAAAGTCATTTTGGGTCGATTATTAAGGCACTATCAATATATAATCTTCGCATTACATTTTACAAGTTTTATTTATGGTTTTCGATGGAATTGTGACGTTCTCGTGATTTCTAACTGCAATTTAATAAAGTGTTGTTTATTAGGAAACAGATTTCACGTGTATGCATTTCAAATGATTCCATATCCGTTTAATATGTAGCAGCTATCCTTCTCAATCGAAAAGTAATATGAAGCTTTGTTGTGATTCAGAGTAATGCTGAGCGTCTTTTTGAGATGGAAGTCAAGGTCAATAAACCTGATGAAAACAAAGTCAATTAACAAGGACAAAGCGTAGTAGTAAAAACTTAACTACATAACCCTGTTTCTTTTAAATTCTAAGACTAGCCACGGTTATTTATAGAGACTGAAGCCCAGCAATCTCTCTCTCTCTCTCTCTCTCTCTCTCTCTCTCTCTCTCTCTCTCTCTCTCTCTCTCTCTCTCTCTCTCTCTCTCTCTCTCTCTCTCTCTCTCTCTCTCATTGATGGAATTCAACTTAACTCTTTGTGACAGTCCGATTTGTCATTCCATCAGGTCATTCCTGTTTTGTTCTTGTCTTTTCTTTGTTTCAGTTTTTTTTAAAAGTATTATTTATTGATAACAATTACAATTATTCAATATAAACTGTTAATTATCAACACAAATTGGTTACTTAACACTGAACAAGCTTATCTCTTTGTGCATTGGCCCTGGGCCAATATATGAGTAATCTTTGTGTGTGTGTGTGTGTGTGTGTGTGTGTGTGTGTGTGTGTGTGTGTGTGTGTGTGTAGAAACGGCTCTAGGATGTACGGGACCCAAGGCAGCAAGGGATTTTTGGGACCAAAGTAAAGCAAATGCTAGTTTGGCAATTTCTTCACTACTTTTCGTTTGGCTAATTTATTTAATTGTGACTTGGTTCTACATCCATGTAGTTGAAACGGAATGTATTACTTATCGTACGCGTGTATGTGCGTGTGTGTGTGTGAATGTGTGTAGTTTTGAGTTGGATAGATAATAGGATTCCTTGCTTTATATAGCCCCAATTCCATAATTTCTGATTGCATTTACATAATTATCAACGGAAACCTTTTATTTCTAAAAGGAAGGAGGGATAGTGTGGCTAGCAAGTCGTTTTATTTAAATAGATAAACTACTTCCAGATAAAAGACACGATTCAAGTATATCTTTCAAACCGTTCATATTTATTTATAAAAAAAAAATAAGCAACATTTATGACCAGATACAAAATAAACTGATTTTTGGGCATAAGTGAATTTGTCCATGTCCCGTCTTGCACAAAGAGAAATGGGTTACTGCACCTCACAATCGTCATGAATTCTCGTTTAGGTGGGTATTTTATACTTTCAAAGTCTTTTTGTAACTAAATTAATATATCAAATATGTCATCATTGATAGGGCGAGATAAATACAACAGATGCAGTTTCAAAATATGCTTTATTTAATGCTGGGACGTAAATTACTGGATTTTCTGAGATACATGATCTTGATATTTCACTGGAGTGAAATAATGTTTTCTTTCGTTGGCCCTCAAAAGACACGAATAACATAATGACCTAGATGTTTTATTCTTAGACACCTAAGTTGATGTGGAGTAAGTATGATCGTTTCCAGTTAAAGACGAATTGAGTTCAAATCTAACACGGCACAAATAATTTTTTTCTTAATTATGTTACTACTTATATTTTTTGAGCGAACAAATTTTTACAAAACCATCAGAATATAAACGGTAAGCCCCTGACATTGCGGAGGATCGAGTAAGAAATCTACTGCAACTTATCCAGTACGTCGGCGCATAAACTACAAAGAAAATATGCTTGATAAGAGTGAATAATGGATATATTTCATCTCATGGGTGAAAAACTTAAGTATTTTCACTAGTGGTAATTCCACTAGTGAAAATATTGCATTTTTTTTCTCCATTAAATATATTAGTTATTCGCTCATTTTAAGCAAATATTTTCACTGTGCCACAAAATTAAGTACACTTTACTCATTATTTGTGCAGTTTAATATTTTTGAGAAGACAATATTTTAACATACCACATGATACGATCCTGATTGGTCCAAACAAGCCCTGCACAGTATCCTCTTTTACTGATTGGCTGCGTGGAAATTTTCCTTATCCCGCCTTCTAGAACTATACCAAAAAATGTAAACATAACAAAACCAAACAACATAATACCCTATTTTATCAACATATTGGAGGCCATTTTTCGAATTGCTTGCCCAAAGGGCATTGCATATAAAAAGGCAACGTCAGTCGATATGGCCAATTTATCCCCAAAGTAGCTCGTTACAATTAAAGTTTAGGGAATCGGCCAGTAGATATAGGGCTGGAGGATCCACCCTATGCTGTGTGAGGTTTTAAATGTTAATAGGAGTAAATAAACTTACCTCACTTTAGAGAAGAATACGGACATATGCAGGTCTTTCAACTGACAGAAAGTCATCGAACCATGGCATTTTTACACGGTAAAATAGGCCCGACGGGCTAATGATTTGTCAAGGCTATCAAAAGATGGAAAATTATTACCAACATGAGACCCTCTATACATCTAACGCGAGTAATAACACCTTATGACGTCACAACTAAAGTCGAACCTTGATACAAGGAAACGTCGTAGCGACAAAGGCTTCCGAATATGTTTCAGTCATTTCAATATACCATTAATAATAATAATAATAATAATAATAATAATAATAATAATAATAATAATAATAATAATAATAATAATAATATTATTATTATTATTAACAATAACAATAATAACAATAATAAAAACGATAATAATAATAATGATAATAATAATAGAAGAAGAAGAAGAAGAAGAAGAAGAAGAATATTCATTACCCAGCGTGACATAATTATTTGACGTAATTAGTTTAAATCTGCGATGTCAGCATCTACTGCATCAAAGTAAATAAATATCGTGTAAGGTCGTGCAAACCTTGCAATATAGATATTCTGGGCTACATAGATTTATCAAAGCTACCATTTTTTCAGATATGATTATGTTATACACTCACGACTGGCCATTAACAATATTTGCAGAAGTAACATTGTAACATTTCTTAACGGTTGAAACATTATCATCGTCGCAAGCCACGACCGATAATCTGCTACTCCCGTCTATCACTCGTTGCCTTTGCGATGATTTCCTCATTTCTCATGAATATGTACGCATAAATCCTTAACAAAGCACAGTCAACGCGAGTAAATGTTTCTCCCAACTTTGATCCAATATGACCTATTATGATGTTAGATGTGCCCGTCAATGTTTTTCTTCCAAGTACAGTCACATATCTCTCTATGAAACATGCGATTGATGTGTAGGAGATTGCTGATACCATATTTTTTTTTCTCCATGCGTACATGCGATAAATGAGGAAATATTACTACAGGCGGCAACGGGTAATAAAAGGGTGTGGAGAATTATCACCCGTGGATTGCAACGGTGAAGCATTAGTTGCTGCAAGCTATTCTGTAGAAACAAATATTGTACCAGTGTGGAAAATGATTCCCTCAAGTATTATGTACGAATTTTTGGTATATGTAAAAAACATGTTTTCATTCAAAGTGCGCCTGTTGCTAATGTTACTTGCAAACTTAAAAAAGTAAAGATTCTCTGGCGCAAAATTAATTATGACTTTGAAAATACGAACAGCTCTTCAAATATTTTTTATTTGGTATCCGTCTAAGAGTGTTAGAAGGAGCTGATGAAAACGTTCAACTATTTTTGACATTTGAAATTACACAGGTTGTTCTTTTCTGTAAGCTTTATGGTTTCCGCCTATAAGAGGAATTACGGCCTTTTCCATACCCAGTACAACAATAGACAAACCCTGGAAAAATAGCTGTATTATAAACTTTTCGGATCAACTAATATGACATAAAACGTTTAACTGTTTTTCAAATTCGTATTTTCTTAAATACTTGCATAATGAGTATTTCAAATTGGTTGAACAATTATAAGGTATTGTCAATATGGATACCTACAAGTTTGACACATCTAACAATTTAAGTTTTTTTTTTACCAATTACTTCGAAGTACAATAATGTAGAATTGACTATTCTTTGTGTTGATCAGATAAGAATTAAATGAGTTTTCTGTAGATTTAAACATAGTTTCTTGTCATACATCCAGTTGATATAGCACGGTATATCTTCAATTAGTTTGTCATCAACAACGTTAATATATTTATTGCCAAAATGGTGTGATGGATCATCAGCATACATAAACACTAAAAAAATAATTCAAAAACGGTGGATAATCAGTTATATACAAAACGCAATGTAAATGGCCTGGAATTGATTCCTGGGGTACTCAAATAGGAATTTTCTGACAATCCGAGAAATTTCCTCTCCATCGCACAATCAGTCATCCACTATTGAACAGGAATAAAGGTGGTCATATAAATTCAGTGCATTCGTCATGCGGTGAACAGAATATTATGTGTGTGCTCATCTCAAAAAACGAAATTAATGAAACTCGTAGAATGATTTTAATATTTTGCTCGGCTTAGGTTCGAAATCGATACAAATTATTCAACCTTATTCATAAAATTTCATTAGAAATGCGCACTTATATATATATATATATATATATATATATATATATATATATATATATATATATATATATATATATATATATATATATATATATATATATATATAATCCGCGGGGCTTTTTGGTTTACATAGCGTTTCAAGCAAGGAATACATAATAAAGTAATAAAGGGTAAAAGAAAAGACAATTTCTAAACACTGAAGAGAGTAATGAAAATGGAGAAAATGACTAGGAAGTGCATTAGATTAGCATGATAGAGCGCTAAGAAAATAGGGACGATGCGATGCAAAAACCCGTATTGCTCATCTCTATCTCGAGAATTTTATCTCGTTTGCAATTTTTTTGTACGAAAGCTAGAGGAGTAAATAGTTCTAACACGTAAACAAAGAAGAAAATTTGTTTAAAGGACGTAACAGTCAAGAATAACAACAACAACAACAACAACAACAACAACAATAATAATAATAATAATAATAATAATAATAATAATTATTATTATTATTATTATTATTATTATTATTATTATTATTATTATTATTATTATTATTATTATTATTATTATTATTATTATTATTATTATTATTATTATTATAAGAAATATAACTTCTGGCTGATTACCCCACTTGCAATGAGAAGTATTTTCCTTCACAAGAAAGTATGTAAATAAAAATCGTAGAGCCTTTTCCTGTTGTTAAGATATTCCACGCTGAGTAGACTGCCTTTGACAACTGATAATTGTTGTGTTACTTTTGATTTATCATCAGATTTTTATCTTCACTTAGTTTTCATTGTTGACCAGTAGCATTACGGGAAATATGTCATACAAACGAATAAAGTCAGAGTTGGTAGAATTACTGGAATACATAAATTTTATCTGCTTTTCCCTTTAGAATAATTGCGAAAGAGCAACGCAAAGTTATGTAAATTAATGTCTCATACATACTTCTTCATTTAGGGTAGTATATGACATATTTGTTTAGGTTATTTGTCTTTTTAATATTATTGTCAATATTTGCAAACCAGCCATGCTCTAATGGAAGACAAATCATTTCAAATTCATTGCTTTCGATGAAACATTTTTTTTTTATCCAACGCGATCACACAAAAGATATCGAAAACATGTTGTACTCTTAACACCAAATTCAAAATGAGATCAGAACTGTTACATACGTAAGTGAAAATATTGAAATATGAGAGAGAGAGAGAGAGAGAGAGAGAGAGAGAGAGAGAGAGAGAGAGAGAGAGAGAGAGAGAGAGAGAGAGAGCGAGAGAGAGAGAGGGGGGGTATTACTAAATTTTCGGAATTGAAATCAGTCTAATTTCTTGCAATCTATATGTAACCATGAGATGGCAGACGAATAACCATGACGTGGGTATTCTGCAATCTTATATATATATATATATATATATATATATATATATATATGTGTGTGTGTGTGTGTGTGTGTGTGTGTGTGTGTATCTCTATATATATCTATGTATCTCTATATATATATCTATCTATATATATAAGTGTATATATATATATATATTTTTATATCTCTATATATATATATATATATATATATATATATATATATATATATATATATATATATATATATATATAAAATCTAATATTGTTTTGTTACTTGACTAAAATTGCCATATTAATTAATTAAGTTTTTATTACAAATGATTAGCTTACAGTATGCAGTGTGGAGAAGACTGTTCTTCCACTGAAAAAGTTTATCATTTACGGATTTTACACTGCATGTATTTCAGCCTTCATTGTTTTGCTCTTGAAATCAAGGAGGTTACAGCACCTTTCACAATCCCTTCTCACACCATTCATAGAACTTCCCATGGAATTGAGACAAACATCTTGTCTGGAGATGCTGGTATCTTAAACTCAATGATGTAACTTCAAACATATCATAGACAAATACAGAAAAGTGAGACGTCAGGATCATTCTTTTTATATCATTTGTTTTTTGTTTTTTTATTTATAATAAAATCTGACCACTTAATAGAAATCGTTGTTCCCAAAACGTCGTATAAAGGCGATAGTCGGATAACAATGTATGGTGAAACCGTTCCCGTTTGTGACGTAGTATAAAATCGATTGTGGGATAAACCGATATCGAGTAAGCGAGATTAGAGTATATAGGAAAGTGTTGTACTCGACGAAATAAAACGACCAAATTATGTCTTGCTTGACAGTGGAATAAATCTGTCTGGTGATTGTATAGGATTCATAGTGCGTTAAATTCCACAGATAATTTATTACACGCAGTCAAGTCGAGCATATTACCCGTTTCGTATTACTTATAATTCTATACTTATTTGTGTATTTTAACACCGAATCCGGTGGATCATGTTTATTTTACCAAGATCAAGAGACACTGCATACAATGGATCAAGCTAATTTGACCAAGATCAAAATTCCACTGAATGTGACGGATCAAGCTTATTTAACCAATTTCAAAATGCCACTGAATGTGACGGATCAAGCATATTTAACCAAGATCAAAATGCCATTGAATGTGACGGATTAAGCTTATTTAACCAAGATCAAAATTCCACTGAATGTGACGGGTCAAGCATATTTAACCAAGATCAAAATGCCCCCGAATGTGACATATCAAGCTTATTTAACCAAGATCAAAATGTCACTCAATGTGACGGATCAAGCTTATTTAACCAAGATCAAAATGTCACTGAATGTGACGGATCAAACTTATTAAACCAAGATCAAAATGCCACTGAATGTGACGGATCAAACCTATTTAACCAAGATCAAAATGACATTGAATGTGATGAATCAAGCTTATTTAACCAAAATCAAAATGACATTGAATGCGATGGATAAAGCTTATTTGACTAAGATCAAAATAAATCGTTACATTTGGCTTTTGATATGATTTCATAGCCATTTCTGTCTTCACATTTTAGGCATTCCAATCAGCAGTATTGTCGTACCTTTTTCAAACCTGTATGTTGCACTTCATTCATGTACTTTATGGGCTGCGTTAGCTCAACTGGTGGAGCGTTGGACTCGTAATCCTAGTCTTGCAGGTTAAATACCTGCCCAGATCACGTCAGGTTGACTTCCTCAATGTGTCGTTGGACTCTGATAGCCAATACTGTGCTCAAAATGCCGTTGAAACCCACAGAATCACTCGCAGATGACCTTTGGGAGCCTTAAACTGGAGGCAACATTGGTGAGATCTATTCATATATTTTTGTAAACATCCAGAACACGTAAATATGAGACGTGAATGAGGATTAAAGACAAAGTGGGGAAAAGGAACTTGTTTTGTGGAGTGTGATGGTAATATAAAATAATATTTTTGAACATTATTCAGTGTTATTCAGCAAATTTTGATATAAATAGAATATTTTACCTAATCCAATTATTTTAGCTACGTCATAAGAGCTGCACCACAGGCTTACGGTCGCAGGCCGCGCCATGGCCACCCCCGATGTATAGCATTTAGCGTCACACAAAGTGATGAACACAACATTACTTGCTTCGAATTCGGGCAAATATCAGCATGAATTACTTGTGAACATTTGAACTGATTGGGTGCTTGTATATTCTGTGAATATTTGTATGATTGAATGTCATACTGCTTTAGGTAAAGTGATAGGACGGGATGTAGCTAGGACGGTGCTCGTATTTAGGTATTGGTATTGCGTATTAAGTGCATACATGCATGTAGGTAGAGAAGGGGTATTACTAAATTCTCAGAATTGGAATCAGTCTAATTTCTTGCAATCTATATGTAATCATGACTGTCAGATACGTAGGTACACGTGGGTGGGTAGGCTGTTAATAGGCTGTTTAATAGGTACACATAGGTGGGTAGGCTGTTGGTCAGATACAAACTAAAATGGACAGGCAGGTGTTAATGCATTTTATTATTCAACTAGGTAATATTTAGTATGGACGAAAAGGCATATGTATGATTCTTTTGCGTTTCAAGGAGCAGTACTGGACACATTTGTCTGCATATGAAAGATAAATAATTGACTTATTACTTCCGATCAGAATACGAATCAAGTGAGTTTATACAGAATATCTTTAGGGTATGCAGTATTTGTAGAGCACTGTTTCTTGATTGGTAACTGAAGTCCAATTAAACGTTCTGTCCAGTTCAAGTTAACCTTTGTAAAACACACATCTCGGTTATCAGTATATCGATGTATAGATAGTGTTTACACGTATCCTAATACCGATATCCATTACCATATTTAAATGTATATATTCCTTCGAATCCTTACTTCAGATCGCACTATAGGCAGGCATGTTAATAGTATTACTAGAGTCATTCACTGTGCTAACAATTCTTCACAGGCGAATGAACAAGATAGAAAGTTCTATATTATCTTAAAGAGCAAGTCTACCATAACTTTGAAAAGAAAGGATAAAATCGATACTGAAGGTGCACTTTGTACTAATCGTTTTGGTTACATGGATCGAATAAGCTTGATAACGGCGGGTCACATTCACATACTGTATTCAGATCACAAACTCATAGAATGCCACTATGGTCAATTTGATGACGGCATGGGAGGGGTACTTTTAGATGTTGATTGAGAGAGAGAGAGAGAGAGAGAGAGAGAGAGAGAGAGAGAGAGAGAGAGAGAGAGAGAGAGAGAGAGAGAGAGAGAGAGAGAGAGAGAGAGAGAGAGACACACACACACACACACACACACACACAATCCGGGCAATTTAGTGCTGTGCAAAAGCTCATTAACACAAATACTAAAGAAAATAAAGGCAAAATCCGTACCAAGAGCTGAAAGAAGGAATATCTCCTCCGACCAGAAGTAAATATGCATTATGAGGCAAAGATATAAAGTAAATCAGCAAAAATTCCCAAGGAAGGCAACAAGAACAAATACAAGGGTCAGATCAATAAAATGCAAGGCTAAACTTCCACCATGCAAGTGGTACACGTGGGCTGCCAAATGCAAAAGCTGTTTGCCAAACAATCAGGATAAATAGGAAGTTTTCTGCAGAAAATTCTTACAGTGCCGTTTATTACATATGTTGTGATATTTATAATGGCAAACCAGAATAATTTGTCTAATACCAAAAGGATTGGTACATTTTTGCCAAACTTTGTTAAACTGTCTTGAGCGGTTGTTTAACGTAAAATTGTCCGTGTTCGTCTAGTTTTAGTAACATCCACAATATCTGAGGACATCATATGTACAAACCTCAGTCTTTTGTGCAAGTTTTTTTTTTTCTTCGTGAAAACTGGTCTGACAATTTGTTTTGGGAGAAGTTGGTAAAAGGTATTCTTATTAGTAGCGGCTGCTATTTTAGGCGGCTGATTGACGTAAATTGTATAAACTTGAAAGATATTTATGCCATAAAACTTTCTGTTAAATATAATCAAAGTATGTTTACCGTTTCAATATCAATACTTTAAAAATAATTTCTATTTAACAAAACATAAACAGCCATTGGTTCTGATGTGGGATCGGCATGAAATTATATTTTCATGTTTTTTTAAAAGAAAATCTTTAAACGTATTTCTGTTCGCATTAACTGTATTAGAGCTTGATACTAAATAAGCATTATTTTTTTATATAAGAGAACTGGAAGTACCATAAGGCTTCTATCATAAGAAATAAGCATGAAAAGCTTTATTGCTTCTTAGCAACCCGGGGTAATAGCATAGTATTATATTTAATCTTTGAAAACATCTTGTCGAATTGATAAAGGCTTAGAATCGAAGTGTCATATATACAGTATGGAACCAACCTGCTCTGCATA
Source organism: Potamilus streckersoni (assembly GCA_016746295.1). Lineage (NCBI taxonomy): Eukaryota > Metazoa > Mollusca > Bivalvia > Unionida > Unionidae > Potamilus > Potamilus streckersoni. The sequence continues at coordinate 1,732,203 of JAEAOA010000745.1, read as the reverse complement.
GTTTGCACGAAGTATATAATTATAGTAAATTGAAACAAAATAGACAAAAGACTGTCGTATCTGACCGTAACCAGACACATATTAATTAAACATCTTTAATCCATAGGGTGGTAACGATGACAACACGTGTTACACGATAATGTACATTGCCTCATTGTTCTGGTTTATTTGATGTATGTTTTGTCTAAGACCGTTACACGAACGCTATGTTGTTGTATTAACATGCCTTGTATTACACTTGTTGAGGACTGAGCAAAACAGCGACTCTCATTTGCTTATTCCGACACATCTGCAAACGCTTGCCGAACGTTTGAGAGAGAGAGAGAGAGAGAGAGAGAGAGAGAGAGAGAGAGAGAGAGAGAGAGAGAGAGAGAGAGAGAGAGAGAGAGAGAGAGAGAGAGAGAGAGAGAGTACATATACTATATTATTTTATGCTCATTTTTTTTTCTCCGTTAACTTTTACATTGTCAGATTTGTGCAGTATTTTACGATATTGTACTCACTTGTACTTCATATTGCACTCACGTGTGGACACGTGTGCCCATCAGTGTATTAGGAACTACTTTGCAAAAAAATGTACACTCACGTAGCAGACGCTTTACGTTTTGGTTGATTAAATTTGTTTCTAAATGAACTAAAGCAGATGGCAGATGTTTTGTGGAATGCTACATACCAGCTGCTTTACCACATTCCTTTTAATTTTTTTGATACAATATTTCGAATTTAGGCCAGTTATATACGCAATTAACATGCAAGTGACAAGGCATAGACTATCTTTGTTAGTTGGTAAAAATAATGGCAAAAATAAATTTAGTTTTACATTCTGAACTTCCTTAAAATGTAGTTTCTTAGTTCTGCCAATCTGAATCACATGAGCCATGTCATGGGTTCTCAAGTTTTATTACACATTTCGAAATTGTACCGTAATTTCGACTATATTCCTAGTGCAATTACATCCTCCTTACTACACTCAAAATGAAATAAACATTATATTTCATAACATCTTTTTGATACTTGCAATTGAAAGACTTCATATTTTTACCACATTATGATTTCAAACATTCAATGACAGAATAGATACACACTTGCAAATATCAACACGCTGCTCCATTGCTGATGAAATCGGTATAAATAAAGCAGACCAAAACGCCATGTTTCTTCGAAAGGGCTGTCGAGCGCGCGCCTAAGTTCAAATTTATCTGGGCAGAGTTATGTGCGCATTAATAATGTTGTTGTGTACTGATGAATTTGCGCTTGTGTATTTAGTTTGGAATATGGCATGCATTCAGTTACTTTGTTTCTTGTAGTGTTTTTTTTAAAAATATAATTAAGCCTTAGGTAGAATAAGAAAATGAGTATACGATAAAAATATTTTACTTCATTTTTATGGGTAAATATTAACACGTTCAGTCGGAAGGATATACGGTACTCGCAAAGTTATGCAGTATATCCACCTGAAAAACTCGTTCATATTTTCTCAATATAAATCCAGTAACCTATAAGCATAATATTACAAGTCACACGAGTCATTCATGTGCATTTACTCAATTTAGATTAAATATAAATTGTTTTGTATAAATCTAACACTACTTTTCTTTAATCAATGTCTATTAAATCTTGATTTTTTTAACGATCCGCACTTTAATTGTCAGCAAGAAACATCCCGACGAAAATTATCGATCTCTACCATTTTTTACAATGGTGGCCATGTTCTAAACTTGGGTCAAAATAAGACAATGTCGAGTGGAATCGTCATAATCGAGGGTTTCACGAATTTGTTTATCAATGTGCGTAACTTTAATTGTGACATCACAGCGCGCGACATTCAATCATGGTTATACTGAATCACACCATTATGTTCATTTCGTCCAAAAATGTCCATGCCGTTTAACATTTATTTTGCCGTATGCACCTCTCAGGGCGCCAAATAATGACCTACCAAAGGAATATGGATATTTACGAACCCGAATGAAGTGAATAATTGCCACTTAAAGGTATGTAGAATCAAATTCTAAAACAAATGATACCCATTACTGAAAGAATCGGTGTTGAATGCCTACATAAACATATGACTTGTGCTATCTCTTCATCATGATACCAAAAAGTCTTCAAAATAACATAGAGCGTCTGTTCCTAAAAAGAGTCATGTGTAGTGTCTGCAGCGTCTATTTTTGACACAGCCAAGTTGTGTGGTTTCGTTAACTCATTTCTCTATTTTCTACACTGTTATAGACTTGGTCTTAAGAACGAAAAACCATTTAAACAGTATAGTCTGTTTTATTGTTTATTATTTAAACTTAACGGATGGACGAAATGTAAACTCTGTTTACAGCTTATATTGATTATTGAACAAGGTAATATGGACTAGACATTTTCCATATTTTTAAACTGGTGTGTTTTGATAAGCTATTGTGACTTGTAAGGAAGCGAACCTTCCACTTGCTGTTTGTACTATTTTTTTTTACTCAGAGACTGACGCCTGATAAATCTTATCGAGCCCTGACGCTTGCATATGCGAAGATAAATCAACGATTCACTTTATCGTCTTTTAATATTGCTAGAGTCGTGGAAAGCTTTCTTCAGACGCGTCATCTCGGGCCTGTTGTTGTTGGCTTCCGTTAGTCTCGAGAGACGATGGAAATGCGCCCATGAGAGGTGTCCCAGTTTGTAGTTGTGCAGCGTCTTCTGTGGCTATGGAGCCCCACACGGGAGTGGCAATCCTTGCTGCAGTTGCTGCACTTGAAGGTTGAGTCAGGTCTCGGTTGGAACTGCATCCTCTTCCTCTGAGATCTTTTCTCATCAGCGAGCTGTCGAAACTTTTCCTCGCTGGCTTTCAGACCAGTGAACAGAGCATGTCGCCAGCTGGACTTGTCAAGGGCAAGCTTTTCCCAGGTGTAGACATCGATCCCAAGAGCTTTCATGTCGTGCTTGCAGACCTCGGGCCTATCTATTACAATAATAATAATCTCGCGATTTATCTTCTTGATCTACCGCTTCTCGAGTCTTCTTTCAGTGATGACGATACACATCAAAATCACGAATACTTTGGCCTTTATATAGGCTAATACCACGTGACTTATCACGTTACACAGACTAGTCTATTCCTAACTGGACCATTTCATTTTTAATACATGGATACTTATCGAAACGGGGCAACATATAATGCAGGGAAAATAGCTACACTATTTCCAAAAACTAATATTGCATACTTTCTTTTGAAAAGAAACGTTTGTTTAATCCAAGAAGCCCAAGACCATATAACATCAACCGCAGTATTAAGTAATCACATCGTAATCCTTAGTGGTGAAACAATACCACTATGCCAAGCGATGTTTTGTCTAGTCCGCCGACAACAGATGTTCCGGTTTACTTTGTGCGCTGTTCTGTATGTTTTCACTACAGTACAGCGTAAGTGCTCTCTATAACGTCTGCTCTTTTTTTGACGTATGCTCGTGAGTTTGGTAGCGTAAAAGCTAATAAAGTGCGTTACACTATTGTGAGAAAAATTATCAGATAAATTTCACTGATTGCCTGTATCTAGAATATAACATAACAGCACGTTTTTAAATTAAGGGATATAGTAATTTATAACAAAAGTTTATTACAATAATTCTTAAGAGGTTAATACCTCTAATTGTATGGAAAATATTGACTTACTGTATGATTCTTGTACGGTCGAAGACCTCTTTTTGTATAGACAATGTCGACTTACTGTATGATTCTCTATTGTATGATCTACGGTCTAGGACCTACATTTTGTATGGACAGTGTCGACTTACTGTATGAGTCTCTACGGTCTAAGACATTTTTGCATGAACAATGATGCTTACTGTACGACTTTCTACGGTCTAAGACCTACTTTTTGTATAGACAATGTCAACTTACTGTATGACTCTACGGTCTAAGACCTTTTTGCATAGACAATGTCGAATTATATTATGATTCTTTACGGTCTAAGACCTACTTTTTGCATGAACAATGTCGACTTACTGTATGACTCTCTACGGTCTAAGGCCTACTTTTTGTATGGACAATGTCGATTTACGGTGTGATTCTCTACGGTCTAAGACCTACTTTTTGTATGGACAATGTCGACTTGCTGTATGATTTTCTGCTATTTAAGACCTCTTTTTGTATGGACAATGTCGACTTACTGTATGATTTTCTGCTATTTAAGACCTCTTTTTGTATGGACAATACTGACTTCCCTTCAGTCTAATATCTCGTGAAAGAAACAGGTTGGGGTGGGGTGGGATTATTTAGTAAATAAGTAAATGCTTTCTTAGAGACATCAACTGGCTAAACAAAGTTAATTGGATAATCACGCCAATCTCCTCGCAAGGAATGTACAACTAGCTTAGCTTCAGTATGGTCGACACCATTATATAATCGGAATGCATAGAACATCCACCAAAGACTGATAGGTTTTCTTTACCTAGAATCAAGCATTAGACAAAGTTGAGGCAGATTGCAGCTAAGTGTATTCTTCTCTTTTTGTTGCTAGGGGACGAAATGACTTTACCAATATAGTGCACAGAAACTTTCCATCCAGGTCACAAGCAAATGCTAATGACAACATAATTTGTGACGCATTGGAAGTCATTATCTTAAAAATTGAAACCCTTTTATGCCAGAATGCAGACGGACAAATGCGAACAAATTATGTTAAATTATTTTTTTTCATATGTCACTTGATTGTTTTATAATTTTACTGATGGCAAAAATATCCAGCTTCATTTGCATTATATTATAAGTCCTTCATGCTAAGATACCTATAGACAAAGCTATCAAATTTTGCTTGAGGTGTTAGCTAAATCTGAGAGGAACCCATGTTTGATGCTTTCCGTCATGTTTACTCAAATTCTATTCAGCGGTTTGGAACAATATCATTAAAAGGTTTGGAACAAGGTCATTAAAAGGTTTGGAACAAGGTTATTAAAAGGTTGTTCCTTTTTGTAACGTTAGCAGTACCTGGTATCATTTTAAAGTCGTCATTGACAAAATTTTGTCTTTCTAATTTGGTTTTGGAGAAGAAGTCATTTGAAAATTTGAACATTCTTTTATTGATCGCTGATTGCAATCGTATGTAAAAATGCCAAATTGCTCACAACCAAATTTGGCTAAAGCGAGCATTGTTTATAAGAAGCTGAGAAAGATCAAATGTTATGGGGCGACATAGGACGGACGGATACACACTACTATTAGCTCACAGGTTCTTAGTTCCGGAATGTAAATAAAAGGCACGCTCTTAAAAAGTGCAAGATTCAGTTGGGAACATCATCAAGAGACATTTTTAACATGATTTAGGACAAATGGTAAATATAAAATAAAGTGTAACAGGATTCGCAGTTAAATTTGGATGAATGCGTAATATCAACTATATTATCTCTGAATTTAACCATAAATAAAAATGATCCAAAAATATCAGATACATTATCGCTGGATTTAAGGATAAATTAGAATAAATGCAAAATATCAAGTCTATTATTGCTGGATTTGCCAGGAAAGACTTAAAGGAACTATCTGAAATTGGAAACAAATATGTTCTATGATCCGAATTTTTATATAAACTTAATTTAGTGCATTTCTTTTGGAAGAAAATGGCTTTCATATTTTATATACACACAATTAAATTTAGAACATGAGTTTAATTATGGCATCTATACACTAGTTTTGGGATATTTTTATTATTATTTACAACAATAAAAGTAACAAAACTGGCACAGTGGATACGATGAAATTATAATGAAAATGGGATTAAGGGTGGGGTTTGAAAAGATACATATAGTTAGTTATGGCTCAAAATTTACGAATGTGTCTAACTATTACGTAGGATATCTGACAAAAACGCTTTGTTTCACTTGTAGCGATTAGTTGCTGGAGTCTACTATGTGGCAAGCAGTATACTTGGTCTGTTTTGCTTACAAACTATTAGGAATACAATGAAAAGATGGAACTCGCAGAAAGTCCTTTTCCCAGTGTTAAATTTTTTAGTCAATACATTAGTTTCGTAGTTTTCTTGTATACTTTCAGGCATTTGATTTTGTAAAGAAACCATGGGCTGTGGAACGTCAACCGAAACTAAACCGCTCAGCACAAATGCCGGACAAGAAGAAGGCAGGAGGAGCAAAAACAACCACGGAAGTCATGTACACAGCAGTATTGATTATAATCCTCAAAGTTATGGCCAATATGGTAATGAACAAGGTAATAACCAACAGGGCCATCATCAACCCGGATATAATGAGCAAAATCACCACAAAGAAGGACATCCGAAGCAGCGACATCAGAATGAAATATCACGTCAGGATCAAAGAGAACCCACACCACCTCCTGCAGTGTATTTATATCCCGAAGCCAAACCAAATCCGGAATGGGAACGAGAACCAGAACCGGAACTAGGTATATACCAACTAAACTTTAGCAATATTATAAACCACTTTTTAGTCAGACGAGGATCGGAAAAGGATCTGTGGCTTGTTTTTAGATGTTGCCTCATATCTAACAAATTACTCAAGAGGTGTATATGAAGTGTTGGGGTTTAGAAAGTTAAATGTTCACAGTAAGTGACTTTTTAGAAGTCTACAATTTGTTAGAAACGACATGTCTTGCTTAAAATATTTGATCACCTGATATAGTTGGTCCTTTTCAGTCATACAGTAAGAAATCTTTATTTACAGCGTAGTTTAGATCATCTATGTGTGTAACTTGTATGATAATATTATAATTCGGTATATAATTTCACTTCATATTATTACGCATCTTCCTGTGGGTACCATGGATATCACTTTGCGCTCTTTCATGTGTATGTTTGTAACTTTCTATAATAACTTCTACATGCTTTGATTTCTATCAGAGAAATCCAGATTGAGTCTGTTTTAAGATGAAAGTTAATTACTGGATCGACAAGCGTGTATAAGCAAAATTGCTTATTATTGCGACTAAGTTTCATCCCGCTGAGATACGGGTTCGATTCACTATAAGCAACAAATTAGACACTTTCTAACATTTATGATAATAGTTATTCTCTCTTCAACAAGAACCGGAACAGAAACCAGAACCTGAGCCTGAATCGGAGCCAGAACAGGAATTGGAACCGGAGAATGAGCCTGAGCCCGAACCAGAACAAGAACTTAAACCCGATCCAGCACCAGAACCAGAACCTGAAAAGAAACACAAATTGGTGCCCACACCCGAACCAAAACGGGTCCCTGAAAAGGATAAAGAAACAAAGCCGGTTATGCATCCAAGTCAGGACAACCGTAAGGAAAACTTCGATGGTTACGAAGAATCTGTCGAGGGAGTTCGTGAATGCTTTCTTGACTTTCGACAAAATAGAGAAGAACTTGATCGTGTATATGAGCAATACCCGAATACCAGTGCTGGCCCATTCGTAGATCTGGAATTTACTTTGGATGACGCAATTAAAGACAAGACTGATATAATAGAATGGAAAAGACCGATGGTATATTTCACATCTACATTTATTCTATCCTGAACGAAAATGTTATTAACATTAGGGTTAAAATAATATTGTAGAAATTATATCTGTGCTATTACCCGCACATTTATAAACGTGCTGTAGCATATTGATAATACATCAGGGTTTTAAATATATATATATATATATATATATATGAAATTATATCCGTACTATTACCCGCACATTTATAAACGTGCTGTAGCATATTGATAATACATCAGGGTTTTATATATATATATATATATATATATATATATATATATATATATATATATATATATATATATATATATATATATATATATATGTGTGTGTGTGTGTGTGTGTGTGTTTGTGTGTGTGTGTGTGTGTTTGTGTGTGTGTGTGTGTGTGTGTAACGGTTAACCGATAAAAATATACATCCTGTTATTTCAAAAGTAAATTATGCTCAATGTAAACTTTTAAGCAGCCTGAGTTGTTTAGTGAACATTTGCAAAGTAATATTGCCACACTGTACATTTTCATTAGGCAATTGAATGTGACGACGCAGGATGCATATATATGAGTCTTACATTTGTTACTATTGTTATTAGGATTTTGTACATATACATATTACAAGTAGTAGAGAAAATCCTATATTAGTATCACATGTTTTATTTGACAGGATTATTAAATGTCGTCACTTTCCAACATGAGAACTGCACGGTCCCTATAGTTGTGCCTAAAATTCCAATAGTTTCAGTGTTTTTCGCGAGCAAGTGCGCTTTGGATTCATTTTTATTTGATAACGGTAATACAATGAACATTATTATCTAGAAACTTTAAAAATTATTTCATCATATAATGTAATTGTTTAGCTTCTTCCACGCTTCGCTGGTTTTAATTTGACAGGAATTCGCAAGTGATCCAGTTCTTGTCTCACAAGGTGCTACAAGATGTGATATCGGGCAGGGTTCAGCTGGTACTTGCTGGTTCCTTTCCATGGTTGCCGTTCTCTCTGAACAACCGGAACTGTTTGAAAAAGTATGTTATTTACTTCCACATGAATCATAAATGAATGATTAAGTTTTTATTCGAAAATGTAAGTCTGCTATTTGACACAAAAAGGACTAGTCGCTAACTTTTTAGTATAAATATTTATATTGTTGCTTCTATTACTATCGACATATTGGCAATGTAAAACCTTTAATTCCCAAGAAAAAATGTTCAGGTATCCTTTTCCTTCCAATTTTTTACTTGAATTTTCTAAACAGTAGAAATCATTTTCCTCTTTACGAATTCATGGAAAATTCCAAAATATTTATCGTTTTTGTTTGTAACGGCTGAAAAGGGTTTTAAAAAGTAGCATTGCTTCATGCAGAAGTTCATTGGTTTAATTTAGCATATACATTAACAGTTTCTCAGACTTAGGTTCAATAGCATGTGTGTGTGTGTGTGTGTGTGAGAGAGAGAGAGAGAGAGAGAGAGAGAGAGAGAGAGAGAGAGAGAGAGAGAGAGAGAGAGAGAGAGAGAGAGAGAGAGAGAGAGTATGTGCTATTAGTCCTTCGAGTTGGAATATGGCGATACAGTCATTAGCTGGATTGGTTTCTCATGACAATTTGTGTTCAGAATGGTTTGTGTCCTACTGGATATAATCTGCTGTTTAGACACGATTGAACAACAGAGAATGTGCTGAAATTTAGTTCAGAGATGAACGCTTCTTGCTCTTCTGCGCTGCTTTTGCCATTTTAGTTCATATCATTAGGCTCCATTGTGGATGAGACTGAGCGAAGTGGAACAATCCTTAGACAGATCTTCCGAAGACTCTGTGGTTAATGATGAAATTTTCAAAGATGATTTGTGGGATCTTTTATGACCTCCTTGAGATCGCCCTCTCTTCCTTCTCTAGCTAACATAGAATATCTTCTGTGGTAGTCACTCATTTTAAATCCTGGTTGCGTGGCGTGCCCATTTCAGCTGTGATTTTATGAGCAGAGGGTGGGTGCTTGGATCACCTGCTCATGCGAGAAGCTCAGTATCTATAATATTTACTTGCCCTCATTTCCTCATCAGTTTCCTCAAGCAGTCCTAGTCTCTTAATTCCTGTTTGGGAGAGTATTTCAAAATTGGCAATATTTCTTTTTGGACAAGACATTTGTTTACGACTTAATATCACGAAACCATCATATTGAACAATAGATTCAATATACCCATAAGTGTTTCGAACGTTTTCTATCAGTTTGATTGCATTTGTATATTTTTGTAATCTGTCACAGGTTGTTCCTGCGGACGGTTGGATCCCGGAAGATGGAGTATTCCACTGTCGATTTTGGAGATTTGGGGAATGGGAGGACGTGCATATCGACGATTATCTCCCCGTTATTTATGGCGATACTCCATGGGGTGCCAAATCACGAGACGACAAGAATGAGATGTGGCCATCTCTCGTGGAGAAAGCTTTTGCAAGGTATTGAATGGAAGCGCTCGATGTAAACAAGCAGAGAGACTACACATTGTCATCTTCGTTTCCGAATTGTCCATTTCACTGAATCTTCTTAGTCTAATATTTAGAATGTCATATATTTATAACAAAAAATGAAAAACTGAAAAGGAGGAACTCGTGTATCAAAATGTTAAAGAGATGTTGCTACGGAATTACTGCGATTAATAAAGACGGTGAGCTACATATGTTGCTTGAAAATATAGACTCCCTCATACAAATATGGCGACCATATCACTAGAGAAACTCCTCTTTGATTCAAAAGGCTAACAATGACAGTTTTTGGGACCACCTGTGACAATCAGGTTAAAAATGATAAGTTCTGTATATTTTTTTGTATTCTTAATGTTTTTTTATTTTGTTTATTTGTTTGTTTGTTTAAATCGGTAGGGACAATTGCAAACGGGAGGGTTAAACGAGTTTTTATTGTTTGCTTAGTCAGCAGTATTTTTCACAATACTACGAATATATCGGTGTGGAAGTAATGTTTTTTTTTATTCTGTTGTTGCTTACACATTTAAATATTTTCATCAAAGATGCACATAAAAACATATCAGAAATTGTACAAATAAGTTTTATTCAAAATTCGCATTCAATTAATATATCTGACCTGTAAATCAAATAGACAAGCAGACCACGTTCATTTCAAACAAACGTGTTGTGAAAATACTTCTGCAAGACAAAATTTAGTACATTTTACGATATATTCACAAAATAGTGATTCGCTGTGCATGGGGAACGTGCAATGCAGATGCGATATCTGCGGAAAGCTTTAGGACACAGTAAAATTGTATTGAAAAATGGGAACCAGCCTAGAAATACGTGCACATTAAATAGAGTATATACGGGTTTAGCTGACCAGCATATAATGTAAGTTATGTTGTAGGAAAAAGAATCTTTTGAGACCTTATCCTAGTTGAAAGGGATAAAAATAGAGACATCGTTTTATGGATGGAATTTCAGTTCTTTAATAGTCTTGAGTTTGGAACACTCATTACTAAAATTAGCATCTGACTCTTTTGTACGAAATTAAAAGCACATGTTTCAAACATATGCAGCTCTAGAAAATGCCGCGGCTCATATACTTTCCTCTGCACAGAAGCTGACTTCCAGGTTTCATCTATACTGATAAATATAAGTTTGGACATGAGCAATCCCAAATTTTAAGTTATTGAATTTTTAATATCATGGTGTTTGCATAGGTTTACTATGAGAACTGAATTAGTACTGTAATTCCAATAAGTACTGTTCTATCCAGTTTTAAATAGACTAAGGGCAGTAACTCTTGCCCATTACCTCCCCTTGATACCACCATGTATCGCCAATTTTTAGCCGAGCGAGATACTAACGAGGATGCTCTCATCGCGGTGTGGTCGGGAGGCCTTTTAAGTAACGTGACTGGGTAAGTATTCTTGGAGAAATATAACTCGAATACGTCCACTAATCCCACTACGCTAGGAGAATAAATGGTAGGAGAAGGGTATGCTGAGCATCTGACCTTTACCATCAAGAATCCCTCTAGGGAGGAACAGTTGGATTTCCTATGTGAAAGATAACACATTCTGCTAATAGCACAAACAACAAAGACTGTGATCCCTTGTCCTGCGACTCTTATCTATTGTTGAGAAGATGAAGTTATTATCTTCTTACCTACAAAAGTTTCACTGGTGAATCCAGCGAAGCTAATAGGCTGTGTTGATTGGTCTAGTTGGGTATGGTGGCCGTTTGTGCTGCTGACACCGGCCCTACCAGATTCAGATATACCTCTGCGACGTTAAATATCTGAGGCAAAAACTCGAGAAGGTTGACTCTGCATGCCGGCCAACAGTTTCTACAAGATCTTGGATTGACACGTTACGTTCGAAGTCAAGGCTCGCATACATGGCTCTAATCTCATAAGCTGTAATCTTCACGGAGCGACTTTCATCTTGTGAGAGAATGCCGAGCGTACAATCCACTTCTGCCACGAAGCAAGCGCTTGAGAGCTGATGTCTTGTTTTTTGGTCTTCACTGGGAAGAAGAGGCATTTACGTGTGCTACGACATGTCTCTGTGCGTCTTAGTAGTGCTTGAGAGCGTGGACAGGATCTTGCATGGTTGCTGCTCTCGACTTGTCTGTGGAAGAGAGGGAGCAAATGACGAAACAGGTCTTGTATGATATAAACTTTAGCGAAGTGTTTGCTATAGGCTTAAACTTACTTGTGTTGTGCAGAACCCAGGACAGATTCCATTTGGGAAACAAGGATATGGATTTTTGTGATGGAGATCAAAATTAGCTAAAAAATCTGAAAGGTCTTTATCATGCCCACAGTTATATCGGCCATGAAGTCAGAATGTGTCCTATATTACATATCTGTAGCCTTTTACTGTGTCACGGAACTGTTTATATTTATTGTTTACATATTATTTGGAAGAGAATGTACTCGGAGTTAGTTTGTGTACAGCGCTAGCTATAGTGGTTTATCTATATCATACATTTTTTCGATTTATTGAGTTCGGACCTCTTTGACCGCTCCGGTGTACTAATGGTTAGAGCGTCTACCTCGGATGCGAGAGGTCAAAGGTTCGATCCCCGGCCGAGTCATACCAAAGATTTATTTAAAAATGGTACTAACAGCTGGAGCTCAGCATCAAGAGGTTAATGTTAGGTCTGGGTGGCCTGGTGTCAGGATAATGTGACTGGGTGGGACATCATGCTACATGTCTACGGCATGATGCCCAAGTGCTAGACATCACTACAAACTGCCAAACTGCAGACATCGTAGCGATATGACTAAAAATTGTTTTAAAGCTTCGCTAAAAATCCAAATCTCACACACACACACACACACATACACACACACACTCATACTTATGATTAAAACTGTTCAAGGGCCAACATGTTGTCTGTCAGCATCATCATCTCTAAAGTCGCTAGTTTCAAAATTTATCTCCACGACCTGTGAAGCTTGTTCGCCTTTCGATTTTGTCTCGTCCGTAATAGTTAGCAAAGGATAGCGGGACATGGTATTGTTGCTCAGTCTACTGCGTATAATAATAATATGATGTCAGTCTGGAAAAATATCTTTTACTGTTTTACCATCCAAGGTTACTTTTGCGGGAAACTGAAAGGTAAGTTTTGATTGTGGATATTCATTTTTGAGACGTTTTAGCTAACAAACGATTTCCGAAAGTCTGTAATTTATTGTCCATACTCACGACTAATGCCAAAATTGATTGCGATCAGTTTTTCATAAGCATTTGATAATATCAGTTCAACATAATGATAATCACATAAGGCTGCTATTATTAGTCTGTGCCTTACTTTAGCAGAACGGCTGATGGTTAAGTAATGTAAGTTGGTGTCCTTGTTCAAATTTCTCTTCCGTTTTCTAATACGGCGAGCTCTGAGTGTACATAAAGCGTCTGTGTCAAGTCATAATTTGTCGTCGATAAAGTAGTGCACTATATCTAAATATTCCTCATTTATGACATCTGGTAACCCCCAAGATATGAGATTGTCCCATCTTTGTCGTGCTTCAAGTTCAATTGATTTATGACTCAATGTTTTGATTTTGTCTGAACTTACGATGGCCATATAACTAGCGGCACGTGCAACATGTTTTGTTCGTTGACATTTTGTATTATTGCAAATAAACTAAATTTGATTTTAATTTATGGTCAGTGTTACGATTCTAATGGGGGCCCCCGAGTGGCCGACTGGGCTAAAGCGCTCTCCGTTAAGGATCACTGCCATCTCACCTCTGTCTGAGTGGGTTCGAGTCTAAGATTCGGCTAATGTGGATATGTGAGAAAGCTTGCCAGTAGCTTCTCGTGGGTCGGTAGTTCTTTCCGCGGATTCTCGGTTTCTTCCAACACCATTAATACTGGCTGCCATGTATAGCCTATCGTGTGCTGAAAAAATGCCGTTAAGCCCCACAACAACAACAACAACAACAACGATTCTAATGGTCAAGATAAATGTTGCTTGCACTTGAAATTTGCTTAACAGCTGATGAATCTGGCGAGCCTGTGTCTTTTCTCTTACGTTTAGAACATGGGCGATATCCCTTTCCAGCCAGATCATGTACAATTCGTGGCTTCCGCTTCCTAACCACTGTATTCCATCCCATAAATTCAGAATTTTCAGCCATTTTCTTTATGTTCAAAGTTCAAATTATAAATCTATTCCAATTTATGTTCATATAATGAAAACAACTGAAGTAAAACTGAAAATTCCACTCCTGTACTCATATTTCTACCACCAAGAGTCAGTAGTTGATTGCCGATTCAATCTATCAGCCGACACACGTTACTCGATTCTCTCTTGAAGAGAAATCACACTTAATTAGACTAATGCCAATCATTCAACTGTTTCAAGTCCGTGATTATATCTGCTTAATGTCTTGAAGGTTGATCGAGTATGAATTCAATGCTTTGCCGTCTTTGTAAATACCAGAGGCACTAAACTCAGTCGCTATATGGCAGATCATTAATCGATAAAAATAATAGTCCAAGCATAAATAATGAATCCAGAATTGAAGGAAATAAACTATTATCTGTTAAGGATTTGATCATTTAATGATCATAAAAGAGATATGTACTGACTTTAAGGTTCCTTAATCTGTTTAAAGGAAGCTGATTTGTTATTTATGGTATCTCAAGGAACGACCAGTTAATGGGGAATACAGTTTTCTTTTCAACTAGCATATTTTTTTTTTTACCGCAACTATCTCCCCTGCCCACAGAAAATTAAATGTTAAGTAATGCTATAAATGTTTACCGTAATAGAAGATTGGTGTATCCGACAACAAATCTGAGGTTATTTATCCACATGACGGAATTAAAAGAGAGATATATTTCTGGTCGGTTGTAAATAGAACAGTTGGCCCGAAGATATTGGACTGCATTTCACACTTACAAGAGAAACTTTACTGGTATCACGGTACCAATTCTTTTTCCATAGACCGCAATGCTAATGTTTTGCGAAAAAAATATACTTTCTATCCTACCTCAGCATGCATGTCACACACTGTCACAGAGAACAATGTCAGATTGTCAATTTGATAACAACGAAAATATGTACTCCATTGCATTTAAGAGAGATAACTCTGCTGGAACTAGACAGGGGTAAGAGTTATCTAGTTACACCGGACACATTTTCAGTCATGTGTACCACATTTTAAAAAATTCTTAAAAAATACAAAATGTGATCTAGATATGAATTAACATAATCTCATATGTTGCCAAGAGGCTCAACTTTTTTAATGCCTAACAGAAAGTACAGCTCTTATATAATGCACCAATCACAGTTAGTTTTGTTGTTTATTTCTGAATGCAATGTTTCCTACACCTTAAGCTCCGCCCATTCGGGGTTGTACAATTGGTACCGTTATTCCTACTATAACAGAAGCTGACGTATCCAGCACGCTCAAAGTAATGAAAACAATGTGTGCTACAAAAACCATTTTTATCCATGATATAATGACCCCTTTCCGGTTGTTGTTGGTGGTGATTTATTGGAATCGTTCAGAGAAGCAATGCTTAAAAAAATTGTGGTCTAACAATAAATAAAGCAGACATTTGCTTCTAATATATTGATTTTGTCTGTTCTTTCTGAAATCAGACATGGATTTTATGGTGTTTGTGCAAATTACATCTAATATTTTATAGCGTTTGGGCGTAACAAAATAATTATTGAAAATTTCTTTACTAATGTTAGCAGCTATATTTAATGGAGAAATGAGCTTAAAACAGAGCCTTCAAACTTATGTAGTTAGATACAGTCAACTATCAGCGGCAAAGGACGCCAAACACTCCAAGGTATGTACATCGCAGATGAATTTCATAGCTAATTTTAAGGATTCTCAATCAACTTTGTTCCACATCTACGCAGTTACGGAATAAAATGGATCGCTGAACAGTGGTTAGCAAGAAGATATATACTGGCAGACTTGACTTATGTGTACATTGAATATTACCATTATTTTCCTTTACATTTAGCTCAGTTTCTATGATCTAAAACATAATTGGTTGTGTGGTCATGAAATTGTATGTGTGCGTCCGTCTTTATTACTTACGTTGGCACCCATAAAAGGTAAACTGGTTGCAATGACGCACTTTTGTTTATACACTATCTATGCTACTTATTTGGATTATGTACTGTAATGCTAAGCAGGATTCCTGATTCTACTGAATTTCCTGTTGGTTCATTCTTAACACGTATCTTTAGATTAGCATTACGTTATAGAAGAAAGAATTACGTGAAAGAAGAAAAGAATATTTGCTTTGGATTGATTTTACAGCAAAGTAAAATATGTTTCGTGTAATTTTTTCCTCATGTCCACTCTTGGTACTTTTCTAAAATATCGGTTATTTCTTGAATCAATACTTTGTGGTCGTCCTTGTCATCGGATAAAAATAGCTTTTTTTTTACTATCTGACTTTCGGTTTTGCTGACCTTTGCATACAAACGAGATATGATGTCATTTCTTTATAACCTTATGATCAAATAAATAAACACTTACATCTCCATCCATGGAATGTACTTATTATGATCGTAATAGGTCTTCATTGACATTGCCAAAAGGTGTGTTATATATGCGTTAGAGTCAACCATTAAAGATGCGAGTTGTGCCTCTAAAGTTAAGTTCTTTAATAATTTGTTGACAAGAAATTTCTAGCCTTAACCCAATCTTAAACGTTTTATGATCTCCGTACCTGTAAAATACCTCTGTAAATTTTCTGGTTATGAATAATCCAAAAGGTTGCACTATATATAATTATCATCTGATTCAGGTTCCATGGCAACTACAACGCCATCTATGGCGGACAACCCGGAGATGCTTACTTAGCCTTGACGGGAGGCGTTTCTGAATACATAGACTTTGACAAGGAGTTAGAAGCGGACAGTCAGGGATCGAAGAAAAAAGCTCTGACCATGTTCCAAAGGGTACAAAATGCACTGCGAACAGGATCGCTTCTTTCATGTGAAGTCCCTGTAAGTAATGTCAGTATGTAAAGATTATTTCCGCTCGGTAGTAACATTGTAAATAGGAATATAACTTTTCGCGATGTGTCGTTGCGAATATAAAGAATTGGTATATTCTGATGATCTGTCATTTCTAGCAGTACCTGATTTTGAGAGAGAGAGAGAGAGAGAGAGAGAGAGAGAGAGAGAGAGAGAGAGAGAGAGAGAGAGAGAGAGAGAGAGAGAGAGAGAGAGAGAGAGAGAGAGAGAGAGAGAGAGAGAGAGAGAGAGAGAGAGAGAGAGAGAGAGAGATCAGATTATGTATAGCTGGAGTAAAAAAAAATCACAATCTTTTATTTTCAGGAAAAGTATAACAACCATAAGGGGCTTGTTGGAGGCCACGCATATTCACTGACGGGAGCGGAAGAGGTTTGTGTACCAAACATGTAACCACGAGAATAAATCAAATAAAATAAGTTGTTGTTAATGTAGGATGTAGGATGCAACAAGGAAAATTTCAATGTAGACTTAATATATGTGTATTGTGTAAAGATACTGACCAGCGAGACTTGTTATGCAGATGAATCACATAATTATAGAGACCACGAAATAAGGTTAAACCACGTTCTTGTAAGGCCCTAGTCTTGCTCGTCTAAGTCAATGGTGTATCAGTCTTGCAAATCCTAGTCTTATTTATTAAAATCAGTCACTGAACCAAAATATTATCAAATAAAGTGTTTAGGAAGCTTCATTAAGAAAATCAAATACTGCAACTTCATTATCATGGAAATATGGATCTTCGCAATGTTTGCAATGCCATTGTAAAAAGCATAATTATTTTCATATTCATTCAACTTTGAGATGAACCAAGGTGTTTTTTTCCTGGCCATACATGAGCTCTCGCAATTGATTCATACATATTCGTGTTTTGCTTTACTCTTTTGGCTGGAAAAGAACGTCTCAATTCAGTGTTATGGACAAGGAACTCAGTGCTTTTGAATACGATGTAAACATTTTAGAAATGTAATTCATTAGTTCATACTGGCGACATTTACTCTAGATAGGAACTATAGAGATAACATAAACATAAACAAAGTCAAATAAAGCTTTAAAATATTATTGTTGGCTGGGGATTTCTACTTCATAAATGTTGTCTTATATTTGTAAGACTTACGTATGCACTGCTTAGAAGATTTACATTTCATCACTAAGACTTGAAGTTTTATGACTTATTTAGGTCAAACGAAAAGGTGATGGAAAAGTTCAGTTAGTTAGGATACGGAACCCATGGGGACACACGGAGTGGAAAGGAAGATGGAGTGATGTGTAAGTACATACATATACGCATATGCTTGGGCAATAGGTTAATAAAAACAACAAACCGAAAAAATTACAGTGACTGTGAAATGGACCATTACAATGCCAAAATCTACTATTTCAATTGATGATTTTACTACAATTATAAACACACACGATAAAATAATCAAAGTTTGACGTTGTTAGGACTCTATTGTCACAAATTTAAGTTACAGAAAAGAAGTAAAACCCACAAGTTTGGTAAAACTTAAAAAATTTATTATTAAAGTAATTAATGAAAACTGCGAGAGGAACTTATAGTATAATGAATTGAATCCAAATTAGTTCTTATTAAGGTCTATGAAAGTCATAATGAATTAAAAGTCACTTATAATTGTCTATACCGGTAATGTACCGGTCCTCCAATAACCGTGACGTTGTCAAGATGGCGTTGTCCAGACTTCTTTCGAATAATTTATTACAGTCCAAGAATAGTATAATTTTCCAGATAATGGACAATTTCTATCACCACGAACAGTCCAAACAAACGTTTTTCCTCTTGAAAAATATCTAAGTCGAGTAAAAAAAAGTCTGAAGACTTTCACCGGAAGCACAAGAATTGTGAATGACTCCAAAAATCGGAATGAAATTAAATGCTTATTTTTTTCTTATATACATAGTATATTGCGATTGAACATACACTGTTGATTTACGACAAATTATGTCTATTTACATGACCTCGCGCAACGAATTGAAATCCACAAAATTCTTCTTGAACTTCCATATTCCATCAGTCACTGAGAAAATACGCCATAGGCGCCATTTTAAGTCTTGTTATTACAATTATTATTATTACTGATTGTCAACACGAACGTAAACATCTATTTATAGATCCTACATAATTTGTGTTTTCAAAAGAGCCAAAATACGCACACAATTTATAACCAAAAATATTACTAAAATTAAATAAAAATCATAGACCAGAAGTTACAGAAAATATAGATATACACAATAATTGTTTCGTACTTTGCACGAATTGTCTACACTGAGAAGATGTCTCCTTTCAAGACAGAAACAAACTTGTTTCATAGTGGTAAGAATGACATAATTTGTTTATTGTTTTGGAGGTGTCTCATTTCGGAAGTGATATTTTGAAGTTTGTAATATTAAATTTGCTCAGTGACGGATTTTCCTAGCCTCACGATTGTTTTCAACCGATATATAGGCGCATGGTGTTTACCTTGGTATAAATTTATTATACATTTCTCTAGCCATGTACGTGTACTCATCCATGTCAACATTCTGAAATGCCCGAGTTTGATATTTTTTTTTATTATTTATTTATTTATTTCAGGGCGTCAGACTGGGACACAGTGGCACCAAACAGCGTGAAGCACGCCAATATTGATGATGGCGAATTTTGGATGCAACTTGATGATTTTATCAAATATTTCTCAGGACTGACGATTTGTTCCATAACTCCCGACTTCGACAAGGACGGATCTGAAGATACTTTAAGTGAGGTTTCCCTTTTTATTTGTTTAATTTAATGTTCTTTTAAGTTGTTTTTTTTATAACTACCCTGGGTAATTTTAATTCTTACATCTAATTATTTGGAACTGTTTGTTGATGCGTACGCCACTGTATTTGGAACTGTTTGAAGATGCAGACTGTATCGTATTTAGAGCAGTTGTCTAAATGCTTCGAACAACCACTGGAAGTACTAGTACGACACTGCACTTTCACATCACGTGCTAATTATGGTTCAGAATGTGTTTATTTGGGACTTCCGATATGTGAAATGATGTGTTTGCACATTTGTGGATGAAGAATTAACAATAATACAATATTAATGTTTGTCATTCTCAATTCCACTAATCAACATTTAAAATTAAAATTAGAGAATATATTTTCACAGATGCTCAATTAATTAGAAAGTTACGATACCAACCTTATAATGGACGAATAAGTCTCTCTTACCAGCAGTTATCTCTCGTTATCTTTAACCGTTGATTTTATATTGCATCATTCTTTGGAAGCATTTAGACCGTTGCTATAACGGTTATTTCGACATCTCCTATAACATTATGCATACAGTCTAATAATACAATGGTCCATTGGTCCTCTCAAAGCGAATAAAATTGTATCATACGCATTCGGAGTGTATATTTGTTGTTTTCTTTATCCATTATAGAATGTTGTAAATACGTCAATTATGTGTGAATTGTATTTCAGTGAGCTGAAAGTGCCAATGAATGATACGCTTTTGTAGTGTCTAAAATACGTCTAAATTTCGATATTTGCCGGGTTTTTTTTCCTTCAGATTACAGTACTTGCATATACGGGGACTGGTGCGGAGAAACGGCTGCTGGATTCAAAAATAAAATTAAAAATCCGAAGTATCTTTTTTCCGTTCCAGAAGATGGTAAGCTGTTTTTCCTTATTATATGATCATCGCAAAAGTGCCTAAAACATGAAAACATGTAAAACTACTTTAAATTTTACCATCTCTCTCTCTCTCTCTCTCTCTCTCTCTCTCTCTCTCTCTCTCTCTCTCTCTCTCTCTCTCTCTCTCTCTCTCTCTCTCTCTCTCTCTCTCTCTCTCTCTCTCTCGACGTGTTGAAAGCAACGTGAAGGTTTTTAGAGAGGCAAACGTTATATTGTTGTTTGAGATGTGTACATCTTTGCAATTATACTAAAAGACTATGCAATATAGTTTATCAGCCCTAGCTTTTTATTTTTGTTTCACTTTGCTTATATTGCCTAATCTCTGTACATTTCTTTGTGTGTCTGTCTCTTTGTCCGTCTGCTTTCTGTATTTCTTTTTTCTTAACATTTTTCTGTCTTTCTTTTAGATTGAACTGGCTCTTTCTTGATTCTTTGCAAGTTTCTTTGTGTCTCTTTTTGAGATTAATTTTGTACAAAAACGACCAAAGATGCAACTTTTCCTATTTTTAAGAAACTTGTTATTACCTTTTTTATATATGAAGAAATAATGGCTGTTTATTTGAATTCATATGGTGTCCAGTCAAAGAACATATAGATAAGGAATTAGGGTTAATTCAAAAAGGTATTTTTTGCTAGTTTGTATGATATATCATATGTACATCCATCTATCCAACCATTCAAATATCATTATAGCTGAAATTAGATTTAAATTAAAATCGAGATCAATTAACAACTTTTTACAATTTAATTAACATTGTAATTTCTATTTTGGGAAAGATTAATGAAACTGAAGAGCTGAAAGTGGGAATCCATGTTAGACTGAACTTCACATCTAGCTCCAAAAACATTTTACCCAGTCAATTAACATAGTAATTGTACCAGTCGAAAAATTTTTTCCCGACTAGAGCTTGCATATATATATATATATATATATATATATATATATATATATATATATATATATATATATATACACACACACAAAAGTGTCAAATCCCTTTCAGTAATATACATTATTAATATTTTACGCATACACATTGTTTCGTTCATGTCTTAGGAATATAGCTTCAAAATGTTCGATAAGCATATTTCTTCGCTGCTTTTTACTCATCTTGAAAGTGCCAACGAGTGATTAATAAGAACTGCTTCCTTTCTTAGTATTCAGATACCGCATCATTGTTTTCCTAAGTTTTGGGTACTGATCATTTGCATCAAGTACCCAATTTCAGGAACTATCCTTTCAAGTGTCTGAGCTAAATTAACAAGAAATATGTAGTCCACCCACCCAAAAGATTGGCCAAATGCAAGACAGTCTGGTAATTAATTTGAATATTTGGAAGCCAAAATCAATACTTTTATTCAATATATGGTTGTAGTCCTTAAGCAGTAGATGGTTATATATATATATATATATATATATATATATATATATATATATACATATATATATATATATATATATATAATCTCTCTTTGGGTTGTGTTATTAATAATACGAATTATGTTACTTTAACGAGAAAAACAACATCGATTTAAAGTATTTTACACTGACACAGAAATCCATTCGAATTTAATTATTGCCTGTTGAATTGGCAGAGTTCATGAAATTTACTTGTCGAATGTTGAACATTATTCAATTGTTTAATGAACTTTCATAGTTTCCCAGTGATTAAAGCCTTTTGCGAGTGTGCCATATACATTTTAACCCTTGGCAAAATTTACAGCATCAGTCTATGTCAAGCATTTTTCAGTGATAATATATCACTGGTTTTCTTTATGTCTGACTTATTTTAATTGGAGAATCTAAGATTAGTACAAAGTACTTGTGTTAAACATATCATTAATGCATAAAATCATTAATGCATATAATAGGCAAAGAATACTTAATATGTTTTTCGATTCCATTTTTGCAAACATGCTGCACACACACACACACACACATATATATATATATATATATATATATATATATATATATATATATATATATATATATATATATATATATATAAATATATATATATATATATATATATATATATATATATATATATATATATATATATATATATATATATATATATATATATATATATATAATCATTCTATAAAATCACCTTTGCTACAGCAATGGAAGCTACATATTTAGATTATAGTAACAGATACAAAATTAAATGTGTTCTCAAAATTAGCACAAGAAAAGTGTGAGTTATTGCATAACAGTCCGCTAAAACTTTAAAAACCGTTATCTTCACCAGGACTAAGTCTTGCAAAATCACTTTATTTTTCTGTTTTATGTACTTAATTAAATTAACTTGTAGTGAATACAGTACAATAAACATTTTAGATGGAGATTTCTAGAAATTTGTATATATAACTTATCTCTTCCAATATTAGGCATAGACGAAACTGGAAATGTACCAATCGTTCTTCAAATAATCCAGAAGATCGCGCATAGGAAAGTGGATGAAAAGTTTTCCACCAGGATAGACCTTTACAGGGTAAGAGTTAGAAATTATTTGTTAGAAATTAAAGACAAAAAAAAGTTACTGTTCAACCGGACTAGAATGGCCAGGTTAGATAGACAAATAATGACATGAAGAGTTACTTTCTGAACGAAACTACACGCATTTAGTCTGAAGAAAAATTTAATGTAAAATTTTAAGAAAAATTTAATTTTATATATAATAGTCATACAGCTGACATGGGTCTGGTTTTATTTATACCTTGAACAACATTACTCTAGCACTGTAAAGAAACAAGACGGCGCATACATACTTATATAAGCAGGAAAAGAGAGAATAATCGCTGTAGTTAATGTATGTTACACCAGAAAATACTTGCTTTTAGCTTGTAACTGAATATACCACACACTTTATCTTTTGCTTAGTTTCGTTCAGCAGTGTGACTCCAGCTGAAATATTCATGACACAAAACTTTAAATCCTAACATTAAAATTCCTTAAAATTAACAAATTTGAATCTTTTGATGTTTAGCAGCTTGTTAAAAAATTGAAACGTAACAATAAAAGGTATAACAAAAACACGGAGATAAACAATAAAGTAACTTAGGCACATTATGGCAGATTCTGAATCTAAAGTATATTCTGTTATTCAGAAAAAAATAACATTCATTCAAGAAACCATAAAAAACAATCTTTGGACGTAAAAAACAATCTTTGGACGTTTTATAATAGTAGAACAAACAACCTTCTGGTCTGTTAAAACAAGTGCATTATACTAATAAACATGCAAATTAGAGACGGACATAATATATTATTATATTCGCTTGATTAAACACAGATATAAAATAAAAGCCACATAAAGATTTTAACTAGATAATATTTTTTATCAGATTTTATGAAGTTGCAAGAACGTTTTTCTCACGGGTGTCGCTAAACCCCAATTTCAGTTAACGTTTCCTTTGGCAGGTTGTAGGAGAGAGTGACGATGGTTCCATTCTGGTTGTAGAAGAACTAGGGGAGGCAACCAATATCTATAAAATGGAAATTCAGATGACCAACCGGTTCCGCGTGGAACCCGGCAGATACATGGCTGTTCCGTCCACGATGAATGCCGGAGAACAGAAGGAGTTTCTTATCAGAATCTTTTCTTCATGTCCTCTTTCGGATATCAAGTAAATAAACGTCTTTTGAAGAAAACTCTTCTTTATTCAAACTATTTTAAACCGTGTAGTTAGGCATCATCTAGGAACACTGCATTTTTGTCTTATGAATAAGACGTTTATTTCCCAAATCTCTCACATTTTGTTAATGAAAAGGTTTACTAGTGAAAATAAGCTCCTTTGGTTTATTTTCAACTGTCACTTGACATCAAATAAGATGTTTTCTTATTGGTAGTCATATTTTCATTTTGTTCTGGACATGCACTTAACAACATCGCGTCAGAAGCCATATTTTTCATCTTTCTTAACACTAAGTCGCGAAAACATTTAATCTGGATTCGTTAATAATCTAGACATCCATTTGCATACTGAAAGACCTTTTAAAAATGAAAGAAATGGTCAGTTGTCTCCCCTTTGAATACTGAAGGACCTTTTAAAAATGAAAGAAATGATCAGTTGTCTCCTAACTGAAAACAACATTTAGGAACTTAAAGATTATTTGAGTAAGTCGTTATTGATAGTCAATTGTATTAAATTAGTTTATTTAGAAATTTCTTGTTAATATCTTCATTAAATTGCTCGTCTTGGGTATTAAGTAAATTCAGAAATATTGTTTAGACTATGTATGAATCCTTATTATAAATACATGAAATGTTTCTGTCGGAATCCTTTCTTTGTGAATTTTTTGCACAATAAGGCGTCAAGAGAGTATTATATTAAAATAATATTGTAATGAATATGAAAATTGCAAGACTCATAATTCCAAACAAACATTAAAGGAAAAATATAAATAATATCTTACAAGACACTCGGCATGTTTTTCTCTAGTACAAAATTTTTTTTTTATCAAAAGAATGTAAATTTGAGTTTGTGTTAAAACAATCCTCAACTTAGCGACCTTCTTTATTTACTTTTTTGTTGTTGTTTAGTTTGGCAAAAATCGTAGATGGCATAAAATATGTGATACGAAAATCATAACAATATTTTCTTCATTTAACAGAGATACGCAAAGTCGAACTATTGTAATGGCTTGTGACATTGATAGTGATGCTGAACGAAATCTGGGCAGCGAAATACGTAAGTTTGTTGCACATACGAGATAAAGAGTATAAAATATTGGTAAACTTAATCTGGAATCAGGGATGGATTTAGTATCCGGTGTACATGTGTTGTGAAAAAAAGCTAGCTCAATAACTCAACTAAGGAATGTCCCGACATCATGTTGCCAAACAGGACCCTAATTATTAAATACATGCAGTTTTATGAAAATGTCGTTAAAGCCAGTGACATTAGACAGGAACCGAAAGGAATTAAGTTTAGTGATTGTGATAAAAATTGTAAAATATGCCCAGTTTATTCCATTAACCGCAACGGTGGCCTAATGGGTTAGAGCGTCCGCCACGGGTGCGGGAGGTCGCGGGTTGAAACCACGGCTGAGTCATACCAAAAACTTATAAAAATGTTACTAGCAGATGCCTCACTTGGTGCTCAGGATTAAGAGGTTAGCATTAGAATTGGTTGGCCGGGTGTCATGGCATGTGACTGAGACATGCTTCCTGGGGTGGGTAGGTGGGTGAGCAGCCGAGTGGTCTAAAGCGCTCACAGTTATACATCACTGCCGTCTCACCTCTGCTCGGGTTCGAGTCTCTGGCTCGGCCAATGTGGGTACGTGAGAAAGCTTGCCAATAGCTTCATGTGGGTCGGTGGTTCTTTCCGGGGTTTTCTTGGGTTCTTACTCCACCATTTATACTGGCCGCCATGTATAGCCTATCTTATGCTGAATAATGGTGTTAAATCCTACAACAACAACAACAACAACAACAACAACAACGTGTCTGTGGCATGATGTCCCAATACTAGACATCACTATAAACTGCTACACTGCATACATCATGTATGACAAACTTTTTTAAAGCTGCGTTAAAAGTCTCTCTCTCTCTCTCTCTCTCTCTCTCTCTCTCTCTCTCTCTCTCTCTCTCTCTCTCTCTCTCTCTCTCTCTCTCTCTCTCTCTCTCTCTCTCTCTCTTGAACATTCTTTGGACCAGGGCTATTATAAACTAGGGTTGCTTAGTGTTGTCTTTGTTCGTTTTGTTACTTCATTTGTTTAAAGATTTTAAAAATTGTATTTAATAAAACCTGTAATTGTGAGATACAAGCTGTCTAACATCGTGTATGATGACACGGCTCATGGAACAAAATATATTATAAACCTCTTTTATAATGAACAATTCAATATAATTGTATGGTAGTGTATACTACTACTACCTCTATTACTACTACTACTACTACTACTATTACTACTACTACTACTACTACTACTACTACTACTACTACTAATAATAATAATAATAATAATAATAATAATAATAATAATAATAATAATAATAATATCCTTTATATAGCCAGGTATCATACATAGATAACAGTTGTATTTTTGTAAAATAAAGCCCAGCAATTTATTCGGATATACATTTAATTAGTAAACAGTTCACAAGGTTAACGTCTTAAGCTTAATAAAATACAAAAATATAAGAAAAATTAATACAATTTATATAAAGCTAATATACTACAGTCACAAAGAAATATCTCGTACTATGTACATTTGGTATGTGATCGTTCAGACAGGATTATTACAATATTAGTAAAGGTACAATTCCTTTAAAAGATGAAGCAACAGGTGCTTGTATAAATTCATATCAGAAACTGTTCAGTAACACTTTACCTGTGTAAACGAAAGTTTTCTTACAATATTCTGTTAAATAGTTTGTTATATAGAAGTTTTGTTTAATGTTCTGAATATGACTGTGCTGTGCGACAAGTTCTGTATTAATGAACAATTCATCAGTGCATCCACTGAAAGTACCCACCTTGTACCTCTCCACACATTCTCGGTTTGATTATCCAGTTGTTATATGCCATTTTGTTTTGACTTGTATATGTTGCTTATATACGAGAAAACTGCACTTCCAAATTCATGACAGCTTTCAAAACATCTGCCCCTTGGAGAAACCTTGATAACGAGATTCAACGAAATAACATTTTGAGTTAAACTGGGGCTATATGGAAGAAGTAGTGCTGTTTTCATTTAGGAAGTCTTTAATCATGGCAGATTTATGCGCTAGTGGATTGTTATAGAGTCAAGCGATGCCTGGATAGTGTTCCACAACTTTTGGCAATATTTTCGAAGCATACAAATGTACAGTCAATAGCAGTCACGCACAAGTACCTGGATTACCGAGCCTTTTGTATCGAAAATAATGTGTAGAAAACTCGACAGTCCGGTAACATCGAGCGATTTGTAGTCTTTGCTCATTTTTTCTGATCTCTGATTCTCTTTAATTATATTCAGAAAAGTAAATCAATTATTCATGACCTGTGGCAATCTCATTCAAGCGTGTTTGGTAATTCTTCTTATTTTGAGCTTCTAATGATTCTTCAATATATTAGAACGAATAGAAATAGCATCTACTGTGTACATTCGTTAAGAGCCCTCGTCACAGCAGCCGCATTCGCTCAACAATTGGACACAAAAATAGCTTCCAAAACATGGGTCATCTTTCTTGGATTCTTGACCATCATTAGCATGAAGAAATGACCTAAAATTTTTGATGTGGCAGAATTTCATCCGGAAACTTTTTGCATGTCGGCTTTGATATCATTTGAAAAGTATTCGAAGAGTGCATTGATTCAGTAGCAGAATTGTTTCCTACTCTGATATTTTAAATGTACTTTCATTTATCGATGTTACGTCACATGCATATATGTGCAAATGTCCGGCACACTGCACATGCAGTTGCAGATACTTTTAAAGAACATTTTTTGTCTCTCGAACATTTTTTAGTGACTGGTTTGAAGAAATAAACAAATAAGATTAATAGTATAATAATGTTTTACACTCGATCATGTACTTTCTGTGCAAACGTTCCTTGCAAAGTTTAAAGGCATTGAGGTACTCTTGCTCTTAGTTATATAAGATCTTCACGTTTCTAAGTTAATTTAATACTTAATCCATGAAAGAATACAAGTTGGAATTTATTGGCGTGTATTTTATTTATGAAATTATTATTATATTTTAAAATTTTGTTCATTTTTCAGGTTTCTCTGAGTGCTTTTTCGGCAGATGGGTACACAAAAAAAATGCCGGTGGACAGATATCACATCCAACACATTATCTCAATCCACAATATGGATTCACTATTACAGCTAGGGGTATGTACCATATGAACCAAATCAACAGTATGGATTCACTATTCCAACTAAGGGTATGTAACATAAGAACCAAATCCACAGAATGGATTCACTAATCCAGCTAGGGGTATGTACCATATAAACCAAATCCACAGCATAGATTCACTATTCCAGCTAGGGGTATGTACCTTATAAACCAAATCCACAGCATGGATTCACTATTCCATCTAATGGCATGTACCGTATGAACCAAATCCACAGTATGAATTCGCTATTCCGGCAAATAGTATGTACCGTTTAAACCAAATCCACAGAATGGATTCACTATTCCAGCTAGGGTATGTACCATAAGAACCAAATCCACAGCATGGATTCACTTTTCCAGCTAGGGGTATGTACCATATAAACAAGATCCACAGCATGGATTCACTATTCCAGCTAGGAGTATGTACCATAAGAACCAAATCGACAGTATGAATTCACTATTCCAGCTAAAGGCATGTACCATATAATCCAAATCCACAATATGGATTCACTATTCCAGCTAGGGTATGTACCATAAGAACCAAATGCACGGTATGGATTCACTATTCCAGCTAGGGGTATATAACATAACCAAATCCACGGTATGGATTCACTATTCCAGCTAGGGGAATGTAACATAAGAACCAAACTAGCAATGATAAAACCCTCTTGTTTTGGGACAACTATTAGGAGCATTTAATAGTTTTCATTACATTTCATCACATATGCTTAAGATTTTGTATTGGATTTAACTTTTAGACAAATTTAATTGTCTCATGACGATAGAGAAATCTCATGCGGTTATTTTTCAGTACCTTCTTTATTTCAGTATAAGAGTACACTATTTTGTGGAAGAAATTGTCTCAGTGGAAATTAACTCAGTTGCGAAAAGAGTCATACTTAAAGATAAAGAGAAATTTAATGGCATAATCCAAATTTTATCATAACATTTATGACATGAGCACGATTGCAAAGAGAACCAATAAGAAAATGTATTGATAAGGTCTCAAACTTATCATCAGAAAATGGTTTGTTTTGGTGAGGCACATCAACACAAGTAGGTTACTTCGTGATGATGCCAACGCAGTAATGTGCCTTTCCGTATATTTCTCTAGGAAAGAAAAAAAAACAATGATACGTGAAAACTTGTCTGAAATGTTCGTAGACCCGAAGGAATATCACAACAAAATTGAGACTTTTACAGACCTGGTTGTAAGCCAATAATGAATTAATCCAGGTCAAGTAAAAGAATGACATATATCATGCATTTACCCAATCATTTTCAGGAGAAGAGGAGACGGTTTCGTTTGCATTATTACAGGCACCAAAGTCAACACGGGACCCAATAGGATTTAGAGTTTATCCGGTGAGTTACGGCAAATAAATTTAATATGATAAACGACGTTGATTTTCAACTTGTCTGTCTAGCATATCCCTTTATTTGTTTGTTTAACTTGATCAACTACATTTAATTGGACACTAAGCATAATCAAGTATTGGTAACATTCATCTGCAGACGAAACGACAGTCATGTATCTAGATGTGTGTGTACGGTACGTCGTGTGTCTAGGGGTGTGTACGGTACGTCATGTGTCTAGACTTGTGTGCACGGTACGTCATGTGTCTAGACATGTGTGTACGGTACGTCATGTGTCTAGACGTGTGTGTACGGTATGTCATGTGTCTAGACGTGTGTGTACGGTACGTCATGTGTCTAGACTTGTGTGTACGGTACGTCATGTGTCTAGACGTGTGTGTACGGTATGTCATGTGTCTAGACGTGTGTGTACGGTACGTCATGTGTCTAGACTTGTGTGTACGGTACGTCATGTGTCTAGACGTGTGTGTACGGTATGTCATGTGTCTAGACGTGTGTGTACGGTACGTCATGTGTCTAGACTTGTGTGTACGGTACGTCATGTGTCTAGACGTGTGTACACGGTACGTCATGTGTCTAGACGTGTGTGTACGGTACGTCATGTGTCTAGACGTGTGTACACGGTACGTCATGTGTCTAGACTTGTGTGTACGGTTCGTCATGTGTCTAGACGTGTGTACACGGTACGTCATGTCCAGACGCTATTAAAAACGAAGTGTCATTTCCATAATGATGCGTAGTATTCTCTAGGGTCAGTGGTTTATGAAACTTTCAGATTTTTGTACGTTTCAAAAGCTAATGGAAGTTTGTACGGCGGATGAACTTTAATTTGTGGAGCATCTATTTTCCAAAATTGTGTGGCTACTTCAATCCATAAATAGAAAATATCACATAAAGGCTTATTACAAAATACATATCTGTGGATGCAACTATAAATGAAAATCTAATATTTGATGCAGTTATAAAATCAACACTCTTGAAAATAAATCAATCAACGATATTCCTTATGGTAAAGCTGATAGTTAGTCATAAGTTTCTTTTGAACCACACACTATTAGTTGAACCACACACTATTAGTTGATTTCGACATCAAAAGTATAAAATGAACACTGTTCTATTGTCACCGTGTGAAAGACCTTCGTGTTATTACCTAAAACTCTTAACAGATTTTTTTTGTCTTATATTGAACTCTAAATTTTAAGAGTATTCCTTAACTTGTTTCAGCTGGAGGGAGTTGTTCCAGTAGATCAAGATTATCTGTACAAAAATTACGAAAGCTGTCCGACCAATATTGAAGGCTCCAAGGGAACCTTTGTGGACGCAAACAGCATCACCAGCATCTGGCGTCTACCACCTGGCCGATACTTGCTGCTGATACATATGAATGAAACGACAGACCAGAATATATATGCTCTTGTATGTCGTGCAAGCTGTCATCTAAATATTGAGTAAGTACAACCTAGAGTCTGGTCTAATGTCACTATCTGACCTTAAAGGTCAAAATTTGTGTCCAACCGATAACCACTAGGTGGAAGGATGTACATCTTTTTTTCTTAAACTTGATTGGCTTGACATGTCTTGTTTCGTTATCATGCCAGTAAATAAAAGCGTGACAAACCCATTGTTAATTAGCAAGTTGTGTTTTGCACTATATCTTAAATGATGTAAAAATGTTCAACTAAAGATTATCAGAGATCTTGTGTTCCTCTGACCATTCATACTGCATCCATATGTGAATTGCCTAGATCAAATGATTTAAGTTAAGGCTGGGGTTTTACAAATGCTTGATACAGCATATTAATGCAGCCTAACCACGTTCCAACACAAGTTTTTCCAGCATCTTTCATGTCCTGATAGGTTATTATACTTATTCTTCCTTCCCGTCAGTATTCAAAGTGCATAACGCAGCATTCCCCGTCGTTTGTGTATTGGCTGGAAACATGAAACCTTGTTATGCTTGCCAGTCACAAAGAAGAGAAATTTTATTTGAGGGAAACAAAAGGTGTTCTCTTGACTTAATACAGCTTATTCACTCAGAAAAAACAAAAACATAGCGATTCAAGCAAAGTGGATATTAAATTCGGCTGTGTCACTGTTGTACTCTCATTTGCATATTGCAATTTCGTATATTTGGCTGTTCAAGACCTGGTTGTTGCACAATCCCGTAGCAGTTACAGATTATATTGAAATATTTACTGAAGTGGTTCTTGCTGTTAAAATTCCTGCAGGATGACTTCGGTAAATAAATCGAACATATCAGATCGGTGCCTTAGAGATACCTTAAATTGCATCCATTATTATTATTATTATTATTATTATTATTATTATTATTATTATTATTATTATTATTATTATTATTATTATTATTATTATTATTATTATTATTATTATTATCCAAGAATAGTTATCATTCCTTTTTATATTACGGTATCAACCTGAACCATCTCCATCAAGACGGAGTTAAAGTCGTCGCCAATTACAAACACACACACACACACACACACACACATATATATATATATATATATATATATATATATATATATATATATATATATATATATATATATATATATATATATATATATATATATATGTGTGTGTGTGTGTGTGTGTGTGTGTAGTATGTACGCTGTATCAATGATATACCACAAGATGTATACATTTTCATGAAAAGGAAACGAGGCTTGCCTCGTTTCCTTTAATTAAAATGTATACGAATGGTATATCATTGATACAGCGTACATAATATGCATATATTTTATTTATATCACATGCACATACAAATCACACACACACACACACAAACACACACAAACACACAGCGAGAGACATGAAAGATAGTTTTAATGATGAAATTAGAGCACTGCAAACACTTGGTTAGCTATGCCAATCACATGAACGCTTAGCCATTCACGTACCGGCGCATGAAAATTAATATGGTGTAAAAACTGAGCAAAATGAATAAACAACAAGAGTTAATTAAAATGTTTTAATATATTTACAATTAATTTAAGTCATTATGCTGCTTTAGGAACAGTAACACCGACCATAAATACACTCTCTCTCTCTCTCTCTCTCTCTCTCTCTCTCTCTCTCTCTCTCTCTCTCTCTCTCTCTCTCTCTCTCTCTCTCTCTCTCTCATCCTTAGGTCGGTTTGACGTAACTTTTACCATCATTCATATGTCCACAGACATCGTGGGATTACACAAACGAAAATCCTATACGCTCGTCATTTTAGAGATGTTAGCCCGTATCTTGCTATGATGGTCGATCGATCGATCGATCGAGAAAGAGAGAGAGTGTGAGAGAGAGATTTGAACATTTTCATATTTAATTAATAATTATCGATTTTTAAGAAACAACAACAAAACATTAAATACATCACAGTGTGTGTACCACGTAAACGAGAAATTTAATGTGTGTAAATTGATCATTGAACTAGAATCAACGGCATACGCTCGAGATAATTGTTATATATGCGTATTATTGCGGATAACAATTCGATATACCAATATTACTGGACTATCGAATTGCTTTATAACAACACTTTAAATGCCATGTCATTTTTAAGATATATTTATATAGATTGTGTTGACCACATATTTTACGGTCAAAGTATACTACACGGTTATTCATAAAACTAATAAGTGAAAGCTGGTTGTTTAAAAGTACATTGTTAATAATTTTAGTATTTGAATTGTTCAGAAATTCTAGATTATCTCTCTTTAATTATGTTGTTTAATGTGAACAAAACTTATATGGTCATTGTTGATATGTTAATTCTTTTTTTCAGGCCAAAACAAACTGGTGAATAAAAACTACATGTTACTGGTTCTTCATGAAATCCATGGATTAGTCTATATCTTACAATCCACTCTGTGTTTTCAGCAATGAGTTCCTTGTGTATTCATAGAACATTACTATAGATGAAGATTGCATGCCAATAAATAACAGGATGTAAACGATATACTGACCGGCAGATGCTTTAAGTGGAATATATTTTTCCGTTCTTGTGAAGCTTTGGTTAAATATACATTTAATATCATTAGCTTGTCTGCAAAACATTTAACAAACAGTGATATTTCTACAAATTTTATAGAAAATGATAGAAAATTGTTTGTGTAAACTTCCTTATGAGCCTCAGGGATCAGTGAAAAGAAATGTTCGATATTCAAATCTATATTTTCAATCACAATTTGTACGTAAATAAAACAGTTAAAAATTAATCATGGTATATTCCAGTAAAGAATTTTTAAAGGATGATAAAGAAGTTATCATTTTTCTTGGGTCTGTATGAAATATTTTTTATTCCTAACTTAAATAACCTTTTGGCCACCTGTTACTGTTTGATTGACACCTTGATTTTGTTTTGTTTAAACCAGGATATGATAAATATAAATAGTTTAATTCAAATATCAAGTAAATCTAGTTTAATTTATCCTTCTGCCGTGGTTTTAGATGTAAGAACAAGTGGGTGAGTTTTTTCTTTACATATTCACTTAATGGCATTATGAGTAGGATATACGGTCACTTCTTAAAAGTTTAAAAAATTTTGTGGCATTAGATAAATTTGTGTCAGTGACTTTTTCATTGCAATGTTTATTTGTATTGTCGTTATTACGTCTGTGATAATTTCCTATGAATTTACTTTATATTGGTATCTTTTGCTCAAAGTGTTGAAATAATTGCAAACTTTTTTTTCAAAACTATGTCGTTCTGTGATCTCATGACAAGGAACAAGTTGAAGCCCTGTTATTGCATCATGAATCAAATTGTCTATCGGTAATTGCTTCATGAATCAATATGTCTATCGGTTATTGCGTCATGAATCAAATTGTCTATCGGTAATTGCGTCATGAATCGAATTGTCTATCGGTAATTGCGTCATGAATCAAATTGTCTATCGGTAATTGCGTCATGAATCAAATTGTCTATCGGTAATTGCTTCATGAATCAATATGTCTATCGGTAATTGCTTCATGAATCAATATGTCTATCGGTAATTGCTTCATGAATCGCATTGTCTATCGGTAATTGCGTCATGAATCAATATGTCTATCGGTAATTGCTTCATGAATCAATATGTCTATCGGTAATTGCGTCATGAATCAAATTGTCTATCGGTAATTGCTTTATGAATCAAATTGTCCGTCGGTAATTGATGCACTTCAAATTACCATAAACTCTGTCAACTGACATTTTAATCGCGTGACAAATGTGATCTAATTTCGTTCACGTTTGATGTATATTGGTCGTGTAAAAATAATTTCATTATGCCTTGCTCATTTCTTAGAGATGTATAAAGATACTAATTCCATATTTCACTTGCCTTTTTATGCCTTCCTACTTAGATAAAAAAGCTATATTTGACGCTCTACAGTTTCGTATTTTGCATTGGTTCGATTTTTAAAGAACAATATTTTCCCAGGTTTCTCACTGTTTTTACTGGTTATTTTAAAGAGACCGTGCATATCTTAAATTTGTTTTAAGAAAACCTGTTAATTCCTTTCATTGTGTTGTATGATTGATGGGTGTAATATTGGTTATAGAGTATAAAGCTTGGCTTTACTTCTGATGTGCACCTTTCAAAATACTAGCTCTACTTCTTGTTTATTTTCTTTTTATAGACTTCAGAAGTAAATTGTAGAAACAAGAACTGAAACTTTGCATTTTATATATTTGGGAATACATTCATTTGTACTTTCATAAGCTGGTATTGTCTAGTCTGGCAAAATTCATTTTCCCTATTTTAAAAACTACTAAAGATTGTGTACTTTAGACTAATTTAGGCTGATTATTTTTTAGCACAAGGGAGCAGTCATTTTAGTTAGCTGTATGCTTAGATTATATACAATTATCACAAGTACCATATCGAAAGAAATTTCAGCCGCATTACATGAAAGTAACATAAAGGTTTGCCAATATTCTCTCCAATGTGCACATTGCAAATGAAAATAACTTGACCTTACACCTGTCTCCCTCTCAGAAGTTCATACTATCTGTATAGCGCCGAAATACACATTTAAATATTACCTGACTGTGATACTGAATTATCATATATTTAATTTCAAATTAAATTTCTTGTGTTTTTTTTTGTTGTATGTTTTTAATGTGATTATGACTGTGTTCACATATAAGCATCTGTCATATTTTCTTGTTTAGAGAAGGAAGTCATTTTTTACATATGGAAATAAATATATGACTGTTATTTGTATAAATGAGATATAAAAGAACAAATAGTCCTTTGTCTTTGTTTTGCAGTTTGCAAATGAATATATTGAATAAAAACGCTCACGAAACAAATTCTTGTCTGAAAATCTTTTGTTAAAAATCTTACTTTCTCACGGAGTATTCAATTGATGAGAAACCTTTGAAAACATTGATATATGATTCACATTGTAATGCTGATAAACTTATCCTATCTCGATGCATCACAAACCTTAAACATCGTCTTTAACATTGCAGTCAAATATTTATTTTTAAGGAAACTTGTACCGTGATGCTTGGTACAAACTCTCTTCCTTATGTCCACTATGCACGACAAAATATAAGCAAACCAATGTTAATTATGTTGGATAATGAAATAACGAGAAGTGTAATGAATGGTCAAATCACCAAGTAGCTCTTGACATCTGACGATATAGGAACATCAAAGGAAAGGAATTTTAAACCTACAATGATGCGAATGAAGCATGCCATTAATCTTTAAGAGAATAAGTACACAAGTGTAATAGCTAAATACTTGATAATTGCTTTGAAAAATTTCATACATTAGACAAAATATTATGTTCAGTCATTGCGTGTGTTTTCTCTAAATAGACAATATATGAAAATAATAACAGGAAACACAGTGCGCAAATGTGTCCATTTAATCGGGAATATCCCAAACAAACATCCCGCAAAGAAATTGATTCTATACTGGCTGAGAAAAATTTCCAATAATTCAAGATAACATAATTTTTATTTTTGGGGCTGAATGTTGAAGCCATCACTGACATTATTGAAAGACAATATTTTCAACTCAGTCATTGTAGCAACCTAACATCCAGTACAGTCATTTTTATGTTTTCTTTCCCTTAACGTGCTCAGAGAGAGAGAGAGAGAGAGAGAGAGAGAGAGAGAGAGAGAGAGAGAGAGAGAGAGAGAGAGAGAGAGAGAGAGAGAGAGAGAGAGAGAGAGAGAGATATCCAAATAAATTTCAGCCGCATTACATGAAAATAAAATAAATGCATATTACAAATGAAAAAAAAAACTTCAACTTACACCTGTCATTGAGGACAAACTGGACAAACTGGACTCGAATGAAAGACGTTTGAAAAAACCCGGTTTTGATTTGGCCAGTAGTTGAGGAGAATTATTGACAACACTTTCAATATGTTCTTTGAGAGTGCCAAGTTTTTTAGTTCAGATAGCTACCATTTTTATTTCGGAGAAACTAAATATCATAATAAGTCTTTTGGTGAAAACTCTATATCAATATGTTCTTCCATATAGGAGGCGCAGCAGTAACAAGATTTTAAGATGGATGCCACAGTGGCTATATTGATATCCGATTGAAACCATTTTTATTTTGTACCATCTAAAATGGTGGAAACTAAATGCTGATATAAGTAAGAGGATTATCGATAGCAATTTGAAGGTTGCAACAGTGGCATTCTTATTGGATATCACATTTTTATTTAATCAGAGCCAGACACCATATGAAATCTGAAATTGAAAACTCAAGCTAATACGACTTTTCCTTGACGAGAAGCAATAACTATAATTTAATTATGGTTAAATCTCATATTTGCTACATTTCTACTTAGGAGCAACTAGATATCGTAAAAACTCTTTTAGTGAAAAACCCGTTTTGATATGACCATCCATTGATGTGAGCTAGCAATAACACAACTTTCTAGATGGCCCATCGAGTAGTTATGCAGATGTCCAGTCAGCTGCATTTTCATTACAAACATCACAATAAGTCTCATGGTGAAAACCCCATATCAATATAACTTTCTATTTAGGCAGATTACTACCTAGATTGGCACCATTTTCACTAAGTACCTACTAGAAATCAGAACAATTCTCTTAGTGAAGCTCCTACGTTGACAATGACCATTCAGTCTGAAGGAGTAACGATAATAAGGTTTTCGTTGTACTCGTGTATGCCTTGCTAGTATCCGCATCAGTGTATTCGTGTTTGATATGAACGACTTGGTGGTATCCGTATTAGTGTATTCGTGTTTGATATGAATGCCTTGTCTGCCTTGCTAGTATCCGTATAAGTGTATTCGTGTTTGATATGAACGACTTGGTGGTATCCGTATCAGTGTATTCGTGTTTGATATGAATGCCTTGTCTGCCTTGCTAGTATCCGTATCAGTGTATTCGTGTTTGATATGAACGACTTGGTGGTATCCGTATCAGTGTATTAGTGTTTGATATCAATGCCTTGTCTGCCTTGCTAGCATCCGTATCAGTGTATTCGTGTTTGATATGAACGACTTGGTGGTATCCGTATCAGTGTATTAGTATTTGATATGAACGCCTTGTCTGCCTTGCTAGTATCCCTATCAGTGTATTCGTATTTGATATGAACGACTTGGTGGTATCCGTATCAGTGTATTCGTGTTTGATATGAACGCCTTGTCTGCCTTGCTAGCATCCGTATCAGTGTATTCGTGTTTGATATGAACGACTTGGTGGTATCCGTATCAGTGTATTCGTGTTTGATATGAACGCCGTGTATGCCTTGCTAGTATCCGTATCAGTGTATTCTTGTTTGATATGAACGCCGTGTCTGCCTTGCTAGCATCCGTACCAGTGTATTCGTGTTTGATATGAACGACTTGGTGGTATCCGTATTAGTGTATTCGTGTTTGATATGAACGCCGTGTCTGCCTTACTAGCGTCCGTATCAGTGTATTCGTGTTTGATATGAACGCCGTGTATGACTTGCTAGTATCTGTATAAGTGTATTCGTGTTTGATATGAACGCCGTGTCTTCCTTGGTAGTATCCGTATCAGTGTATTCGTGTTTGATATGAACGACTTGGTGGTATCCGTATTAGTGTATTCGTGTTTGATATGAACGCCGTGTCTGCCTTACTAGCGTCCGTATCAGTGTATTCGTGTTTGATATGAACGCCGTGTCTGCCTTGGTAGTATCCGTATCAGTGTATTCGTCTTGATATGAACGCAGTGTCAGCCTTGAACGCTGTTTCTGCCTGGATAGTATTCGTATCAGAGTATTAGTGTTTGATATGAAAGTTGTGTCTGCCTTGCTAGTATTCGTATCAGTGTATTCGTGTTCGATATGAACGCAGTGTCTGCCATGCTTCTATCCATATCAGTGTATTCGTGTTTGATATGAACGCCATGTCCGCCTTTCTAGTATCCGTATCAGTGTCTTCGTGTTTGATATGAATGCCGTGTCTGCCGTGCTTTTATCCGTATCAACATATTCCTGTTTGATATGAACGTCGTGTCTGTCTTTCTTAAATCCGTATCAGTGTATTATTGTTTGATATGAACGCCGTGTCTGCCTTTTTAGCATCCGTATCAGTGTATTCGTGTTTGATATGAATGCCTTGGTGGTATCCGTATCAGTGTATTCGTGTTTGATATGAACGCAGTGTCTGTCTTGCTAGCGTCCGTACCAGTAGCGTATTCGTGTTTGATATGAACGCCATGTCAGCCTTGAACGCCGTTTCTGCCTTGCTAGTATTCGTATCAGTGTATTAGTGTTTGATATGAACGTTGTGTCTGCCTTGCTCTGGTTAACTTATTGAGGGACATAGTGACTTGAAACCCCTGTCATACTTGGTTTGCTGTCAAGAAGGCATGGATCTAGTGCTACTCCGATTAATAGATTTCATGGAATATTGGTCACGTTAAGTACCACGACAGACTCGTCTATTACAGTTATTGTAATCAAATCTACTTTTTCTGTGATATAGCAAGAATCTTTCTAAGATATTTGGATTTCTTGTTGCCTTATTTCAAAAGTTTATTTATTAATTTATTTACTTTTTAATTCATTTTATTTCAATTTATTTATTTATTTATTTATTTATTTATTTATTTATTTATTTATTTATTTATTTATTTATTATGGAAAAATTGTGTTCAGTTTCAAAACTATTCCTTATGAATCTTTGGAGATATTGTTCTGTATTATTTACAGAAGAAGAGCTCGTAAAAATTTCTTTGGCAACTTTTACTGTGGACAAATTAATCCCATATTAATCAAAAATAGATAGGTTATATTCTCGTGAGGATCACTTATAGATATATAATAGAATAATGTAACGTTCACGCTTTTCGTCAAAATTTTACTGAAATATAACGGTATGTGGACTCTGTTTTGAATAGCAGGATTATTGGCACTAAATGTTCGAAGATTTACCTTCCAAGAAATTAAAGATAATATGGAGTAAGCATCAGTATTACGCCTTCTTGTTAATTCATGGGTTTAATTTTACTAAATAGTTTTTTCTTAAAATAGTTCAATTAAAGAACAACTGTAAAATGCATATCGGATTACGTCTGCTTTTTAAAAATAATTACCGTATACATCCACGTTGTTAAGAATGATCACTAATGGATTTTAATAAAATCAGCAGCTTTATTTCATTTATATCTATCAGAAAAGCCTAAATAAAAATAAATAAAAATAAAAATAGGAAAATTTATGCTAATGTATTTTGTTTTGATAAATTTTGCACTCTCCCGTTTAAAGAAAACGTATTTTGAATCGGTTATTGATTTTCATTCAAAATTTGTAATCATGACAGTAAAACAGATTATGTCTGTTAGATAATCGTCAATATTACAAATAGCCATATAATTTCAATAAAAGAATACATGTATATCAATGCCAGAGTATAGAACGTGCTTTCTACCACATTAATCCGGCCTTGGTATATATGATTAAAACGTGATGCTATTTGGGCAGATAAACCGTGCACATCAAGTTTAATTTATTTAACAACAATAAAGGGGAGTGTTTTCTGATCTCTGAGCCATATAATGATACTTCTTTTAATTGATCCTTCACAAATGTGATACATTTAAATGATTTAGGTCAGATAATATGCTTATTCCAACTAAATCTTCTTTGCCTACCTTATATCGAGACCTGGGACGGTTGGCATAAGTATTCCAGGTGAACAGACACAATGCTCGCAACGTGACTATGAACCATGTTAGAAGTTTGCTTTTGCATTACAAGTTTAATTTCAGCTTCAATACTTTCTGTAACACAGCCAATCGTCCTTTGACAGAGCACTTGTTTTCTTTTTGAATTATGCGTGATTTATCAAGTCCAATAAATATTTTCTCGTTTGTTCTGTTAATGTATTTCATGCTTACTAGCACGTTCTGATGAATGTATTGCCCGGATATTGGCGCCCCGCCCAAAGTTTCCGTGTCTATTACATTAATATCTAGTAATTGTAGACTTTCTTGTCAACACCTGTTTTCATCAACAAGTGAACTAATGTTAGCACAAGACTTTCACTGAGTGTCAGCTGTAGTGTGAGCTTAATCGTCCCACTCGAGTTACAGTTCTAAGTTCCATCTTGTACAACAATTAAAACATGCACAGCAAATTCATCTACTATAAGGTACTGACCATTTAATGTTTTTTTTTTCTTGTGGGGGGAGGCCGCAATTTTCTTATGGGCTGAGATATTTTATTTTCATTTATGTCAAAATAATGAGGTTTTTCTCTTGAAATAATATAATGGATATACTATAGTCTTATGTTGCTGAAAATGAGATCAAGATATTTTTCCAGCGATTAACAGACGGAGTGCAAAAATGTTCCAGGCCCCTTCCAAAAAAAACATTAAATTGCTTTTCCCTAGTACAATTGCGGTATACCGTGGTACGTATCGCGCTTAGTTCAGAAATACCGCGGTATACAGAGGTATAAAATGTTTCGTGGTACCTACCTTTGGATAGTTCTACGGTCAGTAGTTTGGGGGTCCATCTCAGTGACCATCCAGCCAAGTTAATGGTTTTCTTAAGGATTTCTGACTTCTCAATCCAAAAGAACACTTTATTCCTCGTGTTTCCTATCGGCGACGTTATTATATGACGTAAGCAGAGTCCAACAATGTAGACCCTGATCTGCCGTAAAATGATGTTCCGGCAAATCAGGATCTATTTTTTTTTGTTCTATTGATTACTCATAAAAACACGAACCCCATAGACCGAGATCTTCATGCGAATTTATGCGAAGGCAGATCAGTCTATATTGTTTAGTTTGACTCGATTCATAGGCGAATGTAGTGAGAAAGAGTTATGTTTGACAAGAATATTCCAGATTTTGAATTCCACATGTACATTAGCAGTTATTCAATGTTGTTGGGGTTTTTTTGGTTAAAAACAAGGCATTTTTTTTCTTGGTATCGAATAGAAAAATACGATTGCAGATATTAAGATCAAGTTCTAGACATTCAAGAAATTTAAGTATTAAATATCTCTTCTTCCTTTAAACTTTCACTCCCATGGACGCAGAAAATACAAACTGTCTCGACTGAGCAATGTCAAACAATGGAACAACGACTAGGCGGAACGCACGAACTGACTAGTTAGTTAGACAATTAAAGAATTTGATTGAATGGTTTCTATTGTTTACGTAGTTACCGCTTCTGTTTTAAATAACTACCTATTTTAATGTCAAAGTTTGTCTATTTATTTGGCATGGAATATCGCTTGCATGTGTTAATGCTAAATTTGGGTGAGATTTTCGGATAGGATTTAAAATCTCGACGATTTTGGAACACAGGTTTATATATAGATGTACACAAATCTTGAGCGAGAGTGAGACGTCGCCGTAGCAGGTATAGTATAGCATAGTAGTATTTAGTACACAACAACAACAACAATGACAGTAATATTTTACAATGCTTCAGTAAACAAGTGGCTATTGATTGGAGTTCCAAAAAAATGTACAACAATACTACTACTATTAATATTACAACAACAACAACAACTACTACTACTACTACTACTACTACTACTACTACTACTACTACTACTACTACTACTACTACTACTTTTCTTTCAACTATTACTACTAATGATAATAATCAAAATATTAATATAATCATCATCACCATACATGTTTCTGTTTACCAGAAATGGATACAAAATGGTATAACGAAGAAACATTTTTTTTTTATCAAAAGCGTAGGAGTAAGAGTCGGCGACAATAACTATTCACTCAAACATATATCCGTTCATATATGCTATAAATGATTTCAATGAGAGACACGATAATTAAAGACACAAGTCCTAGTAGAAGAAAGTCCTGAATAAAATTTAGTTCATGTACCGAAGAAATCCAAAATTGAAGGGGATGACGTGTCTATTATATCCAACGAAGTACTGATGTTTCAAGAGTTTCTTGTTGAATGACATAAATTTTTTCCGAGGTTTTTATTCAGTATAAATTTCAATGAATATTTTCATGCAAGAAATTTGTCAGAGCACTTTTGTGTTTCCAGAGAAAATAATCACTTGAAATCAATAATTTGAAGTAAATAAAATTCAGCCCAAACTAGTCACAACATAATACAACTTAAATTGATAAATGTTAAAGCACGGCTGGTAAAGTCCTCACAGTCACAAGATAGTATAGTTCTCTGCTTGACCTCAGGTCACAAATAATACTTTCTAAAAACAACTGTTACCTTATGGAAAATAATCTTCAAAAATGATCTAAAGAGCCATGTTTATTTACAACACAATAGCCTATAAAATTCAATTAGGAATCTCCAAAACCCTGATCTTGATCAACATATATACTCCTTCTTTGTTTACCTGAATAATAATAATAATAATAATAATAATAATAATAATAATAATAATAATAATAATAATAATAATAATAATAATAATAATAATAATAATAATAATAATAATAAGCTTAAACGCATAGAGAATAATGAAGCTATTATTAGTTGATTAAATAAATGAAATTAAAAAAGATAAAAACAAGTCAATCAGGTCAAGCAGAAATGAACTAAATTTTGGACAAGGTTATCTTCAGCAAACAATGTACCGGGTTATGACAAAACGAGCAAGCGTGACAGATCAAAATTGCGCCAAAATTTTACCTAAACTAGAGAAAAGAAAACCATAGTAATATAATATTCAAACTTCGACTCAGAACGATTAATGGTGGCATACGAGTGCGCATACAACTCTAACGTAAAATTTCCCATTGACTGGAATAAAGAAGATGAACGTTTGATCGTACAAGAAATCTGGTCTTTAAATTGCAAATAAAAGTTTGCCAAGGGTGATGTCAAAATAATTTAAGGGATGCCAACATAACATTTTTATCACTTTGACCTTTACGCAGAGATCACCATCGAGTGAGAATAATCCAGACGAATACAGGGGTCAGAAGGTAACAACTTTAGAGTAACAACATCTTACACGATTTTGTCAAGATTGGTGTAAACGCCATCAAAACTTTAAATCCAAGCATCATTTATTTTTCACAGTAATTAGTAGCTACTATTGATTTCCTCAACTTTATTGCCAATGCGCGAACTGTAGGCTCCACCTCTGTGCTGATATTGTTTTGCATAAATATTTTCGCATTTGCCAACACACAATGTACTTAGTTCGACCATGATTTATCTACTATTTTGAATTCTAAGACCAGGTATGTCACGTTGAATATGGCAAGCAAATCCAAATATAGTTTAGAATTTTTGTATACGTGACATCAGCGTACTTGCATAAGTCCTGGACCCACTATTCGGAAGACGCTATGCTCTAATATTCCCATGTCAGATATGATCATAAAATAAAAAAATAGATTTAGATACGATTATGTTCTAGCATTTAACGCCTGAGGAATTTCAGAGAAGATAAACAAAAGGCACTTGTAATATCTGTATGATATTTTAAAATAGTAAGTTCACTTTGAAAGCAGCGATGATATGCTGTTCTCTTTTGAAGTGACTATTAATACGATTGAAATCTATTATTTATTTCA
The DNA here is from genome assembly GCA_016746295.1 of Potamilus streckersoni. Lineage (NCBI taxonomy): Eukaryota > Metazoa > Mollusca > Bivalvia > Unionida > Unionidae > Potamilus > Potamilus streckersoni. The sequence goes on along the minus strand of JAEAOA010000745.1, from coordinate 1,687,346 downwards.
TTATTATACTATATTCAAGGAGCACTTGATTTGAACAAAACAATGTGTATTTCGTTTGCATATTCAAGGAGCACTTGTTTGTACAAATCAATGTGTATTTCGTTTGTATTTTCAGAGGCAGTAAAGGAGACATTTATGCACCTTAACAATACTTAATTAATTTACTGCTTCCAATCAGAATACGAATAAAGTGTTTATATAGCATAATTGCAGAGCATGAAATAATTACAGAACACTGTACTTTGATTGCTAACTGGAAGTCCAATTAAAATTTGTCGTTTTAAATATATTTACAAAATAGTATAGTCCAGTTCAAATTCCAAATTGTATAAAAGCAACCACTCCAGTATCAGTACATCCAGAGAGCATTTATACGTAACCTGATATAAATAGCCAGTAAGATAATGAAATGTTTATTTTCCTTCTATTCCTTTCTTTATACGGCATGATTGTCAGGCAGGGCATTAGTATTATGAAAGTCATTCACTGTTCTACCAATTATTCATAGGAATATCAACACCACATAAAGTTTTGTGTTCTTTAAAAGTGTCACTCAACCATAACTCTGAAAACATACTCTAAAGTTTTGCTATTTGTACTGGTTAAGTGTTTCATTCAAACTTGCCGATCACATTCTCAGATCGCATTCAGATAACCAAATTTTATAATGTTACTCTTGTATGGCCATGGCTAAGGAGGGGTAGTTTTAAATGCTGATGGGAATTGAATATTGCTGTCTCACAACGAGAGACAGGCAGACAGAGACAGAAAGATTATAGGGTTTAGCAGCACATCAGCACAGTCCGGGTTATTTAGTGCTGAGCAAACGATAATAACAAAGATAGTAGAGATAAAATCCTTGCCCAAGTTTTAAGTATGATAAACACCTCCAACCAAAAGTAAATATGTATCATGGGGCAAAAGGTAAAAACTTAAGATGTTGCAAAATGTAACAAAAGGACAAGAAGAACAAAGACAAAAAGCAAGGAAGAACTTCACAAAAAATAAAGGCCAGACTTCCTCTATATGGAACTCCTAACTGAGCATGAGATCGATTACCTGTCTAATTTGTGTCTACTAAACAACGCAAGATATGTTTACCAAATGATCTGGGGTTGTACGAAGCTTTCTAAACTTTCTTCCAAAGTTGTTTACAACATATGCTATGAGAACAATGGATTTAAGTTGTGTTTTTATGTTTGTTGCCTTTCGTTCATATATGATGCATCAGTGGATTGTCCAGTACTCAAAGGCTTTTATACCAGGATGCTTTCTGGCATAAATTTTTAAAACTGAGTCAAATGGTTCTTTGAATTAAAGTTGTTTAAATGTTCCTCTATTTCTGGTCACATCGCTTTATTTTAATGCAGTTGGGCATCATTTGTACAAACCTGTAAGTCTTTTGTCTTAATGAATATTTTTGGAACTCTAGAAGAATTGGGTCAAGGTGGTATAATAAGAATTAGACCTGAAATGAGAATTAGGTCAAGGTGGTATAATAAGAATTAGACCTGAAATGAGAATTGGGTCAAGGTGGTGACAGCTCATGTGAAGCAACTAACGCACTGGTTGTTGCGATCTATATGTTTTGGTTGAAGTTCAATCCCCATTATTACATCTCTCTCTCTCTCTCTCTCTCTCTCTCTCTCTCTCTCTCTCTCTCTCTCTCTCTCTCTCTCTCTCTCTCTCTCTCTCTCGTTTCAAACAACAAGATAGTTGGGGTGATTTATAAATATATATTGTTTGTTACGACCCTGTAGTTAAAGTATGTGTGTGTGTTAAGGAATGAGTTTTGTATAAATCTTTTTATTTAATATTATTTCATTAAATGTCATTTTTAATATGATTATATTAATATTAGTTTAATATGTTGTTGAAAAACATCGTGTTTACTTGAATCGTAAATGTGACTCATGTGAGCACGTGCTGTGTATGATGACAATTTCATTACAAGTAAACATTCAGGAATAGCTATGAAAACGATTGGCTGATACTTGGTCAGGCTTTCCTAATGTCCAGATGAATTAGGAAATTGCATGCGTCATCCGTGCGCGTGTAATTCAAACAACATATTAACTTCATTTATATGTTGAGGTATTTTTGTAAGAAGTTAGTCGTAGTCGAGTCATACACAGTCGTAGAGTCTTAAAGTCAGTTGGAGTTTATGTTTGGAGTTACACAACTTCTATTACCTTAAGAAAGGTATATTTTTTGTGCTAGAAGTTTTCTGTTCGTATGTTTACGTAGAGCAACGCCTGTCTTGTTAGTGAAGCTAATTATACTTCGTTTTTATGAAAAAATTGTTTATCTAGAGAACAACATTATTGCCTTGGCCAAAGACATTTTCCCGAAAATATTCTAAATTGTAACGGAACAACACAAAATGTGCTTTATTGTGTAAATTCTGGAATTTTTTTTGTAAGCCTTCGTCTGACGTAGTCATCCGCCATTTTGGACCGGAATTGAACTTCAGACTGTGTTTAGAACTTTTTACAGGACTTGTTTCATTTTTGAACAAACAATTTGGATCGTTTCTGTAAAACGTAAGTCTTGTTTAACATATTTACATTATTTCATGTTTTATAGGAAAATAAATTATTTTTGTTAAAATTTACAAAGTTACTTTGAACGAGCCGATACGTAAATTTCATCATGAATTGGATTATGAATTTTAATATTTCCTTCCTTTTCTTTCTACGTTATATTTGTTTCATATACCGTTCCTGGGATACATAAACCTACTCGGCACTATATAAATAAGATCAGTGCCGGATTTAGACAGCTGCACAAAGCTACATCTTGGTGCCTAACAGTCTGAAGGGGACTCTCATAAAAAAATTCTTAGTTTCATTATAATTTATATTTAAGTAAAAGTTAAAAATATTTGCATAATATATTCATTGTTGATATTATCTATTCAATATATTTGATATACGTTGCATAATTTAAATTAAAATAATTCGGGGCCCCAAATGGCCGAGTGGTCTAAAGCACTGTCCGTTACGGATCACTGCCATCTCACCCGTCTACGCGAGTTCGAGTCTAGAATTTGGCGAATGTTTATATTAGAGAAAGCTTGTCATTAGCTTCTCGTGGGTTGGTGGTTCTCTCCGGTGATTTCCCGGTTTCTTCCTCCACCATTAATACTGGCCTGTATATCCTATCGTGTGCTAAAAAATGGTGTTAAGCACCACAACAACAACATTAAAATAATTAACACAAATTGCCAGGTCCAATTGTTACACAACCTTATTCTGTTAACACTTATCAGATAGGCCTCTACGGTTTCTCATAGCTTAAGGTCTCACCCTGTCTAAATTCCACCCTGATCAGGTGCCATTAAAATACATACATACATACATACATACATACATACATACATACATACATACATACATACATACATACATACATACATACATACATACATACATACATACATACATACATACATACATACATACATACATACATACATACATACATACATACATACATACATACATACATACATACATACATACATACATACATACATACATACATACATACATACATACATAGGCATAAGCTAAACAAGCTACTGCTTAGGGCCCCAAACTCTGAACTCAGTCTGAAGGGGGCCCCTCAAATTTATTTTATACCAAATATGGTCTCTATAGCTTTCCATAGCTTAGGGTTTCGCATTGTCTAAATCCGGCACTGTACATACCTACAAATAGTTAATTACGCCAGCTATTGATAACGCTTAATCCGATATTGTTGAACATATTATGACGGAAACATTCGATTAGCTTCGAGCGCTTTTGGCAGTGAAGATCGTCAAAATGTTAGCAAGCAATACTTCACAATTTAGTATTTCAAATACAGTCGATTTTCTTGTTTCTGATGTGTTGGGAACATAGATTAATCTCTAACGTCTGAAATTCAATATACTTGCACGACTCAGCTCCCATGTCGATTTATTACGTCATACACGTATCAGATGTGTACGAGATTCCTTCCACACATTTACGGAATACCAAATTTAGACATATCGGTTTTTCAAACTGGTTGATCTTTGCAGACCATTTAGGGAAGCCCTCCTGCCCTACATATATTGATTTCTCTATTATGGTAAATTTTGTCTAAAGTATGTTATATTCTCGAAAGTGTTATATGTGTAGAATTTAATCTGTATTTATAGGGTTGTTTTTTATATTTATCAGACTTATATATAGGGTTGTTTGTTTTATTTCTCAGACTTCAAGCCATTGTTTGTCAATAGTTTCGTCTGCTTGGAGAAGGTATGCTTTTTGTTTTTCTTCTAGTAGCTGTTTCCTTCTTTTGGCTTCTTTGTTCTCTCGAAGTTTCTTTCTCCTCTATTTGTGATCCAATTGTTGCCAGCGTCTGTGCCTGTTTATTAATGTCTTGTATTTTTTGCTGCTGCGTTGGACTGTCATTTTTGTTCTTACAACTGCTCTTGATGGTACTTGTGGATGTTGCATTTGTTGTTGTTGCTGCTGTTTTTCTTTTGTATGATTGGATTGCAGGGGTTGTTGTTGCTCTAGTTGTTGGCGCCGCTTTTTATTTCTTTCAAGTTGTTGATGCTGCTGTTGTAAGGTCTTGTCTGCATTTGGATATGTTGTTGTCGTTATTTGCTGCATTTTCAGAGGTTTCTTGTTCTTGTACTTCACTTCTTTTGTCCTCATTTGTCTGTTGTTGTTGCTGTTGTTGTTGTTGTTGATTTCCTTAATTTTTCAGACATTTATGCGGATTGTGTCCAGTTAGTCCACATCTATTGCATTTTCTTTCATAGATACAGCCTTTCTACCATGTGTTTGTCAAAAGTCGACGTAGATAAAAGGCTCTTTTCAATTCTTTTAGTTTAGTTCTTTCTATTTCTAAAATTCTGTCTCCATTGTAGATTGAAGTCATGGGGATGGTGTTCAGTCTGGATGTTATGACTTTAATTTTAAATTTTTCTTCAAATAGCTATACTGTCTCTTGCAGGGGTATTTCCAGAGGGATGTTACTCAGGTATAGCTCTCTGGTTTGCTTCTTTATTTTCTTTAATATTGGGGTAGGCTCCCTAACTATAAATTTATGGTTCTTGATGAACATTTCTCCATACAGTAGTACTGGGCTTTTATTTCTTGATCTTAGTATATATCGTTTGTATCCTTCTGTTTGTTAAGTTCTGGTTACATACTCTGAGTTTAAGACTTTCATTGCTACCATATCGTATGTTTGTGGTATCTCTTCTCTCGGTATTTTCGACATATTTAAGAACTGTGTACCTTCTTGATAAGAGCATTCAAGAAAGGGTTCTCCATTTTCCATTATTCTTCTTATCTTAAGTACTTTTCCAACGTTCTAGTAACCACTTTGTTAGTTTTGCACAGTGTCAGTTTTTCACGTGCTGCTTGCTCTTGTGAATAACACTCATTAATGTTTGTACGTCCTTGTTATTTCATCTGTTTTAGTTCAATTTTCCTTTCCTGTTTTAGTTATTAATGATTAACTATTGTTGAAGAGTCTGCTTTGTTCGGGCCATTTTTTGTTTCAGATTGAGAATCCTTGACTTTGTCATAAACGACGAACATGATGTTCATCTTAATAAGATTACTGTACTGTACATCATCTCTTCTTGGATTTGCAACTGTTCTGAATTTCCTGCTAAATAAGTCGATGTGTTTCACCCCGTAGGCTGCAATCTATTTGGACTGGGAGGAGTTGTTTTTTATCCCATATGCTCCAATCTCTGTGGAAGAATTGTTGAATTGTTGATGATTTTTACGCTTAAAAGCCTTGAAAAACAGTTTTATGTGGTGGTGATAGTTATGTATTTAAATGACTCTTTGCAAACACACACAAACACACACACACTATGCGAAGCTGTGTTTGAACGATTCCTCCAAGAACGGATGTTCTGGTTTACATCGCACTGTTTCGTATGTTTACATTGAGACGTATGCGATCGCTATGATGTTCGCAACATTCTATGACTTGTAGCCAATAAGTGAATGCCTTCTTACTTTACGTAATCATGCAAATATAATCACAAGAAATATTCAACTTGCCTACAGCAATGTTTGACACCATTGCCTTATATGACTTTGTACAGCTTCAACCCAAGACGAACTGACAGGAATTTGTAACTAACATCAAGCGTCAGTGAAAACTGAGTGAGGCAGTGAAAACTGAGGCAGTGAAAAGTGAGGCAGTGAAAACTGAGGCAGATTGCAGCTAAGTATGCCCATGGTTTTTTCTTCTCTCATATCGTTAGGGAATGGAATGAAGCGACCTGTACACACTATACATACATCCTGCTGATAAGTAGATGTAGATGAGCAAGTAATGCTTGAGGCTTTAAAACTGAAAAGCGTCTGTGAAAGAATGCATTCTGAAAAATTCAGACATATTCTGTTCAGTGATATTTTTAGAAGCAGTTGCTTGATTGCTTTCTATTTTTAGTAACGGTAGCCATATCTGATAACAGCTTAGCAAATTTTGCATAAACTAAAGCGTTCTTCGTGCTTTAGGACAAGTTTGGTCAAATTCTTTTTGTGGTTACTAAAAAGATTCACTTTAAAAATTTTTACGTTTAGTAAAGGCGGAAACATTTATGACTGGTCGGCATCATATATTTCAATTTGAACGGATTTTATATCACATTGCATTAAGGCATAGTAAGATCTTTTAGGAGTCGTTTGGATATTTTTCTATGCGATGGCGAGTTGGTACAATTTCTATAAGTCTGAAAAGCCTTTATGTCAGTTGCTTTCCGTCATGTTTATTCAGATTCTGCTTAGCAGTTTGGAACAAAGTCAATTTATAGGTTTTTCTTCATTAGGGCTTCTCTTAACAAATATCACGAACTCTCCTGATGTTTGTACATCCTTCTTAATTTGAACGTAGAAATTTGTAGCCAGTTTTTACATTTAATAACAGTTTCATGCATGTATGGTAAGTTTTACATGGCAATTATGATAGTGTCTCTGAAATGAAATTTGAGAGCACAGGTAGGTATTCTATTATGTTATTCTCTGATCCAAAGCTTTAAAAAAAACGAATTTTAATGCATTTCGTTTAAAATAACATACTTTCTTATTTACAAACAGTGAAATTACTATCATGAGTGTAATGAAGGTATCCACCGGCATTGCTTTGTCTCAGAATGTACAAATTATTACTTAGAATATTTGATAAAACATTAAAACTGCAAGAGAGAAAGCAGTCTGCTGGAGTGTTCAACATAGTTCACACTACTTAACACGTACGGCATGGTTAGTTATTAGTGTAGTATGTGGCGAGTTACAAGTTTATGCATGACCTGTTTTTCTAGCATTATGTATATTTATTTGCATTGTTTGTTGAGTTTTTTTTTTTTAAATAATTTTTTTATTTCATTATATGCAACTGAAATGTAAGATAGTATGTTAGACTTAACCTTGTCCAAAATTAAGTGTATTTTCTACTTCACCTGAATTATTGAATTTTTAATTTAGTAAACAACTAACGGATAGCTAAAATATTCACTGTGTATGAATTTAATATAAGAATCATTATTATTTATTTATGTCTGGGTCTAGGTTATTAGAATTCCACTAGAATTCATCTGGTGTATCTGACATAGTCCACTTTATATATTATGATTTTAGTAACAAACTTTCTAATAGTAACTAGCATTCTATTTTGTAAACATTAAGAACTTTCTATAAGGTAATTTTTCATTAAGTAATATTTTTTTTCTTCAGAAAATGTTAATTGTGACCTAAAGTCAGTTGGAAGACTATTATAATCTTTTTCCTTGATAGATTATTCATTCGTGATTTAAGTTCTAGCAGAATCCGTTTGCATTATTGTTTTGAACAGTGGTTCATTTGGGCTAGAATTTATTTCTTCAAAACTTATGTAATTCAGTGATTATTTTCTCTGGAAATACAGAGTGCTTATACAAATTATATTCTTGGATAGAGACATTCACTGGATTCAATTCAAACCTGGAATAATATTACTGTGTTTGGACAAAGAATGTTGGTACATCAAAACTTTACGAGCAATCACACACACACACACACACACACACACACACACACACAATCAACACATTCAACGTTGGACTTAATCTGGATTTCTACTAAAATTTATGAAGAACTTTAAATTATTAACACTTGTGTCTGTAATTCTGTGACCTTTTAGCGATTTCATTCGCAGAACCATACATTTTGTTTTAGTTTTCACTTTCTACTTCAGGAAAATAAATTATTTGTTGAATTTTACAAAGCTTGCTGCTTTTCACGTTTTTCTGTTACTTTTTGTAAGAGCATAGACTCGTAACACAAGCAAAATATTCTTCCAGAATATTAAGAATGGAATCAAAGAATGGAACTCGGAGAAAATCCTTTCAGTCGGTGCACTATTTTCTTTGAGGTTTTGTTGTTCTTTTCAATATATATATATATTTAAATATAAATTTAAATTTAAATTTATTGCCGAAAAGATGGGTTTCCTAATGACAACCGAAACTAATCTGCACAGCAGTAATGCTGGAATGCTGGGCATGCCAAACACGGGTGGAGCGAATAGAAAAAAAAATCGAAGGTCTAGCATAGCAGTACTAGTTATAACTAACAGGGTTAAAACCAATAGTTGTGTATTATCAAAGCCAATCACTCGTTTCTTTGTTTCGTTGGGTTTATTTATTCACTTTCAGGCATCTAAGTATGTGCCGAAAAAATGGGTTCCAAACCTACTACTCTAACTAAACAGCAAAGTAAAAATGTCGGACAGGACGAATACAGGAAGAATGAAAACAATGATGGAAATGCTGAAAACAACAACACTGGTTATAATCAACCAGGTTATAGCCAACATGGTAACAATCAACAAGGTAATTACCAACTGGATCATCATCAACCTGAATATGATCAGCAAGATCAGCATCAAAAAGAATATCAGCAGCACCATCATCAGGATGAAATAACGCTCCAGGAACAAAGAGAATCCACACAGCCAACACCGCCATTGTATTTAGATCCCGAACTAGAACCAGAACCAAAATCAGAACCAGAACAGGAACCAGAACCAGGTATATGCTAACTATACTTGTGCGATATTATCAGCCACGTTTCGGCAGGTAAGGTTGAAATGGGAAAATAGGTCGCTGATGTTTCCATGTTACCTATAGTCTAATAAATAACCTACTGGGGTTAATATAAAGTGTTTTGATTTTGAAATGATCGTGTTTCAAGCATCTAACTTTCTAAAAGAGCGTATGGTATTTCTGTTTTGAAACATTTTTTTGATTTACCTGAATATTTGATCAATCGATGTTTTTGTTATTTACAGTAAAAAGTTAGGAATTTTTGTTTGCACCGCAGCTTATTTATACAAAAAAATCCATGGGTGTATATATATATATATATATATATATATATATATATATATATATATATATATATATATATATATATATATATATATATATATATATATATTCTGCATGTGTGTGGTGAGTACAAGCAATGCAATGGTTGCCAGAAACCAGGAGATTAATGTTCTATTCTCAGTTGCTCACATATTAACAGTTCTGTAACCTGTATTATAATATTTGTACTCCATATATACATTAACTTCATGTCTTTACGCATCTTCCTGTTGAAACGAGCGATTGCACTTACCCTTGTGCCTTGAGTATATCTGTAACTTTCTATAATAAGTTTTACGTTTTGTTTGCTGTCAGTAGAATGACTGTGTAATAAGATAAAAATTAATTACTGGGGGCGCTATTCCATATATATATATATATATATATATATATATATATATATATATATATATATATATATATATATATATATATATATATATATATATATATATATATATATATATATCTATATATTTCTTGTAATCAGTGCCTGAATCGGAACCAGAAAAGAAACTGAAATCAGAGCCTGTGCCAGAACAGAAACCGAAAGCAGAGCATGAACCGGAACCAGCGACAGAACTCGAACCGGAAGAGCAACGCAAATCCGAACCCGTACCCGAACCAAACCTTGAGCACGAAAAGAAATTTGAACCAAACCATGTTATGCATCAAAGTCAGGATAACCGTAAGGAACACTTTGATGGCTACGAAGAATCAGATCACGGAGGTCATGAATGTTTTATTGAATTTAGGCAAAATGGAGAAGTACTTGATCGTTTATATGAGCAATACCCGAATACCAGTGGTGGCCCATTCGTAGATCTGGAATTTACTTTGGATGACGCATTAGAAAACCAGACTGAAGTAATAGAATGGAAAAGACCAATGGTATATTACAATTCCATGTTTATAGAATACATTGCGTAAATGTTTTTAAAAGTATTGCTATCATAATTTTGTTTTCATTGATGGTACAAGAAACGTATATTTATCAATATCCACATATTTATAAAAATACTTATCGTAGTGTTACAACCTGCCTAATACGAGACATAGAACATGGCATATATAGATTAATCAAACTGGCCTAATGTAGTGATAGAATCCCTTAGTAAGAGACATATAGCGTGGCATTCAGACATAAATCCTGCAAGTACAAATAAATGTTGTGCTCAGTGTAAGCACTAAGTCAATCGTTTGGTCAACATCCCTTGTCATCATTTTTATCTTTTGCGAAGTAATATAGCCACACAAATATTTTATTAGACATCTAAATATGGTGGTGTATCATTCTAAATGCGCCTCTTATTTTTGAGGATTTTGTACATATAAATGTAACGTGTAGTACAGACAATCATATACTACTATCACATGTTTTATTTAACAGTATGTCACCATAACCCAACATAAAAACTACAAAGACATAGTATTCATCCTCCAAACTGCCATAGTTTTCAATGTTTATGACGAACAAGCATGGTTCTGGTAAGGATTTTTTTAAAAAAATTTGATGACGTTAGTTAAGTTGGCTTCATTTAAAACAAAAATTATCGAAGACAAGTTTTATTTAAAAAATATTTGTGTCAAATTTTTCAGTTATTTAACGTTGACGAGTCTCTGGTTTTTATTTTTCAGGAATTCGCACCGACTCCAGTTCTTTTCTCGCCAAGTAATACAAGATGTGATGTTGGGCATAGTTCAGGTAGTACGTACTGGTTCTTGTCCATGGTGGCCATTCTCTCTGAAAAACCTGAACTGTTTTATAGAGTAAGTCATTTAGTTCCTTATCAAAATCATGAAAATAGGGATTTGGGTTGATGTATAAAGAAAACTGCATATAAAAGTATTCTATTTGACATTAGAAGGAATAATTCCTGACTGTTTTAAACATAATCATAATATTGGTTCTATCATTGACGACAGATATGCATTTAAAAAATTTGTTTTCCCTAGTAAAATTTATTAGCTCTCTCTTTCCTTTCAATAAATGTATTTCTAACTTGCATTTTCAAAACCAAATTAATATTAACGAGATCTTTACCTCTTATGACTCTATGGAGAAATGAAAATGTAATATTGCTTGACGCGAAATTTAATTTGTTTAATTTAGTATACGTTAAATGATTTGAAGACCACTGTTCAATAGTGTGTGTGTATGTGTATGTGTGTGTGTTTTCCGGCCTGCGAGTTCGAATATTATAATGACATTACTAAAGAGTTTGTTTTCTGTGAGCATGTGAGTGTCTGACAAGGCCAATTTGTGTTCTGAACTGTCTGTAGAACAGCGACATGAGATGCACCTTTGAGTATGCTTAAAACCAAAGTTGACATGTTGCAGTTCTAATATCAAGGCTACTCGCGTTTTTTGTTCTACTCCTCCAATTCAATTTAGTCGTGGTCTGCAACTCTAGTATGGATGAGACTACGTCAGTTGTTGCGATTCTGTGCGAGATCAAAATACTGGAAAAATGTTCAAATGTTTCAAAGATGACTTGATGGAGTCTTTGAAGCGTTTCTTTTGACCTCCCTGACATCCTGTAACTCGCCGTAGAAGATCTTCATAGTAGTTGCTTATCCTAACATCATAGTTGTGTTGCCTGCACAAATCGGCTGTGACTTTATGATCACAGCGTGGATGCTAGGAATGCCTGCCAGTGTTAGAAGTTCAGTGTCTGGGACCTTGTCATACCATCATGTTATTATCGGTTTCCTCGGGCAGACCTGATCACGTAATTCTACATAGGGAAATGTGTTGAACATAGATGACATTTCTTTTTTAAACTAGGCATTGCTGTCACTTATATATCGTGACATAATTTCATATTAGACCACTAGATATTGCATTTATGAATTTGACTAACTTGTCACAGGTTGTTCCTGAGGATGGTTGGATCCCAGAAGATGGAGTATTCCGCTGTCGGTTTTGGAGATTTGGAGAGTGGGAGGACGTGCATGTTGACGATTATCTCCCAGTTATTAACGGCAATTCTCCCAGAGGTGCCAAATCACGAGATAACAAGAATGAGATGTGGCCATCTCTCGTGGAGAAAGCTTTTGCAAGGTAATATGTCTCAGCAAAATTAATGATTTTATTTTCTAAACGAAAGGTTGGCCTCGACAGCTCGCTTGCTTTTAAATTCTTCTACAAAACAAAAGTGGTATTGAGTCGAAAGACAATTAAATGAAAATAACTTTTGAGTGGTGGATATTACTTTTTAACAAAATTAACTATCTTAGGTACTAGCAGCAGTAACTGTACTAAAGTCGTAAAGCGAATGGCAACATTAATTTTTCACCTTTGAAAAGAACGACAGCAATTTGATTTAAAAAAATATAATCTTATATAAAAATATATGCTTCAATATTTAGTGACAACAATGGATAACAAATATTCAATGACAGTTAAATGTTGTTCTTTTACCTTCGATACGTACATAATTATGCACCTATTAGATTGATTTGTCAGTTTGATTTAGATCATTCAGTTACTTTCTAAAAGCTAAAATTTTTAGCAATTTTCGTTAAATGTGATCAGTTAAAAAGGTGTTCACATTTTTTGTTATCAATACTGCCTAACATTGTGAGCATAGTACAAACACCAAAGACTCCATGGATCGAAATATTTATTATTTTTGTAAAACGTCTTCATTGAAATTGTCAAAATTAGTGTTCTATTATTATTAAAGTCACATTCTTATATTCAACACGTGAGTTGTGCCTCCTATAATAAATAGTTGACAAGAAAAGTCGATTTCAGAGCCTTATAATTGAATTCAACTGTATAAATAGATAAATAAACTCAGTTTAATAACATCTCTTTATTTAATCATATTTTGAATTTCATATATATATATATATATATATATATATATATATATATATATATATATATATATATATATATATATATATATACAAAATAGAACAGAAAGTGCTATCCCTGGGTTCTATAGAAAAATGCGTGATAATAGTTGGCAGAATTAATAATGTAATACAAATAATACTATCACACAGGTTATAGAATTTTATTTCGTACTCAATGAGAGAAAAATTAGCTTTTTTAAGCCATTCCACTTCTCAGTTGAAGACAAGGCCACCACTTCAGTTAAAAAAAATTCAAAGCCCATACTTGCAAAGACTGGTTCGTTGTCTTCAGGCAAAACATGATTTTGCTCTTTATTTTCATCAATGTTTAGGACTGTATACAAATCACAGTGCAAAATACTATTTCGCACAGTATCGTCATGTCTTCACATCAAGGTATGTAAGCAGACGATGTTTATTTATTCATTTAAAGTGTATATCATTTATAGCAATAGCAAATAAATTTCACTTGTTGAAAAAGGTTCAAGTATCTAGATCGTGATTAGAATCTTACGTAAGAAGACTATACATTATCTAATTCCTCGTCTTCCAAATGTTAGCACAGCTCATTTGATTAAAGTGTTGTGCTCCTAACCCGAAGGTTGTGGGTTTAGAAACCATCATGTCTTTTCTTCAATATATGCAAGTAGACGATGTTTATTTATTCATTTAAAGTGTATTTTACTTTAAGTCTTAGCAAATACGCCTCGTTTATTTGAAAACAAGGTCCAGCATTTAGTTCGTAATTAAAATCTTAGTAAGAAGTCTGAGTTTGAGTGATCCTTTATTTTAAATATAGTCATTATTGAGTGTTATGTACAGAATAGTGCAATGGTCGTGGCTATACAAATAGTTGGGTTTATATAGGTAAGAAACCAAATAGTTAAAAAAAGGCCTGGCCAATCAGATTGCTTTATCATAAAGCCAACAGTAATATTTAATTATTCCTCACACGCTTTATGATCTCCGTACCTGTTTAATATCTAGGTAAATTCTAGTTATAAATAATCCAAACGATTGCACTATATATTATTATCATCCGATTCAGGTTCAATGGAAACTACAGCGCCATCTACGGAGACCCTGGAGAAGCTTACTTGGCGTTAACGGGAGGAGTTTCTGAATACATAGACTTTGAAAAGGACTTTGAAGCGGATGGTCATGGGTCGATGGAAAAACTACTGGCCATGCTCCAAAGGGTAAAAAACGCATTGAGAACAGGATCGCTTCTTCTATGTGAAGTCCCAGTAAGCATCGTCAATCAGCATAAAATATTGTTTTCCCCAGTACTTACATTGTAAATTGGAATGTAACTTTTCGCGAAGCCATCGTCGTGAATATGATAAATGGCACCGTTTGATGGTCAATCGTTGCTACTAAAACTCGATCTTTACACACGCAAGTATACACACAGGTTAGAAAATGTATAGTTGGAGTCAACAAAAGTTTCACAATCTTTTTTTTTCAGGAAGAGTATGACAACCATAAAGGCCTAGTTGGCAGCCATGCTTATTCACTTACGGGGTCCGAAGAGGTTTGTGTACCAAACATGTAACCACGAGAATAAATAATAAAAAAGACAGTAGGTTATTTATGTGTTTTATGTAGAGGAAAACAATAAAAGCAGCATATGACAGCATATGACAATCTAAATTTTAATTTTTTTATATTTTTTTTAATGTTTTGTCTAAAAATATTTTCCAACAAGTCTTGTTACAGAAATTAATCGCAGAACTATATGGACCACGAAATAGGGTAAAGACTGTACCAAATATTATAAAAAAAAATAAACGTCTAAATGAGCATTCTTTGAGAAAATCCATACAACAGGATCACTATAGAGAGAAGTGTCCAGGCAATGATTAATTTGTCTGACATCGTAGGAAATATATTTGTTTTCATGCTTCAGATAAATCAAGAGAGTATCTTCCGGTCCATACATGAGTACTCTCATTGCTGCATACATGCACAATTTTTTTGTGTTTTGCTTTATTTTTGCGGCAAGGAAAGGATTTTTCATTTCCATGTTTTTTTATCTTTACGGCGAGGAGAGAGGATGTCTCATTTCCATGTTTTTGACAAGAAACTCTGGTCTTTGTTTTTGAATGTGATGTAAACTGTTTAGAATTGCACCTAATCGATCGTATTGGTGACCTTTGCACTATAAATAACATAAAGTAAAATAAAGCTTTGAAATATTATTTCTGTCTTTAAATATTGTCTTACCAATTGTAAGACTTCATTGTTGTCTTACCAATTTTAAGACTTAAATGTTGTGAAGACTTAAGCATCCGCCATTTAAAAGATTTACTTTCAATTACCTAGGCATGCACTTGTATGTGACTTTTATAGGTTACAAGCAAAGGTGGTAGCAAAGTGCAGCTGGTTAGGATACGGAACCCATGGGGACACATGGAGTGGAAAGGAAGGTGGAGTGAAATGTAAGTATACAGATACACACATACTCATGGGCAAATATTCACTCCAAAAGATAAAAAGACGATGACAAATAGGATAATGTATTTATTATAGGGAAGGTGCCTAAGTTGGGTAGATAGATGTTGCAGTATATAATATTTAAAGTTGATATACTGACGAATTTCTCTTGGCTCTCAGATGTTATGCAGGCGACCACTCCTGTAACCTAAGTGGTTAGAGCAACTGCTTGGATGCAGGAGGTCACGGGTTCCAACCACGTCCGAGTCGTACCAAAGACTTATATAAATGGTAGTCGCAGCAATAAATCGCTTGGTGCTAAGCTTTAAGAAGTTAGTGTTATTCTGGTC
The DNA here is from genome assembly GCA_016746295.1 of Potamilus streckersoni. Lineage (NCBI taxonomy): Eukaryota > Metazoa > Mollusca > Bivalvia > Unionida > Unionidae > Potamilus > Potamilus streckersoni. Next base: position 1,671,281 of record JAEAOA010000745.1, on the reverse strand, counting down.
GGCTTGGTATCGGGATAATGTGTCTGGGTGGGGCATGATGCTACATGTCTGTGGCATGATGCCCCAGTGCTCGATTTAGCTATATACTGCCTCAATGCAGATATAGCGATATTACTATAAATTGTGAAAGCTAAGTTAAAAATCTAACACACACACACACACTCACACACACACTGTTATGCAGGTTTATGCTTTTCAACTTAAGAGCTCCAGTTGGAATTAGCTCCCTCTCAGCTTGCATTTGAATCCATGACACAATTCAGAAACTGACCTAATTTTATTATTTTTTTTAAAAAAAAATCCAGGTCACAAGAATGGGACACAATACCACCAGATAGTGTGCAGCCCGACAGTACTGATAATGGAGAATTTTGGATGCAACTTGATGACTTCATTAAGTATTTCTCACGACTGACAATTTGTTCCATAACCCCTGATTTCGACAGGGACGGATCTGAAGATACTTTAAGTGAGGGGTTTTTGTTTGATTTTCTTTTATGATTTTTCTATTGTTTTATAACTAGGCTGAGCAATTGTAATTCTAGTATATTCTTATTTGGGACTGTGTTAATACTTATTTGTGACTGTGTAAAGAAGCATTTGACAATGTTGGACTGTAAAGAATTATTTGGGACTGTGTAAAAAAGCATTTGACAATGTTGGACTGTAAAGAATTATTTGGGACTGTGTAAAGAAGCATTTGACAATGTTGGACTGTAAAGAATTATTTGGGACTGTGTAAAGAAGCAATTACACAGAAGCATTTGACAATGTTGGACTGTAAAGAATTATTTGGGACTGTGTAAAGAAGCATTTGAAAATGTTGGACTGTAAAGAATTATTTGGGACTGTGTAAAAAAGCATTTGACAATGTTGGACTGTAAAGAATTATTTGGGACTGTGTAAAGAAGCATTTGACAATGTTGGACTGTAAAGAATTATTTGGGACTGTGTAAAGAAGCATTTGACAATGTTGGACTGTAAAGAATTATTTGGGACTGTGTAAAGAAGCATTTGACAATGTTGGACTGTAAAGAATTATTTGGGACTGTGTAAAGAAGCAATGTGTTTAGAGCAGATGCTTTTCAACTACCAATGCAAATACTACCAGAATATTTTCATCCCCATCGCGTGCAAAAGTGTACTTCAGAACATGACCATTTGGAACTTCTGTTATGCATTTCTGCACTTTTGGGAAATCATAATGAACAATATTATCATTTTATTTGTTTTATCCTTCTCAGTTTCATTAATCATGATCCCAAAGTAACAAAATTAGAGAATATATTTTCATAGATTGACTACATTGGACGAATAAATCGCATTCTTCAGTCATTATCTTGATTCTCTGATTCCATAAACATCCTCTGTCTTTAAAAGCATTTGGACAGTTGATATAACTATTATTTTTACATCTCCTGAAACACATGGGCATTGTTTCTAATAAAACAATTGTCCAACAGAAACCCATCGTATATAACGACTGTTATAACATGTTAAATAATTTAAAGCTGTTTTATGCCTAAAATCAAATATTCTAAATTGTGAAAGTTAAGTTTGTTAAACCAAGCAAGCGCTTCGCTTTTAAATGTGTGTCTATATCACGCAATGGCTCCTAAATATACGTGCTATTTTTTTTTTCACGAGTTTAGAATCTTTGTCGAAATAATCCGTTCTCCATTTTACGTTACATAACTTCAAACTTTAAGTCAACAAATTTGTATCATATGTGAGTGAAGATTGTTGTAAATATGCGTGATTTCCATTGCAGATATGAACCAGACATAACTAAGGTGTGTTACAATTTTGCCGATGTTAAAATATATCTAAAGTTTTTATATTTTTATCTTTGCTTGCCTATTTTGCAGAATACAAGACTTGTATATATGGTGACTGGTTCGGCGAAACGGCTGCTGGATTTCAGAACAAAATTAAAAATCCAAAGTATCTCTTTACAGTCCCTGAAGATGGTAATCTCAAAATCTTCCTTATTCTGTCTCCATGGTCACTACAACATCAATTTAAAGTTGTTTTTGTTTTACTTCGACCGAGATCTAACGGAATTTACTTCTCGACCGTCAAACGTGCAAAAAGCTAACGGAATTTACTAATCGACCATCAAACTTGATGAATCAACAAAATTTACTTCTCGACTGTTGAATTTGTACTAAAATGAATGTATCTGTTGACCGTTGAATTTGTAGAATCAATTGAATTTATACATAGACTATCAACTACTTTTATAGTGTAAGAAAGTCCAAATATTGATGAACTGTCATAGCTTAACCACATTTGCAATTATCTGCAGAGACTCCATAAGCGTCATTGTATTTTAATCCTTGTTAAAATATATATCAATATTATATATCATGTGCTTGTTAGCGATAATATTCTTTTTTTTATTTTGTTGTTATCTTAGTACTAACAAATTTTAGAGTAGCAGAAATTACTTGTGATTAATGATTTGTGGAGACGGATTACTGTATTTGATAGGCGAATAATACCTATAGGGTTTTCATTTCCTTTCGTGCAAAAAAAATCAACTTATATCATACAGGAAAAGTTTGATTTGTTCTAGCAATGACAGCTTCATATTTAGATTATGTTAAAACTGAAAAAGTTAATGTATTCTTATGATTAATAAAAATGGGTGTGATTGTGAATGCATTACATTCTGATCCATGTTCGACAACTGTTTTCGTCACTAGTATCAAGTCTTACAATGGGCTTCATTTTTTGTGTCCTATTAATCGTCGTATTAACTTGCAGTTAATATAGTACAGTACAATTTTAGATGGAGGTTTCGAAACATTGTATGTATCCGTTAATTTCTTCCTAAATTAGGCAAAGACGAGACTGGAAAAGTACCACTCGTTCTTCAAATAATTCAGAAGATCATGCACAGGAATGTGGATCAGAAGTTTTCGATCAGGATAGACCTTTACAGGGTAAGAATAAAAAGTTTTGTTATTTGTTAAAAGTAAATAAGTTTTTTTTTTCTACCAGACAAATGATGACCTTCTTGGACAGAGAGCTAATTAAATCACGCAAAACGTAATAAACGAGACTACAAGGATTTAGTCTTAAGAAAATGTAGTTAACTTGACAAATCATGTTGTTTTAAGTAAGGACGATTTATTCAATAAATTTGATATTTCATTGGATTTATAGCGAAAAATGTTGTAAGTTACGGGCAAAACAGTTATACAGTGACATGGGTCAGATGTTATTTATACACAGTTTACAACGAATTACTTCAGTATTGTCATAATACTTAGGTCAGCACCAAAAGAATGAATATCACTCCAGCAAATATAAGTAACATTAATAGATAGATAGTCTTAGCTAGTAACTTTGATATACCATAGATTTTATTTTGTTTAAATTTCCCGTCCAAACATTGATTCTAGCTTAAATTTTTATGACAACAACTTTTAATCATTATATTAGTATTTCGTGATCTAATTCAACAAATCTGAATCTAGTTGATGCATCATGTTCAGTTTGCATATAAATTGAAAATAATAATAAAAAAGATAGCAATGGCAAGTAAAGAAACAATAATGAAACTTAGGTACATTAGGGCAGATTTTTAATCTAAAGCACATTCTGCGGCTAGACTCGACTTGTGTTCGTTTGATAAAAATATTAGTATTGCAAGAAATTATAAAAACAAGTTCTAGAAAATTCAAAATAAATAGCAGAAAAACGACAAAAGAGTTTACAATTGCTAAAATAACCGCAGTGTGAAGAAAGACATTAATTTGTCCATATTGGCAAGACATTAAGCTTAATTAAAAGAAAAGAAATGAAAATAGAGTTGTGAACCAAGATAATATTGTTTTCAGATGCAATGAAGTTGCAAGAACGTTTTTCATAATCGGTATCGCTAGGCCCCAATTTGAGCTAAATTTTCATTCCACAGGTTTTAGGAGAGAATGAGAATAGTTCTATTCTGGTCACAGAAGAACTGGGGAAGGCAAACCACATATATAAAACAGAGCTTCAGATGACAAACCGGTTCTGCATCGAACCTGGTAGATACATGGCCGTTCCTTCCACGATGAATGCTGGAGAAAAGCAGGAGTTTCTCATCAGAATTTTCTCTTCTGGCCCTCTTTCGTACGTTAAGTAAGTGAAAGTGTTTTAAAGACGACTTTTCTTTAATGATAATGTGTGTGTGTGTGTGTGTGTAATAATCGGTTTGAAAAACTGCTTTTTTAGGTATGATATTAATAAGTTGTTTATTTCCCAAATCTCTTTTCATGTTGTGTATATGAAAGGTTTACAGGTGAGAATCGTCTCCTTTTGTTTATTTTTAACTTTTAAGTTTTGTTCCGACATTTTTCGTTTATAATTCTTTGTGATAATTCACAATCTTCAGTCCAAACCTTCTTGCCCTTGGACTCTGCAAAAAATATTTCTTATTTGTATCATATTTTTTTCTCTCTTTTTTGGACATGCATTGAACAATGCTAAGTCAGAAACCAGTTTTTGCTCCTTTTATTACACTAGGATACTAACCATCGATCGGAATTCGCTCATCTGTACATCCCTTTGAATGCTGTGAAATCTTTCATAAATCAGAGAAATGTTGTAATACATTTGGTTATTCGGGGATTTCTTGTTCACATCTTCAAGAATTGCCCCTCTTGGATAATAAATAAATTCAAAATTAAGTTTAGGCACCGTATTAAGTCTCTTATTATAAATACATGAGATTTTCTTTCCTCAATCAATTCTTCTTTATTCTTTTGCAATGTAGGAAGTCAACTGGCTTTTACATTAATAATATATTGCTGACATCTCAATAAATACGAAAATCTTAATTGGGCGATTAAATTTAACAGCTCATCATTTCATGAAAAACTGAAGACCCCCCCCCGATAGTTACATAACAAATTTGTTTTAAAAGAATAAAACTTTTTGAATTTTTATTGCAAAATATTCCACAATTTAGGTACTGAAACTAAAACGGGGCTGTATGGAGGATGTGGCAACGTCTGGATGCTGTGCTACTTTAGAGAATCTGTCTCCATGGTGTATGTACATACCTGTGCGTTTTCATAGAGCAGATGAATACTTCAATAATATTTTCACGGGATCTTTTGTTTCTCATTTAACTTAAAAACTTGTAGAACAAGTAAAGTAAAGTATGTGATAAAAAAATCATAATGAAAATGTTCTTCCTCCTAAAGGGATACACCAATTCGAGCTATTGTCATGGTGTGTGACATTGACCGAGATGCTGAACGAAATCTGGGCACTGAAATACGTAAGTTGCTTGCACATATGATACGGACAGCGTACTTAATAATAATAATAATAATAATAATAATAATAATAATAATAATAATAATAATAATAATAATAATAATAATAATAATAATAACGAGGACTTTATATAGCGCCTAATCTTTAGGAGCTCTAAACGCTTTACATTTGTCAACGCTTAAAAAGAATAATAAGCATATATAAAAAAACATTACAAAAATAAAAAACAAACACCACAAAAATTAGAAACAGAAAAAACATGCTGTAAATTAAGGTAAGGATACAGTCTAAGGATACATTATTAGGTCATTATGACTGTTCTTGCAGTTGAAAGAGATGGGTTTTAAGGGCGCTCTTGAATGAGATCACTGTCTTTGTGTCTAAGTGCAGTGGGCAATTCGTTCTATGTTCCTGGGCCCTGTTATACAAAAGAACGTTGTCCATATGATTTCATCTTCATAGTGGGAATATTGAGAATAGGAGTGTCAGAAGAGGAGCGTAAGCATCTTGCAGGTGTATACACATGGGTGAGGTCAGATAGGTATGTTGGACTGGAGCCCGTCAGTGAAAAATAGCACAGAGAACAAATTCTGGATCGTATGGATAGCCAGTGTAAGGGTACAGAGCAGTGATTTATAAATAGTGATAAACACAATCTATAATTGGGGACGAATTTAGTAATTAGTGTATATGTGTTACAAAAGAAATCTAGTTCAGCATTTCAACTACCGGAAAGTCTTGATATTGCAATGCACAATAGGCCCTTAAAAGTAAATGCATATAATTTCATGCAGATATCGTTACGACCTCTGGCACATTAGACAAATGCTGAAGGGACTGCATAGCGATCATGATAAACAATATACTATTGTAAGCATAGTAAACTCAGTGTACGCCATAGTTACTGAGGATATTATCTTTGGAAGGAGTTCTATTAATAATTAGGACTATTCTATATTTGTTTTAATTCAGATTTTTAAAACATTTTGTTGATGGGAAAGGATGGT